>NW_004624745.1:4495673-4517744 GCF_000247695.1 Heterocephalus glaber | reverse complement strand
GAATTTCTGTAATCTTAACAATTATATGCCTATGTGTAGATTTTTTTTCGATCAAGGCTATTTGGAGTCCTATATGCCTCACTTGTCTGTATGTCAAGCTCTTTTCCCCTGCTTGGGAAGTTTTCTGCCATTATTTCTGTGAAGAGATTTTTTATAACCATCTCATTTTGCATTATAAAAGCTATTGGCGATTCTGACAAGAGATACTTTAGTAGAAGTTTGGAGACAGAGATCTTGTTGGGAATGGATTCAAGGAAGGGTGGGAAGAAAGGAATTGGAGGTAGAGAATTTAGAAAATACTTAAGGAGTTTTGTCAAAATGAGACCAGAAAGATGGGTAAAGCCAGATGACCAGAGAGGATCAAAGGATTTGTTTTGTGTATATGAGATTAGATAAATACAGAGCAGTCTTGTACTGTTGGAATGATCTAGTGTGTGTGTGTGTGTGTGTGTGTGTGTGTGTGTGCGCGCGCATGCGCGTGGTGGGGGGGGTTGTTAATGATTAAGCAGAGAGGTGGAGAATTAGGGAAGCACTTTATATTAATTAATAAGTAGCTTTAGTACACAAGTACGGGTGGCCTTAGAACTTGTATCCAAAGTAACATGAGGAAAAGTCAAGTGCATACAGACAGGAAATAATACAGGGGACTGTCCATATAACATGTATTTTTGAAAGTGTGGTGCTATGGTCCCATGGAATTTACTGGAATAAAGTAGTTTGGCTCTAGAAGTTATAGGAATGTAATAGTCAATGTAAATGAAATAACAAAAGGATAGTGTAAATTGTTTAATAAAATGTGTGACTAGTTAGCAAAATGAGGATACTCTGAGTGCCACTACTTACAATCTTGCCAAAATGAGTTCCAAGTGCATTTAAAGCTTAAATGCTTAAAATCCAGCAACTTACTTAAAAATCAAACTGTGAAGTTAATTGATTGTGTCAACTTGAGTAAGAAATGCTCGACTAAATTGGGACAGCATAGTTCTAGGCATGGAAGTCCACCCTGGGGAGGATTGTTGCCAGAATGGTATAAAGGGAAATGAAGAAGGAAGGCTTATTTCTGTTTCTTCAGAAGAGCTCTAGTCCTCACATTCAGCTTGGACATTGTCTCCTGGCTTTCACTACATATCCTTTAGCCTCCTGGTATGGACTCACAAGGGACACTACAATAAGCTCCAGGCCTTTCACTGGATCCTTCAGATCTCAAATGCTCTGACAGACCTTTTGCACTACCCAACTCTGTGGGCAGCCATTGTAAGCCAACCTTATAAATTATTATATATTTGTGTATCTTGTATTAAATCTGATTCTCTAGTAAGCACTCACTGATACAGATCTTGTTATCAGAGAAGGGTCCTTGCTGTGACTGTAGCTGACCATGTGCTTCAGGAGTCTTTGGAACTGGCTTGTGGGAAGAGTTTGGAAAGTTTTGGAGATGATGGATGAAGAAGCAGCCCTGTAATGCATTCATTTGTACTTGATGGGAGATTCTTGTCTGAGCTCAGAAGACCAGAATGCTGATAGAAATGCTGCCAGTAAAGACCAGGCTCAGGAGGTTTTATCCAGGAAGGACTACATTGGCTATTGGGACTCCAGATAATGTGTGTTATACCTCGGCAGAAAGTTTGTTGGTATTTTGTTCATGGCCAGAGACTGAAATTAAGGGCAGCAGACTAATTAATCTGGCAGAAAAAATTTCAAGGCATTCTAATGTTGAGGTGGTAGCATGACTGCTGTTCAAAGAATTTAGCCAGATTTATGTTGAGAAGAGCAAAAAGCCCAGCAGAATTATTCAAAATGTTGTGAGTTTTGCCAGAAAGGAATTTCTAGGAAAGTTGCAGACTGAAAAGATAGAACAGAGGAGACCCTGATTGCTGAGAAGGAACAGGACAATAGAAAAAATTGCAGGACGACCTCACAAGCACCAGCAGGACTCCAGCATTTGGAGCCTGAAAATTGCAAAGGTGAAAGACTACTTTGAGAAGAAAGCCCCAGAGCACCATATTCCAGAATGGCAGCAGCCCAGGGAAGATTTTTTTAAGGATTTGGTTCCTAGTGCTCAGCAATCTACACACTGAATCCCTACAGCCAAGAGAGGAAGAAGGCTTGCTACTGTTCAAGTTGGCAACAGACTTTGGCAATATCCATGTGGGACTGGTTTTAGGAGCATGCAGAATGCAAGACTGTGGGGTCAGGAAAGCATCCACCCAGATTTCAGAAGAAGGCCTGGGAGGGCAGGCAGTGTGTCTCTGAGGGGCAAGTGTGTGAAGCTGAGTATGAAACCAAAGGTGCAGTGGAGACTCCAGAAAGTTGGAGAAGCCAGGAACATGGGTCATCTGAAGAAAGCTGCCACAAGCAAGCAATGCCAGCCTGAGAAAAGCTTAGGGATCTGCAACCACTTGCAGTACCAGAGGGCTGGAGCACCCAAGCCCTTTGGAGTTCATATTTTGCCACAGGCTGCCTCAGATGCTGGACGTGGAACTACAGGACTTAATGTTTGCCCTGCTGGATTTTGGACTTGCATTGGTCTCATTCCTTTCTATTTGGAGTGTGAATGTTTATTTTGTGCCATTATGTGTTGGAAGTGTTTAACTCTCATTTCTAAAGGGGCTCACAGCTAAGAGGTCCCCTTAAATCTCAGAGGAGACTTCGGACTTGGACTTTTCACAATGCTGGAACTGTTAGGACTTTGGCAATTCTTACAGATGGACTGAATGCTTTATGTGTAAAGTGATGCACATGAGTCTTTTGGGAGCCAGGAGCAGAATGTTATAGCTTGTATCTAGATGTCCTCCCCAAAGCCTCGTGCAGTCTTAGGTGGAGCTTTTTGGAAGTGGCTGGATCTAGAGTGTGTGGTGCTGGGATGAAGAATGTGATGCTGGGATCAATTCATGGGTGATGTTAGGATTAAGAGTGTCCCACTCTGGGTGTGTGAGTGCTACCTGCCCTACCTAAGGGCAAGCAGCCTAGATAGAATATAAAGGACAGAGAGAAAAGTGCTATTGTCACTGCTTATCGCTTCACTGTCTTCATGCCTTATGCCCACCATGAACTATTTCTCCTCTGTGATCCGCTCTGCCATGCCACCTGCATTGGACTCAGCCAACTATGAAATGAAATTCCTACAAAACTGTAAGTTACAATAAACATTTCCTCCTTTAATTTTGGGTATTGAGTATTTTGTTTCAGCAATGAGAGAAGTAACTAAAACACAAACTACTGTAGAGTCAAATCTCTAATAGATCTCCTGATGGGGAAGAATTTCAGATGTGATACCATGTAAGTAAAGGAGCATTGTATAAAATTATTAAGATTATTCTCATTCAGTCCATAATTGCTTACATACAGAATTTCCAATAACTGGATAGAAGCTTAAATTTCTGCCTGTTCACAAATCCAATTCACAAATCTATGAAATGTTTGAACCTAAGATTTCTTTTCCTCAAAGTTGCTATCCTACAGAAATTGCTGCTTTCTTTCTGTTATCTATAATAGAAGAAGGAAGGATTATTTAAATTCTCCCAGCATTAAAGTCTAGAGGAAAAAGGGTAGGGAGGAGAGAGAACCACTCCATGAATATATCTCATCCACAAAACAGAAGATGTTGATTCTACACATTTTTAGGGTCTCTAGATCTCATTCTACCTTCAACCACCCCAGATGTGTGAGGTCTTATTTTTGGAGAGGTACAATTACAGCTAAAGTTTCTAACTGTATACTCTACTGTTGTAATTTTTTTACAAATTAAAAATAATAAGAAATATTTAATTACTGTTAGGCCCTCAAGATTACACAAGTTAATAGCTGTAGCTGAGTCATATTTTACTCTCCTAATGTATTTATTCCTGCTACATATTTTCATGCTACTGTTTCATTTGCATTATTATTGCCATTGATAATGATATACCTAAAGTCCAATCAAGATTGAATCCTGGATCTACTGCATATTAATATGTATACATCCAAAGTAAAATGAAAATAATATAGTATTCCAACAAACTTGAGAGGATAAAATGAGATAATGTAATAAAAATGTTTTATGATGTGTGAATCCAACATTAAGAAATACAACTTTTTGGTTATTCTTTACAATGAAATATTAACCAAGAGAAACCACATATTCCATTTATAATCCACTGTGTTAGCCCTTTTGTTTTTAGAGCAAGATTCACTACGGGAATCATATTCCAAAGAAAAATGTGTGAATAAGATCTGTTTAGAGTGGAATTGGGTATATGTACAATTTTAAACCTTCAAAAACTTATATTATGGAATAGTTGAAATTACTGAGAACTTCAGCCCTGCAAAAGATTAGTATCTTAGATTATAAGAATTCTACATAAATGAAATATACATTTGAACTACTACTTACAGATTAAACACTAGTCATAAATCAATAAAACCTAAGCATTTTTATTGGCTAAATTAAAAAAATAATCTCTTCAAAATAGTTGTAAATCTTTATATATTTGCACCTACTACTCAAGTTTATAATAGGTTATAATGTTGCATATGTAAATTATAATAATATAAGAGAAGCTTCAAAACATTGGAAAGTAAGAAAATCACTCAGTACTACCAATATGACATAAATATCATTTATTATTAACTTCTTTCCCATTATGCATATGCATGGAAACTCAAAACACACACAGATGCATATATTAACTTTATAGTAACTAAAATGAAAGTACAATTTTGAATGTTGTACTTTTACTTAAGTCAAAGTTCTCTATCATTCCTATGCCTTTTAAGGTTTTACTTTAGGTGCAATATAAAGGATATTTATTCCCCAGAAATGGAAAGCTATTGGATAACATTCTATACAGACTTTTTTCTATCTAGGAGACCTGTCAAAGGGAATAAACTTCCTAAGGAAAAATGACAAAGTGAATTGAGAAATACAACACAAGTTTGCTTGTCCTCAGTCTTAGCAGACATGATTGAGAGACTGGGAAATTGTGCATTAGGATATTTCCAGTGGATTCCACAGCGTCCACAGAACCTAATAAAAAGCCAAGTTTCTACCAAAGTTACTTAAGGCTTTTTAAACAATTGGATCTTGGTCAATTCCCATGAGAAAGGCTGGGAAGATCTTTCAATTTTTGCAAGTGTTTACAAGGAGCTAGCCCTGCATTTTCTTGCCTGACTCTTTCTAAAGAAACCATTTTTTCTTTAGAGCATGCTTATTATACTGCCTTGCTTTCCCAAGAACAAAAGAAGTTTTTCCAAGCCTTATGTATTTTCTACATTCTTAAACGGTGCTCCTTGCCTTTTAAAGTATATTTGCTTATTCCAAAACAAGGAAAGTAAAATAGTATTTCTAATTTAGATTTGACATTTAATAGATTACCATGGAGCAGGCTGAAACTCAGGATAACAGATCAAGTGACTAATGAGGGGCAACGCCTATGAGCCAAATGGGGAGGGTAGAGGAGCCATCAGACATGATGTAGTTCTGACCTTGGGTAAAGAAAAAGCAAAGGAAAGGAAAGTAGTTTTATTGTAAGCATCTTAAATAGCAATGCAGTTCCAGAAATTTGGCAAAATTTGTTGGAGAGTCCTTGAGCCAAAGTTGCCTGATGCCTGCATCATGACTCCCAGAAACCAATCTGTGTTCTTGCAGTACCAAGGCATTGACAACAAGTGGCCTGTTCAGAGCCTGGTATAAAAGCACTGGTGGAACTTAAGAAATAGCCCCTGAGATTCCCCAAACTGATACTACCTGTAATACTTAAGGCTTTATGCCTTATACCAATCTTTAGATGGCTTTATTTTGGAATGAAAATTCATCCTGGTTTCACCAATTAAAGTTTCGCATGCTAAGTACTGATGGAGACTACAGCTATACACTTAGTGCACATAGCCTAGATCTAGGTCATAGAAAGTGGTGACTATGACTTAATGTGAACCCAATGATTCCAAGCAAAATAAACTAGAGACCAGCACACTGAGTACTATTCACAGTCACAAGAATTATGCATGTGATAGGGAATGATGAAGAAGGAAACCAAGACCCAGGAAAAAAGGACCAGAATTTAATTTTTTTTCTGAAAAGAAAGAAGACTTATTATTACAACCTCAAGAGAAATTGGGGTAAGAAAATAGAAAAACTCTTCTTATCATGAGCAAATTTAATTTTAAAAAGTTATTCCTATTTAATGAGACTAAATTAACACTGTAGAATTGAGTTCTACTTTGGCATATAACTCAAAATCTTGTTAAACAATTAAAAATTAAATCTTTTCAGTCCACAGAGCACAAATACAGAGAAATAGAGACTGAGTATGGGTAATTTGGAGGAGAAAGGACATAATTATCTAATGGCATCAAATTTTCATGTAAAAAGAAAATCAAATCAAGAGTCAGCAAAATATGACCTGAGGGTCAAAGCCAGCCTGTTATTGTAAATAAAGTTTTAATGTAACAAAGCCACACCAATTTGTTTACATGCTTTCCTCCCTCCCTCCCTACCCCTTACCTTCTCTCAGTCTGTTCTGCTTGGCTGTCAGGAGGTGAGCAGCTTTGCTCTGCCACAGCCTCCCTGCCATGTTATACTGTCACATCTCAGACCCAGAAAAAACAGAGCCAACTGACCATGGGCTAAAACCTCTGAAATCATGAGCCAAAATAAATCTTTCCTCCTGTAAGTTGTTCTCAATGTCACAATGTCAGAGAGCTAACTAACACAGGGAGATATAATTGCTTTCCCATTTTCTCTCTGTTAAACTGAGTCACCAGAGACTGAGTAACTGCTAAATTAACTCAGTCAGTTTGGCAAGCTTCAAACTAAAAAGAGTAGCTGCAAAGTCTATGCTCTTGGTTTCTAATGTATATGGATAGCATTTCTCCTTTTTTTCACAAAGGGAAGTGAATTTCAGGGCTCCTAATAATGTTGTTTAACATGAGTATCAAATGGTAAGCTAAGACTTCAATAAGTAAAGCCAACACACCTGCTATTTTCCACATAATTATCCCATGATACTGTCCCTAAAGAGATAAGAATTGGAAAGGGTATTATGAGAAAATTATAAGCATGTAATCATTGGAAACATACACCTATGAGAAGAGGAAATTGTTTGTTCCCAGGAAACAAATTATCTAATTTATTATAAAATGATAAGCAAGGTTAATGTGACCTTGGTTATTCATATAGCAATGCACAGAATCTGGTAAATTTTTAAAACAGTCTTTGATATCTAACATAAGGAATAACTAATCTAAGGAATATCTCTGAAATTGTATATAGGATTATGTCTAAAATATAATACTAAGCCAGAATTATACAAATCAAGTGAAAATTCAGCTTTATAGAAGTAATGGAGAAAGGAGGATTGGAATTAAGATTCACTTATGAATTAAAGAGAGGCAGAAAGACAAAATTTCTAGTCAGTGGTAAGAAGAACATGAGTGGCATAATTGTGTGGGCAGATTGCCAGCTACACTGTAATAGAAATAAGATACATGATGTTTTCCTAATGCAGAAAGCAAACATTTGACAATCTATTAAAGTTCAAATTATGCTAACAGAAAATCATTTGTACTTGCTTTCTTTTGACATCTTAATAATCAACAATATTCACTGCATGCCAAGCCTTGCCTTTAAGATGCTTGGTGAGACTCACAACTCAATCATAGGGGAAAAAAGGTCCCAAATATTTAGATAAAAGACCTATGTAACCCCATGATAAAACACTACTTCAGATTATTAAATAGCTGCACAAGTAATAGCTGAGTAAATTTATAATGCTCAATTGGTATAGAATTGCCTTTAGCCCACAGTCTTGGCAGAAATAATTTTTACCTTGTAAGCCTTCCATATTCAAATCACATGGCACTATTGCACCTATTAATAGAGACAATGGAACACCTATTTCAACACTTATTTCTAGCAGACAATGGAAGACATGTGTTACTGTGTAACCTTGTGTAAACATTTTTCCCCTGTTGATTTCTCATTTTTAATTAGAATAATGTTAGATCTTGAGTAAAAACATATTATCATGTAATACCTAACCATATTCCCTGGCACAAAAAAATTGTCAAATACAAGTTAGTAGCACATTATCTGGTACTCAACAAGAAGAAAATAAGAAACTACTAACTAGATCCTAATTCACAGAGCCCATGATGCACCATCATCATTATATTAATTTGTTATATTTAACAAAGAGTTCTATATTGTTAATTCTGGAACAAGTTCTGTCCCAAGGTCTTTACAGATATTTCATCCTTATCAATATTTGTTTATGTAAACTACATTTTACATTCTACTCTTGACAATTGTGATTATAGTCATGTCTATCTTGGATACCAAAGATAAGAAACTACCAACTACATTATGGTTATAAATTCATTTTGTGTGAAAATAGATTTAAGATATACTATAAAATTTTGTAAGAACCATTTTAAAACTAAAGAAATAGGTACAATTTTACTGCAAGTTGAAAGCAGAGGCATTATAATATGCATGTATAGTATCAGTCATAATCTATAATCTGGTGGACAAATCGATCCCTGGGTTAAAAATCAGAATCTTTTCTGCTCTATAATCCATTGCATCATAAAATTATATCATATCAAATAGCAAAATCTATTAGTAACAGTTATTTTGGCATTTCATTAATGGCCAATTTAAGTTATCTGATAGTTAACCTCATGGTTTGCGGGAAAATATAGACAGGGAATATGAATTGGCAAGATTTCAGAGATATTCAGGGTGTAGCACAGCCCCAAACTTAGTTCTCTCCAAACTTCTGTGTTCCTTGTCTTGTAAAATAAAGGCTGTGTGCCCAGAGAGAATCTCAGAGTACAAAATGGGATAGAATTGAGAAGTCTCCAAATCCTTCAGTTTACAATGACTTCCAGAGAGATGCTAATCAACAGATAGGCCATAACAATGGCAACCAACAACCCCCAAATCTGAGTGACTTGTCACAATGAGCAAATAACTTTCCTCCTGTTTTTACAACTCAAGGATCTTCTTCCACTTTGCACTATGCCTTGTTTTTTCTGCAGATGACAAAAAGCATTGAAAACTTACCCTGGTTCACTGATCTTTCTCAGGCTGGAAAGACAACCATTGGATTAATGTTCTGCTTTTGTCACATGATCCCAAAACAACTACATGTGATGCTAGAAAATGTTAGTGAACACATGGGATGAAAACTCTAGGGATCTCTTCTAGAGTGGGGGAATTGAGTATGAATTCAGGAATTCTACTTCCCTAGCCCAGTATCTCTTCTAGATAGTATGCAAGGCTAAAACACTGTCTCTAAAACCTTTGAAATTGGCAAAGGGACAATTATTTCTCATTTTAATAACTTAAATTATATTGTGATTTCTTAAAGAAAAAAATTTAACATTTTATACCAGCACAGAAATATGCACCCTCAATTAGCTTTCTAGAATGGTTACAAAAATCAGTGTATATGCCACTGTTTTGCATTATTCCAGAAGTTCCATATCAGAAAATGTGGCACTGTAATGCTTGTTTAGAAAGAATTTATCCACATCAAAATCCAGACTATCCTTGTTTGATATTCCATCCTCTTCCAGGAGTCTTTCTCCTGGCAATCTTCTATGCAAATGGGATAAACCAATAGGTTGAACTACAACATACAGAGATTCCTCAGGGGTGTTTGCAAAGGTTTCTGAACCTTGGTAGATCAAGATATTTGCTTTAAGACTTTTCAAAAAGCCAGGATGAAAATAAAAATCATTGTGTTTAGGTAGCCTCCTCCTTCTAGTTCAGCATTCTTGGCTCCAGTGCTTCATGTCAGAGAAGAGAGAGGCAATTCAGTCAGTCTACTAGATATTTTAAGACAATAAAATTATCCAAAATTCAAGTTATGATGAAATCCTAAATTGATCCTATTACTTGGCCAGGTCTTTACATTTTTTAACATTAAAGTTTTTATTTAACTATAATCAAGAATAAAAGAGGACACTAAGATAATGTGTAGTTGTTTTTCATTTTACCATATTAGTAAATTGAGAAGATCTCTCTGCTTTTAGGAAACCTAGGTTTCTCTTCCTGTCATTAATCTAGGCAGGAAAATAAGCAGTCAGTATTACAAGTGGTGAATGTCATCAATACTTCCCATTCTTCACAACTCATGCATTTACTTGCTCTTGATAATCATTGCAAGTCCTGACAGCCACATGCAGTCTATGAGTTATACCCATGTCGCTGTCATAAAAATGTTGACCACTCCCTTCTTGAGCCTTCATTTAATATAAAGACAGTGAGCTTTTTGTATTCAAGTCTGTTTCTCTATATAAACAAAGAAGTAGCTCTATCTTCTGATGGGTGTGATAAAATCCATAATACGTATTCACCTTTTTTTCCATTAACTTTATTGGTACATTTTAGGTATACAATACAGTTACATTCATCATTGGGATCTTGTACCTTTACATGATGTATCTTGGTTCTTATTTTTTTCCCATCCCCCTGCCCTCCCTTATTTAGTTTCTAAATAAACTATTCCCATTTATAATGCAATGAAAGTACTACAAAATTGATAATTCTGTATCAATAAAATTAACATTTGATGATAATAAAAGTCTGAACTGGTATTTTCACCACTCTGCCTTTTTTGCTTGTTTTCTGAATGATAAGGCTGAATTTAAGGTCAAAATATTTCTTACTCTTCAATGATTTCTAATCCCTAGCATCCTGAGGTCTAAGGGAAAATAAAACAAGAGGCCCTTAAAACACTTTATGGATTAATAAGCAGATCTTTGTCTATAGAGAAAATAAAATCTATTCATTTGGAAGCAATAGTGAAACATTGAACAAAGACATACCAACAAAACTAGCTCTACTTTAACATAAATTGAAAATTTACAAAGTCAAGAGTAATACAAAAATTCAAATAGCATCATACTAGAGGTATAAAGCATAGATAATTTTAAGCTAATCAACATAAAACTAAACTAATAGAATGTGCAATGTGAAAAGAGCCATTGAGAGATTCTAGTTCTTTCCATTTAAAGAAATTAAAGCCTAGAAAGGAGATATTAGACACACTATGAATTTGTGGCAACATCTAATACAAAATCTAGACAGTTTAAAAAAATGATTTTTCTCACCTTCATTCTATTTATTTAAATATAACAAAATATATAAAAATTGCATTCATATATATATATATATATATCAGATGTCAGTAATTGTAATTCATGTCACCACATAAGGTATTAATAAACAACTCTGAATAAAAACAGTTGATAAATCTGTTGATCCTATTTAAATCTTTGCTTCTACTTCAAGTTAATTAAAATTGTAAATATATTCACTGCATTGCAATCAGAACCAAAAGACACTTATTAAAAAGGTGAACTGCGCTTGGCTTCCATATGGTAAAGGTAAAATTCAACAGTTTTGAACAAATCTATTTATTAATTTCAATTTTTTCATATATATTATTTATATATTCATTAATATCTTCATTTGATGCTAAGATTATGAGTATTGTGACAATGTTCTTATATCATATGTCTGATTTATATATATATATATATATATATATATATATATATCCTGTATTTTGACTGTAATATTTTTGGCATAATTTTCAACAGATTCTTGGGTTTGGTGATGTCTGTAGGTTAAAAAATCAATAATGTTTAAAAGAAGGTTTTAAAAATTTAAATAAAGAGAAATTTATATTTTGCATTTACAATAGCTTTTGTATTTATCTTATTTGTATTTTGTATTTATCTTATTTGTATTAACAATGAGCTTTTGTGTTTATCTTATTTCCAAGGTAAGTTTGTTTAAAAATAACATTTTAAGAGACCAAAAGATTTTGATTAAGATGAAATAAACATTTGGAAAACAAAACAACTTACACCTGAAGTTTTTTCTTTACGAACTATGGACCACATTTTCCTTTTTAGGGTAAATACTATAGCATAGTCTCATGCTGTTTTTAAAAATGAATAATATGCATCATTTTAAATAGTACCTAGTACTCTGATACTGGCCATATTTTTGTTTGGTAGCAAAAAATTTAGAACTTAAGTAAATGGTTTCTACAACCTACGATCATTTAATATGAAAATAAAGTATATAAAAGCAAATGAATTGAAGTATTTCCTGAATTCACCAGAATAGCTGCTTATTTTTACATAAATGCTCTTTTCAAATATACCATTAAATATAAAAAGTTGTTATATTTAAATAATTAAGTATTCCTTGGTATTTCTTTGGAAGCATATAGAGCAATTTTCATTTTATTACCTAAGAATAAAAATAATAAATATTCAAAAGTGGAAATAAAACAGTACAATATGCAAGAATCTCACTGTGAATTCTCATTGTAAAATCTTCTGAAATTATCTTTCACTAGATATGTGTTCCAATGAAAAAGAATTGCACTCTTCCATAAGAAAAAAATGTATATTCTAACTTGAATAAACCACATTTTTCATGAAAGCCACTGGGCTGTCTCAAGGTTTAATTGAAACCAAATGAAGTCTAGTAAAATTAATCAAAACCAAACAAGCCCGTGGAATACACGAAGGACTTACAGCTAGCAGGTTTCACCTCGAGTTACAGTCCTCAACGATTTGGTCAGAGCACTTTAAAATCACATTTAAAATGTTGCCACGTCTTGAGAACTAGACATAAAATATTCCCTCAGGAGTTCTGCAAGTAGTTAAATTACAAGTACAGTCTTACTATATCAAAATTATGAAATGATCATTAAGAAAGGTAGACAATTTTGAATCAGTTCATAGATAGTAAATGATAGTAAGGAATTAACCTTTCTAATATTAAAACTTATATGCTACATTAATATTATCTATTAAACATAAATTTTGGGAAATTTCTCAAAAATTCAATGTATTATTTATAGAAATCATTCCACAAAAGCTGGAATCTCAAAAGTAATGCATGAGAGGAATAAAAATATGGAAAAAATTAGAAGGCAAAACAACCATCACTACCACCTCAGGTACCTAGGGGAGCACAGAAGCTGAATTGTCATGTGACTTGAAACTTCATAACCCTGATTTTCTTACTACATAAAGAGAGAAATCATTCTAACTCTTACTACTTTTCTCACAGGCAGCCGAGTAAAGAGTGAGTGATGTAATGCTGATTACAGTGAAGCCATAAAGCAAGTGTCAGCAAATATTATAGAAAAAAGCAACAGAAAAGATAATCACTTTCAAATTACTGGTTCACTAGTTAGAATTTTCCCTGTATTTGAAGGTATAGAGAACTGATAAAGTAACTTCAGCATGGATGCATAAGAATAAAAGGCTTTGATGTATCTTATTTTATGTAAATAATCTGAAATTTATTATTCTTCTGAGGAAGTCATGTTAAAAGTGACCTCCTATTTAATGTCTCAACAGTCAGAGTAGTAAGCACTATGATCAGTTGCTGAATAGGACACAAATGTCACATATAAAAGTAATTTAAAAGATTTGGTGCTGCAATGTTGAATAAGCCCAAGGACCATTTTTTTTATTCCATGCACTTGGGCTCCTGCCAGGCCACTTTTAAAATTATAGACTGTTAGAAAAACAAATACACATAAAATATAACAGCACTGTCCAAGGAGAAAATTTCCTTCCATGCAGTTATGTAACCTATGCTTTTGACAAAGAAGCAGCAAAGATGTATTTTAAATTTTCTAGTTAACTCAGGATACATTGTATAATTATTAATTTTGTTTGTAATTTTGAACTGCTGACAATCTAAAAAAACTTTTAAATACATTTGATTAATTTTGGTCTTAATGGGTTAGTACCTAGTAATTTAAGCTTTAGTAACTTATAATATTGTGTTTAGCTAATAACTGTTATGTACCTTATGGCCATATTTTCACCAGTTACCTTCTGATTTCCAGTGCCTTACATAAATTTAAAAGTCTAAACAGTCACTTCAAGTAATATATTCAAAATCAACCTAATTTGCCCTTGAAAAGTTTTCTGATTTTTCTGGTAAGCATCATGGAAAACAATGAGAACAAAACCCTCCAAATATTCTACCTAAAAAAATACACTTAAATGTATAGAATATGTCTTCTTGAGGTTTAGATATTATACTCACTTATTTAACAAACAGTTGATTTTAAATGAATAATTTCACAATTAATATCTTTTCTGAATTCATTAACTTTGTTAGACTAGACCCTATGTTCTAATGTATATAAGAAAAATGGTAACATACAGTGTCCTCATTAGTCCAATGACCACTTCTTTTGATGAAAAATTATACTGAAAGTAGAGAATATTAGGAAACTGCCTTTGTAGATCAAAGACTAGGTAATTCAGGCCAGTTGTCTTGATGAGAACAACTCAAAATAGCTCAATAAAATATTTTAAAATCTTTTTACTGTATCAAATAATCTATAAATTAAGCGAGAACAACTGAGGTGAGATTGAGGAGGGGATGGGAACTCATATATCACATTCAGTACTCAAGGCTACTTCTGCACTGGGGCTACTCAGTACATATAAAGAAAGAGTTGAAAAACTAAACTTCATCTCCACAGTTTTGCAGGGATAAAAGCAAAGGATGTAGTGTTTAAGACTCAAAAAGACTGGATATAGAAGCACTCCTTACCAAGATTACAACCCCAAAGGGCTACCCGCTAAAAGAACAAGGAACCAGAAAGAAGTCCATTGCACATACTCAGAGCTCAGCTACATATTATAAGGGCCCAGACAGTAAACCTTGAAATTTGGTAAAAAATATGCAAAAATTCCAGCACCTCTGGACTTGAAGCAAAATCAAACTGAGATTCTCTACATAGGAGAATAATATTATACTGGGCCCCAAAATTTTTCTAAAATGTTTTCTCCAAGATACTATTTAGCACATAGTCCAAGGTTAGCAAGATACTCAAGAGAAATGCATCATTTATAAAATCAAACATAAACAGACCCATGGAGACTTTACATATTGGAATTATTGACTATAAGTTTAAAATAACTATGCTTAGAAATTTTAGATTAAGAACCAAGCTAAAAAAATGTTCAGCAGAATATTTTCAGGTGACATCACATACTTACAAAATAACCAAATAATATCAAGAACTGGAAAAGTACAGTAGTCAAAATGAGAAATGCAGGCTGGGCGTGGTGGTACATGCCTGTAATCCCAGCACTGGGGAGGCTGAGGCAGGCAGGTTGCTGTGACTTTGAGGCCAGCCTGGGCTACATAGTGAGTTCACACCCAACCTGAATTAGAGAGAGACCCTGTCTCAAAAAATCTAAAAATAATAAATAAATAAATAAATAAGAAAAAGAAAAGAAATGCAATAGATTTTATAGAAAATTAGGCATAATTGAAGATGCTATTTGTGAATTGGAAACATTTAAAAAACCATCAAGAATAAAGTGAACAGAAACAAAAAGATGAAAATGTTGGGTAAAGAAGATGAAACATAAAGGGTACAACATGAAAATTTAATGTATATTTTATTGAAGTCTGAAAGGGAGAGAAAGAACAGAGCATAAGAAATATTTGAAAAGGCAGTGGCAGAGAATTTTCCAGAACAAAACTTTACTGAAACTCAAGCAGGATAAAAATCAGACACATTATAGTAAAAACACAGAAAACTATAAATAGACAGGAAATTTAAAAAATATATATTTATATAAAATATGCTTGTATAGCAAATAGCTGTACAATATAAAGATATATAAAGATACAGAAACAGAGGGAGAAGGAAATAGAGAAAGAGAAAGAGAGAATAAATTATTTTTCAAAGGTTAATGACTGACTTCTCAACTGAAAGCCAGAAGGCATCAGAATATTTTTCAGTGTATTAAATATTCAGTGTATTAAAATAAGATTTCAACTAAAGATTTCATATTTCACAAAAAAGCTTTTTGAAAATTAAAGTGAAAAAAGGCATTTACAAACAAAGGCTAAGAGACTTTAAAACCAGCAGAACTATACTACAGGAAATTCTGAATCATATAATTTAGGCCCAAGGGAAATAACTCCAGCTCTCAAATGGAAGCTCAGAAAGACAAGGAAAAAGGAAGCACAAGAAAAGATGTGAAAATGTGGATAAATCTCATTATAAATTGATCCATTAAAGTAATAATAAAAATATTTTATGTAGTTTGTGTCAATATATGTGAATAAATATTCCTACCTTATACTATATAGTACAAATTCCAGATTGATTATATATGTAAATTTAAAAGGCAAAACAATGAATTTCTTAGAAAGTGATTTAAAAGGATATCAGAGTAAGAAAAAGCTTCTTAAACTTTACCCAAAAAAGCATTATTAATTAAAGATTTATTAACTTGATTACATTCAAACCAAGAAGCGACATTTGCCAGAAGGCATCATTAAGAAAGTGAAAAGGCAAGCCTGCTGAAAGGGAGGAGATATTTGTAACTCATATAATTAACAAGGGCTCCTATCTGGAATATGTAATGAACTTCTACAAATCAATAAATAAGCTGGCAACCTCATTAGCTAAAAGGAGAAGATTTCAACTGGGATTTTATAAAGCAAGTATTTTACAAAGATATCTTAGTAGTCACACTCAGATATGCTCAATTTCACTTATAATGTGAAACATACTAGTCAAAAACACAATATAACATGTTGGCTGGGAAAGGGAGTAATAGAAACATGTACACAAAGTTGGGCCTTATTTAATAGAAAGGAAGATCACTGAAAACAGTATTTCTTCTCCTAGTTATAAGTGAATATAAAACAAACTTATGTGCATATATAAGAACTTATATAAGAATGGTTATAATGATATTAATTTAAATAGACACAAACTAAAAATATATATGAATAGTATAACTACCATACACATCAGTATACAACAGTTGTGAAAATGAACTAGCCACTGTTACATACAACATGGATAAATCTCACAAACATAATATTAAATGAAATAATCTATGCATGAAGAAATTTGTAAAACAGGCAAAATTAACTTTCATTGTTTGAAAGAATAATAGTTACTCTTGAAGATAGAATGGAGGTGGTGGTAATGACTAATAAGAGACCCAAGAGGGATCTGTAGTTTGTCTATTTTTTAATTTGTTTGTTTTGGTTTCTTTTACATTGGTGATGTTTACAAAAGTATGTTCATTTTGTGATAATTTATCGGGGTCTGTACATGTATTACATGTGTATGTACTATACATGTATTTTTACTTTAATAATTTATACACATTATACATGTAACAGTATATATTCAGAGTTAAAATACATGGAAGCAAGAATACAAATAGTCCAGAAGTTTTTGGTCTTCCAACAAACATTTAAGGAATATATATTTCCCAAATTAACCTCTTAGATGTCACAAAAAAAGAGTACATTCTATTTCTTATGTGTGTGCCTAGCATAACCTTGATAGAAAACCAAAAAAGAAAATGTGAAAAAATTAAGTCAGTCTCATTCGTAACTATCAATGCAAAAATTCACACAAACCCTCTTCAAAACAAAACCAGCACTATGAAATATGCCAATACACCAAGGCCAGGCTAGATTCATCCTAGATATTAGATTTAGTTTCCATTAGATAAAAATTGCCACATTAACATCTTAAAAGTAATGATTACATTATTTGCTCATATAGTATAGAAAAATGTCTACTAAAATTCAACATCCACTCACAATTTAAAAAATAACTCAAAAAATTAAAAACAGAAAGATAGATCCTCCAGTATAGCAAAGGACACTTACAAAATAAAATTTTCAGAGCCACACTTGGTATTTTTACAACAGAAAGACAGTAGCACAAGGCACAGACTAGTAACATTATTATTCAATTAGTCAGTACTATATTACAGCCAATATTTGCAGATATATAATTTCTTTTACATAAAAAGGAAATAACTCACAAATTGATGAAATTAATCAGAGTTTGGTAAGGTCATTCTTTAAAAAATCAGTATACCAAAGGCAATTGTGTTTTTAAATACCAGCAATAAAAAATATTTTATACAGTAAAATTTACCATAGCATCAAAAAAATTAGGCAGTAAAAAAGAGAAACTTAGAAAAGATACACAATAATTCTATAAACTATGTATATTCATTTATTGAGAGAAACTAATGACATCGTTGGAGAGATTTAATATTCCCATGGATTAGAAGACATTATGAGTATGTCAGTTCTTTATAAATTAATCTATATATTCATTATAATACCAACCAATATCAGAACTGAATTTTGAACTGTATAGCTATTTTAAAAGAAATAAACACTCTTGTATGCAAATAAAACATGGAAGGTCTTGCTCAACTGCTATAAAAACTTACCAAAAACCACATTAATATTAAGATACCTTAGTATGAGTCTAAGGAACAGCACAATATCAACAGAAATGAATAAAGTTACCTGGAACAAATTGACATATATCTGGACCCTTTATTTAAGTGCCCCATGCAATGAGAAGGAAATGATTGCCTTCTTAAAGTACATTGCTGGGGCAATTTCTAATGGTTAAATTAGTTATTTTGGACATTTTTTTGGGGGGGTGTCTTCTGAAAATGTTCGTTATAGAATCTCTTTAGCCAATGTCTATATTTCTTTTTTTTTTTTTTTTAGGGCTAATTTTTTTGTTTTTTGGTACTGAGGATCGAATTCAAGATCTTGTGCTTTCGAGGTGGGCGTTGATACCACTAAGCTAAATCCCCCGCCCTGCCAATGTGTATATTTCAACTATGCTCATTTTCTTAAAACAACTTTCACTTTCTTGTTAAAATCAGGCAAATACTCCAAATTATGATAGCAATGTCAACAATACTCAATTATGTAGTTTTCAAAAGGTAGAAAGTTTGGAAAATCATCATGATGTCTTATGGTACGGATTATTGCTATAAAAGTATTTATTGCAAAAAGACAGCTTACATGTGCAGACTAAAAACTGATCAGTGAATGAAAATATTTTAGAAATGATTTTATTTTTTAACCAAAACTTAAATTCTTACCAAGGAAAAGGTCATCTTGAACACTGGATATCATACTCCTTTTTCTAATGCATAACTGTAAGGCAACCTGAAGTGATGCCTCAAAGATAATCGTCAGAAAACCATTCTTATGATTTGTTTATAAAACTTTGTAGTGAGATTCTTTTGGGTCATTATTAGTTCTTAAGGACAAAATATATTGAGCATTAAATTAATATGTACTTATTAGAATGACAAATTTTGGAGACGTATTCTCATCATTAAATTTTACATTTGATGACTCAGAAATGTCTTGAGTGACATATACATAATAAAGAGATATTATATACATGAATCTTTATTTTACTTTAATCAGAATTTTCCTGAAATTTTCTTATATCAAAATGTCAAAAATTTGTTAGGCATAGGAAAGAAAAAAATGCTCTTCTCTCACATTCAAACAGAACGTGGACTTTTACTTTAAAATGCACACACTTATGTATTTTCAATTCTTTAGATATATTCTAATTTTATATTTTCAAATTTAAAATAATAAATTTGGTGATTAGTTATAATTTGATATTATTTATGCAACTTATTAGCCATTAAATATTAATAAAACTACAGTGAGGAAATAATTCTGCTAAAAATATTGGAAATTTAAAAGTCAGATATTCTTTGAATTACAATAAAAGAATTGATAAAGTTTTTTAAATATTAGAAGTGGTCATTATAAATATAATGCCCTACTTTGGGGAAAGAAACACTGCTAGAGCTCTCTTCACATTGCAGAATTAGCACAAAAATCTGATTCCAACTAAAGAACCCAGGAGAACTCAGCTGTTGTAAGGATTTGGCAAATATATTAAACTGTGCTCCAAATAGTTTGGTTTCAGAAATGCCTGCAAGTATTTTCTCATGTACTTTCCTTCTTAACTTTAAAACACATGTACAGAGCCTGGATCTACCAATCTGTTCTTGGAGGTACAAACATTAGAAGATTTCGTATTCAATGCCTGCAATATTTTTGTCTATCTAATACAAATAAAGGTTGAAAAGAATATTCATGAAGTCACCTGTATAATCTAAAAGACTGAAATCTTAGTGTGAGAGCATTGAAAAAATTAAGAGTAACTTTTGCATGAAATGAAGAAGTCAAGTTTTGAAAACAGCTGATGGCACTTGGGCTCTGAGTGGTTTTGAATCATGTTAAAATATAAAGCCAAGTAAGCAAGGAGGTTATTTAAGGATAGTTTTAAAGATCCCACAGCTACTTCTCATGTCCTGTGAAATAACAATTTGAAAACTATGTTTCTAAAGCAAAATGTGCTATGGAAAAAAATTTTCTAAGGACATTAAATCAAATTATAAAGTATTATATAAACATTAGAAGGACATTTGAAGTTGAAATGAGTAGAATAAAAATAGTATGAGTAGAATAAAATAATATGGAAAAATCCACTAAATTTAAAATAAAGAATTTTTAAAAGAAAATCATGAAAGCCATTTTCAGAATGTTTCCTTTCCCCTTAAAAGTAAAATAGATCAATATGTTTCTATTTCATTATCTCACTCAATAACCATTCTTGCATGTTCAGTTTTTAGTCAAGAAAGTTACAGAAAGACAAGATAAATAGGAAAGTACAAAAGGACATTATACTTCCAATGCCACACTTCCTGAACTTAAAGATTATCCATAATAGAAAAGAATGTCATTTCCTCCTTGAGATAGATGTAATAGTAAAATAATACAAGTAGAAATTGCTAATACAACTACAGTATGTACTTTATGCTGTGCAGACTTTGAAATTTTTTACATACATTATTGTATTTTATCTTTGTGACAACTGTTTTGAGGTAGGTACTATTCGTAACCAATATTTTACACATATAAAAAAATGAGAAACAGATCAATTAAGTAGAAGCATAAATATATTGCATTGCATTTCTACCATTCAAAACTGCACAAAAAGTCTTGATAAATGGCTTTTAGCCACTGCACTATTACCAGGGAGCATGACAAAAATCAGGCATAAATACCTTAAAAACATAGCTGAAGAGGCAAGAATAGATTATCACTGGTTTGTTTCTGGGAACTTCAAGATTCAGGTTTTTTCATGTGTAAAATATTACTCTGGTGAGAATTATTTCTATTGTAAAAGAATAAAGTTCCTGGCACATACTAAATACTCAGAACATGTCAGTTCTCAGTGAAACAAATTTTCTCCTGTTTATTTTTCATAGCTCAGTTATAAAGTAATGGAGGTTTCCTAATTAAACCTGGAGTAGTAAAAATATTTACCTCTTCTTCCTTTAAAAATCTCTTCAAAATGTCTATTAAAAGGTGCAAAGCAGGGATGTGAAGTTGCCTAAGAGAACAAAGAAACCGAAAAGGAGAAAGTAACAGGTAAATTTCAGTAAAATATGATGATGGAAAGAAGGTGAGAAAGATGTGAATGGCAACATATAGGAGAAAACAAAATTCCACATATCTAAAAACATAGAAAAGTATGCCCCTAAAAAAATGAGCATGCACAAAAGACTAAAAATGAACCCTGAAGACAGAGAGTGGGTGAAATTAAAAATAGGGTAAGGGAAAGTTGGTGTGAAAAATAAGATTCTTAGATGTCTCTTCTGTCTCCACACAACTGTGCTCTCACTAATCTCACTAAAAAATTCAAGCTTTTCTACTTATAGCAAGACTGAACTAGACATGCGTCTGAACAAGAAAGATTGACTAGAACATTACATGCCCAGTGGTGGAACTATTCACACTCTCACACCACCGCCATCAAATTCATTCATTTTTTTAACTGTATATCCTTTTATTGGTACATTTTAGGTATACAATATAATGACATGCATCACTGGAAATTTGCACCTTTACATACTCCCTTGGTTCTTATTTTTTCCACCTACTCCTGACCTCCCTTCAACCCCATCCCTTTCTATTTACAATGACTCTTTTTTCCATTTTTTCATTTTCTCATATTAATTCCTTCCCTTCTTTCCTTTCCCCTACTCCTCTCACTTTCCCTTTCTCTTTGCCCCTTTTCTTCCTATTTCACATTATCTATTATACATTTTAGTCCTTATTTACACTTTCAGTTTCTCACACTAGAGAAACTATTTGGTATTTACACGTGTGTCCTATTTATTTCATTTAAT
>NW_004624745.1:4460066-4485099 GCF_000247695.1 Heterocephalus glaber | reverse complement strand
TTTATTGCGGCACAGTTTGTAATAGCTAAAGCTTGGAAACAGCCCAAGTGCCCATCAACTGGAAACTGGATAAAGAAGATGTGGGGCTTTTTTTATAAAATGGAGTACTACTCAGCCATAAAGAATGAGAAACTAGAGTCGTTTATAGCTAAATGGATCCATATTGAGGCCATAGTCTTAAGTGAAATAAATAAGACACACATGTGTAAATACTGAATAGTTTCTCTAGTGTCAGAAACTGAGAGTGTAAATAAGACTAAAAGGATTAATAACTAATAAATGATACTTTGAAATAGGAAAAGATCCAAAGGGGTAGGGATGGTGGGAGGGGAAGGGGAAAGAAAAGACTGGAAAGGAAAAATTATGAGAAAAGAAAAGAAAATGGAAACAAAGTATGTAAATAGGGAAGGGTTTAGGGGTGAAGGGCGCACAGGTAATGGGGGAAAAAATGAGAACCAAGATACATCATATACAGGTACAAGCACCCAAAGATAAATGTAAATGTAATGTATACCTAAAATGTACCAATAAAAGAATTTAAGAAAAAAAAAAGAAAACTATAAACCAACTCAGCAACAATCTCCTCTGAGTGAAGATGAGTTCATCGGCTTTCCATCTCAAAAGCAATGTCATTGATTTCCTCTGCCATCTTTTCTATTTCTACTCTGGCTTGTTCTTCTGCAGTATTCTCTTCAGTATTCAACATTATGTCTTCCAGATAGGAGGTTATAGTACTTCAGTGAACTTTAATCACTATTTTTTAAAAGCCTACATATTTCATTCATGAAGTAGAAATCCAATGTTTATTTTGTTGAATAAAATGAAAAGTAAAAGCCCAAGGCCATTTTCTATCAAGTGTCCTTTGATTTGACAGACTCCTTCCAGGAGTGTCTGCCACCAAATTCATTCTTAAGCAGACTTTGAGAAAAGCAGTAGCCATGCTTATCGCATCAATTAAAAGAAAATCTAAGAAACTATCTCTTAAAATGTTGAAATGCCAGGAACAGTATGTAGTTTTATGAAAGTTAAATTGCAACAAATCAGATATACCCTTTTATAATTATTCTAAGTCAAACTCTTAAGTTGGTAAATATTTTCAGTTAAAAATAGTGAACTTTTAGGCCAAGATAAGCATTGAGTGAAAAATTAAAGAAAAATTGTGTGACTATTGAGCGTATAGCTCCAAGATACTACTGTCTAATAAACTTTCTTACAGAAAATACTGGAAATTTTCTACATCCATGCTATTCAATATTATTGAATTATATAGTAATACAAAATTCCTCAAAATAAGGCTATTGAGGTCTGAACATTAAGATTTGTTTAATTTTTACTAATTAGACCCAAATAATCGCATACAGTTATTGTATGCCATACTGGACTATATAGCACCAGAAAAATTCATAGAAAAAATCTAAATGTTAGTACTTGCTGACTTCTCATTGCTATTTTAAAAGAAACATAAGAAAAATGAGTTCTCCAAGTATGGTAGCACACACCTGTGATCCCAGCACTTGAAAGCCTGAAGCAGGAGGACTGCCATGAGTTTGAGACCAGCCTAGGATACATAGTGAGTTCAAGGCCAGCTTGTACTGCGTAGCAATATCCTGTCTCAACAATAAATAGAAAGAAAAAAAGAGAATGAGTTAGGCAAGAATTATTCCATTTGAAAGTATAGACAGAAGCTTTAATATAAAGCATCTGTTATATCTCATAGCCAATAAATTTCAATTTATATTGACTAGAGATAACTTAACTGGGGCCTCGCTTGGTTTAGAAAAGCTGACCAGGTTCTTTGTCTCAAACTGCAAGATAAAATGGCACTCCAAGCCTCTCTCTGTCAAATTACAATGTGCTCTCAGCAGGAAAGGTCAGTTAAAAAGATCATTCTCCATCTGTGGTCGCAGAGTAGCTTTCATTACTTAACTTTTGAGTGCATCTTAGATACACTAAGATACACATGCATCTTATCTTATTTTATCTTATGATTATGTTTTTCCCTATTTACTTTTGTTTGGATGTTTTATATTTTACTATTTTATTTTTAAAATATGCTGTTAAACCCATCCATTAGTATTTTAATTTCAAATACAATATTGTATTTTTCAGCTCTTGAATGTTCATTTGAATCTTTATATAGATAGCAATTTCATATTAAAATTTTTCACTGCTTCATTTGACTTTCAACTTTTTCTCAATTTTCATTAACATTTTAATCATAATTAAATTTCTTACTTTTTTCTCAAATATCTAGACTATCTACCAATCTGCTTGGATTATTTTTTCTCTTGATTATCAGTTATATTTTCCTACCTCTTTGTATGTCTAGTAATTTTTGTTATATGGTGGATATTGTCATAAAATAACTATAGAGCCTCCATATCAAGTAATCTTCTATTAAGGAAGGTTACTTCTTTACTTTGTTAGATACATTTAATGAGAACTGATGGTTTCAACTGATAGACTGAACTCTTTAGGGGTTTGTTCATAGTTTTGGTAGGACTCAGTTTTTCCTCTAGGTAACCCCTGCTTCTCAGGTTTGGCATCCCTCATCTTTTGATAGAAATTCTGGCAACTATTTTTCTCCTTTTCCCTGAATGACTTGGAGATCAAGGTGTACTGTCATAGTTTCCAGGGTCAGCTCTTTAGCCATTTGACCCTCAAATCCTGCCACTATGTATTCAGGGAAAGGTTAACTTTATGTTTGAGTCAGACTCTGACTCTCTCTCTCTCTCTCTCTCTCTCTCTCTCTCTCACTAATTTTTCTTAAGTTCCATAGATCTTCAGAAAATTTCACTCATCCTTTTAGTCTAGTTTCTCAACCTCATGAGTAGGCAAAATCTCACTCATGTGTTAGAATCTTCTCATGTTTACAGTTTGTCATTCCAACCTAACATGAAAACTAAAGGTTTTATTGAGTTCCTTCTTTCCTTATTAGTATCCTCATACTAAACTGAGTTTATTCTCTATCCTCATTCAGAATTGATCAATGCCTCTAGGTGGTTTTAAGAGTCTGTGATTTTCAGATTACATCAGAATGGTTCTGTTTTGTCTATTATCTAGTCCTTCTTACTCTATTATACCTTTGCAAATGTGATTATTTTATTTTTTCTTGCTTTTTCTAGCAGCTGTAATATAGGGTCTGCTTTGGCAAAATGTACAGGACTGAAAAGTGAACAGTGGTGAAATGAATTATTTGGTTGTGCTTACTTGAATATGGAACTAAGATTATTACATTTTTATGGAAATTATATTCTAAAAGAAACCACAAAGGAATTCTTTTAAGTCTATATTATTTTGCCTATCAAAGCAACCTCCCAGTCTCCAAATTTATGGCAACAGGAAATGAACGGTGAATATATGTTTTTCCAAACAAAAGCATATTTTCCAAAAACTATGTGAGATGTGGTAGTCGAGAAAAAAGAAAGAAAATAACAGAAAACTTCTCAGGGGAAGACCAGGAACTATAGATGACAATAGAAAAACCATTATTCCAAAGTAGCAGAATAGAGATTGTTAATTTAGGAAGATCTAGCACTTTCTGGTCAAGCAGAATTTGATAACTCTAATGAAGCAATAACTTTATTTTGTGTAATATTCTTGGCTTTTTAAAAATAAGGTGTTATTGTGACATTTTGTTTCAAAATACTAGTGTATGGGGGGATTAATAATTTATCTTTCAATTTATAAGTTGTCCAATAACAATTAAAATTAACTGACCCAAAGGAGAGAATTATACATCCTTTGAGCTAGCTTCACTAATTCAAAAAGAATTTGGATCATCTTATGTCCAAAAGTATGTTTTAAATGTAATTTTAAAAAATGTGACTCATGGATTATGAGTGGTCAGGGTATAACAGAATGTTTGTGAACCAATATCCATTCTCTTATTCTACACTTTCAGTAACAGAACCTCCAAGGATTTAGTTGAAAGCACAACAGGCATGTGGATAGGAAACAACCTCCTATATGTGAACAGAAACAGTGTGTCACTGCTGAGTATCTTTAACTTCTTTCTTCATCACCTTGCACTGGACTGTAAATATAGTGGTGAATTTTAACTATGCAGACAAGGGAAACATTCAAGGGATGGTGATATAAAAATCCAGAAAAAACTTGGGATGCTGGATGATCTCATGGGACAGAGCTTCTTTAAAAATCCCTTCCTCACCTCCTCTCATGCAGCCACGATAGATTTTCATCTTAAAAGTTTGCACAAAGATAATACTTTTATCTTGTTTAATCCATCACCACTTTAGTCTCAATTAAACCAGTGAAAACTATATCTTACATAATACATAAACCTTATAGAATTATATGCTTTTTTAGAAGTATGTGCAATTTACATAAAAATACATTTTATGAGAAAAATAGAAACTATAGCTGGAAATAATTTTGAAGATATCAAATATTTCTAAATTATACCTAAAAACATTTTACCTAGCAACATTGAAATGTAATTTACATTTGTATAAACATAATTCAGAAAGCACTTTCATATATGCCTACTTTAACATGCATAGTATTTTCTATTAATAATTATAATATTCACAGTCAAACTCAATACTGATAATCTTGCAACAATTACTTATTGTTGAATAGCTTGTAAAAATTGCAAAGGTAATATGTTAATGGAAAGAGTACAAAATTTGAAAGTCACAAGCACTAGATGAGATGAAACCCCACCCATCCCACCCCCATCAGCTGTGTGCCTAAAGGCTAGTTATAGCTTCTTGGAACCACAGTTTCCTTATTTAGATATTAAAATAATAATTTCCTGCCATGGTTGAGGTAAAGAATGTCTCCCAAAAGTCCCATATGTTTAGAGGTGAAGCTTTTGGAAGATGATTAGATCATGAAGAAGATGTATTCATTTGTGGGTTGATGCATTAATGAGTTAATAGTCAAATGTGCTATTAGGTGGTAGGCCTTTTGGAAGAGGTCAGTGGGACATGACTTCAGAAAGCATATCTTCTTCCTTGGCTCTTCTCTATTTCTCTGCTTCCTGGCTGCATAGGTGAGCACTTTCCTCTGCCATGCTTTTCAACCATGGCGCTTCTGCCTTGGAGGCAGACAACCATAGACAGAAACTCCAAAACTGTGAGCCAAATTAAACTTCTCCTCTTTTAAATTATAGGTGTTGGATATATTGTCTCAGCAATGGGAAAATAACTAATAGAAGAAAATTGGTACTGGAGAAGTGGAGTCATCACTGTGACCATTCCTGAATATGTGATTAAAAGCCTTGGAATTGGTGTGAGGAAAGAGTTGGGAAAGTTTAAAGATGTGGTGTAAGAAGCCCAAGAATATAAATAGAGCTTGATAGATAATTCTAGTCAGACCTCAGAATCTGGAATATTGACTAAGAATCCAGACAGTAATAGCCAGGCTCAGGAGGTTTTAGTTGAAAACAAGGACTCTATTGGAAGTTGAACTGGAGGCCTTGTTACACACTAACAGAAAATGTGTCTACAATTTGCTTGTATTCTGAGAGTTTGTATCAGACTGAAATTAAGGGCAGGGACTAATTAATCTGACAGAGAAAATTTTAAAACAGCTCAATATTCATTCTGTGGCATGAAGACAACTGGCTACTTTTAGCAGAATTTATAGTGAGAATTGGAAACAAAAGACAAAACAAAAATGTTTGAAAAAATTTAGTTTTGGGCAGAAAGGAAGCATCTGTACATTTGGGGCCAAAGACAACCTTGTTGCTGAAAAGATTACCATTAAAAAGAAGCCAATTACTTTGCATCAGGACAATAGGAAAGATATCTTTTCTTTTTTTTTTGTACTGGGGAATGAACTTGGGTCCTTGCACTTGCACAGCAGGAGGCGAAACCACTGAGCTAAATCCCCCGCCCGCCCTGGGAAAGATATCTTAAGGACATCTCAGGACATGGCCAGACCTTACCCATGGCAGGCTCAAGGGTATAAAATGGTAAATTCATTTGAAAAAATATTGCTTTCAAAAGAGATCCCCAGGGTCCTCTGCTCATTTCCAGCAGCCTAAGGAAATATTTTTCTTAGTTTAACTACCTGGAATTCAGGCACCCAGGTACTCATTAGTCACTGCAGCCATGATTCCAAGGGGGCCAGGTAACAGCTAAGCTTTTTGCAGACCTTGGCATCACCTATATTGTGCTGCTTTTTCATGCAAGATATAAAATTTATGAGGTTATAAAACTATATAACCATATTTCAGAGGAAAGCTTATGAGGCCAAGGAGTGTGCTCCCCAGAGACTGATGCATAAAACTGTAAGAGTGATGCTGAAGGAGCAGTGGAAACCCCAGGAAGTTGGAGATGCTAGGAATGTGAAACATCTGCCAAGGAAAGCTGCAGGCAGTGAGCTGAGCCATGCTGAGAAAGAGTGCATGTGAGCTGAAATCAGCAAGGTTATAGGGGCTGAGCTACTCAAGCACTTTGGAATGTAAATCTCACTACAATCTGCCCTAGTTGCTGGACTTGGAGCTACAGGATTTAATATTTTCCCTGAAGGTTTATGGTTTTGCTTTTATCTGATTTCTCCTATCCCTCTAGTCATCTCATTTGGAATGGCAATGTTTACCCCATACTATTGTATATTGGAAGTATTTAACTTTCTTTTTGATTTTTGCAGAGGCTCCCAGCTAGGAGTTTACCTTGAGTCTCAGAGAAGACTTTGGACTTGGATTTTTCAGCAGTAATAAAACTGTTAAGACTGGTGATTCTTATAGTTGAACTTAGTATATTTTACATAATATAATAGACATGGGCATTTTAGGGTCAGGAGCAGATGTTATGGTTTAGATATAGGATGTCCCCCCAAAATTTCATGTGTTCAGAAGTGGTAATTTTGGAACATGAATAGATCGTAGGGCCATGATATTCACTCATGGATTGATCTATCAATGAGTTCATGGCTAAATGTGCTGTTAGGAGGTAAGTGTGGTTCAAATTGACATCTCACCGGGACAGATCTTTGGCAGTTATATCTCTGTCTCATTGGTTTTTCTTGCTATCTCTGCTTTCTCACTGCCATGAGGTGAGCAACTTTCCTCTGCCATGACATTTTGCCACGCCTTTTTTTGTTTTGCAGCCAGCTAATCATTGACTGAGGCCCCAAAACTGTGAGCCAAGTTAAATCTCTCTTCCATTAAATTCCGGGTATTGGACATTTTGTCCCAGTAATGGGAAACTAATCACATCATTTCACAAGTCAGTCACCTTCAAGTGAATATATAGGAGAGTAATTTAAAAAGTACTGTAAATGAAACATATAAGCTTTAGGAAAAAATGCGTAATAACTAAGCAAATAATAATATGACAAGTTTCCAGTAAGGAACATGTTGTTTTTAGAACATAAGACATATTCTATGGTAAAACAGTAAATAATAAGCAGTAAATAAGTTAGTCCTAAGAGTGATGAGTCAATGTATAAATTCAGATAAAAGACTAAAAATAAAAAATAGATATTCTGAAACTAACAGCTGTAGAAAATCAAGTTGCTCTTTTTCTCAAAATAAAATGAATTTTAGAAAAAATTTTTTGGTACCGGGGATTGAACTAGGGATCCTATGCTTGTGAGACAGATGGCAGCACCACTGATCTAAATCCCCAGCATGAATTAAAATTTTTAATACCTTTATATCAAATATCAGTTGAAGATTACAAGATTTGGGGCTTATCAGGACTCTACTTGCTACTTGGCAATATGTTAAAAATAGAAAAACATCATTTAGGAAACAACTGTTCTGAAGCTAATAATTTTCCATTTAATTAGCCAAGGTAACTCTGAAGTTAGAGATTTAGATGCTTCTTCCCTTATAAGACAAAAAACATGTAAATACAGAGAAAAAATACCTTTAGAAAGTTTGCAGTTATTATGAAAAGTATCTTTTATTAGGGTGAAATAATGCTCTTAATAAATAGGAATTAGAGATATGAAAACAAAAGTAAAATTGACTATATTTGGTTTATTACTAAAGCAAAATTTATAGATTGTATCGAAAAAACAAAATTGAATTTTCCCTAAAAATCACCCAAGATATAATCTCACAAAATATATATTTATTATCTTAAAATGCAACATTCTTAAAATAAAATTAATAGCAGAATTAAAATGGGCAGCCATTACTTTTTCCTAAATTATGTTATCATTCATCTTCTTTTAGACCTTAAAAACAATGAACTTTAATTTATAAAGCAAGAAAAGTCCTTACACATTTAAGTTCTTTTATTCCCTAAAACAGTGTCCAATGACCAATTTGCTTCCAGATAATTTTAGTCAAAGATACAGCAAATATACCATATATCCTGAACGCATTCAATACTCACTTATGCATGAGTTTAATTACAATTTGAATAACTTCACTTCCTTTTCATAGAAAATCACAGAAAAGTATATTAATAATGAATTAAGAAATGATTTATTTCTATTTAAATATTCTTAGCTCTTCAAAACTAAGTTTTTCTGACCAAATTTTTAAACACTAGACCCTGAACAATCATGTGTGCTTTGTGACAAAGGCACTATCATATTTTCTACATTACACTGTGCCTTTACTGATTTAATGAGGAATATTTCAATGGTTTGCCTTTTTTACTCTCAAACCATAGGATCATATTCTCCTAGTCTCTATCTACCCCACCTGCTCCTTCTCTTCATCTTCAAAAAAAAAATGCTGCAGCATTTAAAGAATGAGTACAAAATAGAATATTATTCCATGAATGAAAATTTCCATCTTTCTCTCATAAACCATAACCAATTTCTCTAATAAATCTCCTTGGCTCTTTTACCTATAAAATCTACCCCAATTTAATCATCTCTCACAAATTCCATATATATCCATCATGATAAAACATATGGCTGTTTCAACTATCAACTATCAATACAATTTCCCTGATTCATGTTATCTGAGTTTGCTAGAATTTCCGTAACAAAACACCAGAGACTATAAATTAAATAACAGAACTTTTTTTTTCTCCCAGATCTTGAGGCTAGATGTTCAAGATCATATAGATAGCTAGCTTATTTTTGGTTCCTGTAATATGATCGTCCTTGCAAATGTATAACTCTCTTCTACAATGATGATGAATCTTCTCTAGTAGATGAAAATACATCTCTGCCTGAAGCCAAACAGATCTCAACAAAAGGAATGGGAAGTTCTACTTTAAGCAAAGCGATACATAAACCTGTTTAATATAGTTTTCCCCCTATATTGCATAGTATATAATAAAAGATTTAATATGTGAACTTTTCCTGAAGTAATTTCCATTATCAATTTCAAAGGAAAATTATCACAAATGTGAATTACTTGTAGTTAATACATAAAATGATACCTGTAAATAGGAAAGAGAAATATTTTCTTTTTTTAGCTTTACTTACCCTATAGAAAACAACTATTGAGTCGTAAATGGCTAATGAATGTACATTTCTATTACACGTTTTTACAGACATTACTTTAGTTTATAATCTCTATTTAAAATATGTTAAAAACTGGATTCTTTATATGTAAAAAGTAACTAAAATGTAGCTCTTAAAATTTCAATAGAGTGAATGTAAGTTACTAAAGTATTTTATAACAAAACTTTCAAGAGAAATTAGTAGTGACCTTGCAAAGACATATTTTGATAGCAGCCTTTGCAAATCAAATTCAAAGTTCAACACAAATATTCCTGAGTCATAAAGATAAAAGAGAAAAAATTAATTATATGATCTCCCTTGATCATTTTTACTTAAAAATTACTTTATCTAAATATTGAAACATGTAAATCAAATTCAGCATCATTGAGAAATATTTTGACGATAATTGTTTCTTGATAAAGTTCAAAGAATAATCTGTATCCACTGAACAGATTTATCCAAAGTACCTGTTCTGTCCTGGGTAAAATTCTAAGACTTAAAAGTACACAAATAGAATAACATATCTTCTGGTCTTTTTTGATGAAGAGAAATACATATATATAATTATGTATATGGAATATATACATATTACATATGTGTGTGAGTTGGTGTGTCTAGAGAAAAGAATTTTGTGAAACGTTTGCTATAGCTACATGTATGTTTAATGTGCCCCCACATGTACTGGATGATAAGTCAAAATGCATTTCTTACTGTAATGATCAAAAACACAAAAAAAGCTAATAAACTAATGAATGGATGTGACTAATTACTTTTTCTGGAACAAAATCACAAAGATTAGACACATTCAGACAGCCACCAAATGTCTTTAAGCAGCAAGAAATTCACATACCAGAACCTACAGGACATATGGAAAGCAGTCCTAAAAAAGAAGTTTATTGCATTCAATGAATACATTAGAAAAACAGAGCAAGCTCAAATAAGCTAATGATGAAACTCGAGATACACCAAAAACAACAATCCAGACCTAAACCTAATATAAGGAGAGAAATCATAAAGATTAGAGTAGAAATTCATGAAACCGAGACAAACACACACACACACACACACACACACAGAATCAACAAATCAAAGAGCTGGTTCTCTTAAAGAATAAACAAACTCATAACCTGTCTTATCAAAAGAAAAAAAGATGCACATCAAGGCAATTAGAAACAAAAAAAGGTAAAAATCACAATGGATACCACTGAAATTCAGATACTATCAAATATTGTACTCCAACAAATTGGAAAATTTTGATGAAATGGACAGATTTCTAGATTCATATGTATCACCAAAATCCAAACAAAGAAAACATAAAAATTCTAAGCAATGCAATAGCAAGCAATGAAATTGAGACAGAAATAAAAACTTATTAACTAAGAAAAGCCTAGGACCTGATGGATTCACTGCTGAATTCTACACGACCTTTAAGGTGGTTATAACACCAGTACTCCTCAAATCTTCAAAGAAATGGGAAGGAAAGAAGTGAATCCAAATTCACTTCTGGAAGCCAGCGTAATTCTGATCCCCAGAACAGACAAAGACGCAACTAAGGAAGAAAACTATAGGCAAATCTACTTAATAAATACAAACACAAAAATCCTCATTAAGATATTGGCAAATCAAATGCAACAAATTATCAAGAGGATCATACTTGTGACCAAGTTTCATCCTGATATTGCAAGGATGATTTAACATACAAATATCAGTAAATGTAATTCATCACATAAACAGAAGCAAGAACAAACCACATGATCATACCAATAGATGAAGAAAAATCTTTTGACAAAATCCAACACCCATTCATGATAAAAACTCTGAGATAATAGGGAAAAAAGGACCTTACCTCAATCTAATAAAAGCCATTTATGATGAAAAATGGCCAACATTATATTAAATGGGGAAAAACTGAAAGCTTTCCCTCTAAAATTGAGAACAAAAGAGGCATGCCCACTATTTCCATTCATGTTCAATACAATACTCAAAACCTGAGCCAGAGCAAACAGGCAAAAGAAAGAAATTAAAGGGATATGTACAGAAAAGGAAGAAGTCATATTATCATCATTTGCATGTGACATCATCCTTTACACAGAAGACCCAAAAGATTCCACAATAAGACTTCTAGAATTAATAACCAAATTCAGTAATGTAGCTAAGTACAAAATCAACCCACAAATATCAATAGAGTTCCCATGTACCGGTAATGAACTCACAGAGAAAGAAATTAGGAAAACAATTCCATTCACAATAGCATCAAGGAAAAGTAAATACTTAAAAATTAACCAAGAAAGTGGAAGAACTCTACAATGGAAACTACAGTACTCATTTTTTTTGGTGCCAGAGATCGAACTGAGGTCTTTGCACTTGCACAGCAGGCACCGAAGCCACTGAGCTAAATCCCCGGCCCCTACAGTACTCTTTTTTAAAAAGGAGACTGAAGGGAACATTAGAAAATAAAAAGATATCACCTGTTACTGAATAGGCAGAACCAGTATTGTCAAAATGGCCATAATTCCAAAACAGATATATGGATTTAATGTAATCTCAATAAAAATACCTAGACCATTCCTTACAAACTAGAGAAAACAATCCTAAAATTTCATGGAACCAGAAGAGACCCAGAGTAGAAAAAGCAATCCTGGGTAACAGGAGCAAAGCAGGTGGCATCACAACAGTGATACTTTTTCAATCTTTAAATCTAGAACAGTTACCTAGTCCCATTTGGTGGCAATAAAGCTTGATTAAGAAATTCAGGGTCAAAATATGTTTATGGCTTTCTCCCAAGTGGCCAGTTTCACCCATAAATTCCTTTATTTTTTTGTTTTTTCCCCTGTTCTAGAACATAAAAATGATGTTAACTTTTCCCTGAGAGTTAGAAGCAGATCTGACCTCCAGGTAAAAAATATTGGGGAGAGGGAAACATCACCCTTTTCTTCCTCAGTATACAATAGTAAGGAGCATCAAGATAGAATTTAATCTTTTGAAGGTTGCTTTCTGTATATTTTTCTGCTATAATCACTGACAATAATGCAAATATGCTATTAGGAAACCTTAAATAAAACAGTAATTTTTAGTGCTTATGGAAACATCATACTCATATGTAAAATGAGACAGTTACGAAGGTGAAGTAATACAGTTTATGTAAATGAATTTAGTCACTATTAATATATTAAGTAGAAAATTAATATAAGCTGATCACGACAATCCTTTATTTCTTAATAGAGTAAATACAAAAAAGCATTTTGCCACATCATTTTTAACAAATCTGAAATTTTTCAGAGAAATTCCAATCTCTGCAGAGCCAAATGATATAAAAAGAACATAAAATTGTCATGTTAAATATATTAGAATATAGAAAATATAGCCATCTATCAGAGGTAATTGTTCTTACCAGTTTTATTTTTTAAAAGATAGAACAGATGGTTTCAGGTAAAAAATTTGCTTCAAAGTATATTATAAGCAATAATTAATATATGTTATATAGTGATGTTTCCAAGGTGTACAAGGTTTGTGCTCTAATTCATAACAATAACAGCTAACTTTTGTTGAGTATTAGCTATGTACCAGATGTTGTTGTAAGTATTTTAGATATACTGAATTCATTGTTCTTATGAAAATCTTGAAGGAGGTCCTTCTGTTTGTCCCTTTTACAGATGGATATGTGTATGTGCTAAGCCAGAAAAGCCTAAACATATAGTACCTGCAGAATCGAGTGCAGTGTATACAAGGAAGGAGATGCAGTTAACAGGGTAGGAAAGGTCCGAGTTGTAAAGATCACACAATTACACAAAGATTTCTATTTACTTTGGGTTTCATCTTGAGGAGTCGTTAAAAGTTTTTTAAGAGAAAAGTATAACCAGATTCAAAGTTAATACAGAAAATTCTTATGATTATGTGGATAAAAGATTGGAGGAGAGGAACATGGAAGTAGATGCCTGGGAACAAGGACTCAGTCGTTATAAAGTTTCACTCACAATGTATGATATGGATTACAATATAGTACTATTCAGTTTATAAAACTTTGACAGAACATTTTCTTCTGACCAAAATGACAAGAACAGTACTTACCCTACCAAATTAAACAACTAGACAACCAGACAAAATATATGGTATAGTTTTCATATTTTGAATAAGAATAGAGACAGAATATGGGAAATGAAAGAAGGGGAACCTTTTAGGTAAGTTTAAATTTATTAGTTTAGTGCCAGAATGTAGTTTCCAAGCCACAGAATAATAAGGGTAAACTCAAATAGACCCTGGAAATCTGTATGAGTTTAGGAGTCACAAATTGAAATTTGAAAAATTCAAAGGTTATAGTTCTTGGAAGGCAGAGAGATCTGTACTGCAAAAGGGATCCTTTTGAATCTTTGACCTGGTATTGATTGGTATATGTATGAAAACAAATTACCTGGCACAGGAAAAAGAACCACCAGAAAAGATTAGGCAGAACAATTATTAGCACTCAAATGGTTCCACTAGTCAGAGGAGAAAGACTTCATAACATATGTGACAAATAATCCTCAGAAGAATATCACTTCAGTAGGAGTAGCTATTAGACTTAGTGGCCTAAATAAAGTACTTAAATTATGTTAAAAATATACATACACAGGCTGTAACTAATTGTGGGTAACTTAGCTCTATGTCAAAAAAAGTTCACACTAAAGGTTACAACAAAATCCAGTTATAAACAAATAGACAGACAATATTTGGCAACTGCTAAATTGTGTCACCCAAAATTCACAAGTTGAAGGCCCTTTCCTCAATGTGATTGTATGTGGAGATAGGGCTTTATGGAGGTGATTAATGTTAAATGGCATCATGAACAGGGCTGTAATCCAATAGGATAGTGTCCCTATAGAATGCAGATTTCTCTCTCCCCCCCCCTTCTCCCTACCTCTCTACACATCACACACACATGCACACACAAACACACACAAACACTTATTCACAAGAAGTCATGTTGGTGCACAGCAAGAAGATAGACATCTACCAACTAGGAAAAAATCCCTCACTAGAAATCAGGCCTCCAGGACTGAGATTTTTTTCATCCCCAGAACTGTAAAAAACTAATCTGTTGTATAAGCCATGTAGTCTATGGCATTTGATTATGGCAGTCTGTGCAATAATGTAAGATCCAATAAAAAATTTCCAAGTATGAATATAAAGCAGAAAAACATGTCCATTAAAAAATAGGGACAAACCCATATGACATAGATTTTAAAACAGAGAATTATTTTAAAACAGCTGTTATAAATATATTCAATATTCTTAATATGGTAAAGAAAATGAAAGAATATATCCTATAATAAGATAAATGGAAGATATACTTACAGAGATGGGGTATATTATGAAAATGAAAATACACTTGATGGAATTAACAACATACTATACATCGCAGAAGCAAAGATCAGTGAAATTACAGACATAGCAATAGAAATTATTTAAAATGAAGCAAACAGAGAGGAAAATGATTAGAGAAAAAAGAAATGAGAATGGGACCTGGGAGGCAATATTCTATAGTCCAGCTTACATTATCTAGAGTACTAGAAGGATAAGAGAAGAGGGGAATAAAAAACCTTTTGAAGAATTAAAGACCAAAATTTTTATGAAAAAATCATTAACCCACAGATTGAAGTTTGACAAATCTCAAGCATAATAAAACTGATGAAGAACAAAATGAACCATAACAAAGCCAAATTGTTGGAAATACTGCTAAAGTTAAAATCTTTAAAAAACACATTACATTCTGAAGAACAAAAAATTAAGAATTTTTCAGAAATTATTTAAGACTCACAAAATGACAATAATCTTTAAAGTTCCAAAGAAACTATTGACCTTAATGAAATTCTCTTCAAAATTGGGATGAAATTAAGGTTTTGTTTTCCCAGAAAAGCAATACTGATAGAAAAAATCATCAGCAGAACTGTAGCATAAGAAAGGTCAAAAGATGTCCTTTTAGGCAGAAGGAAAATGATACTGGATAAAAATCTATATTACATAAAGGCATGAAGAGGACTGGAAATGAAAAGTCGGTGGGCAGAGATAAACATTTTTGTCTACAAAAAGTAACTGGGAGCTAGTGATATAGCTGGAGATGTAGCTCAGTGGCATTATGCTTGCCTCTCATGTGCAAGGGCCTGGGTTCAATCCTTACCATAAAAAAAGACAGAAATAAAAGTATCTGGTTGCTTCACAAATATACCATAATATTTGTGATAGATAGAAATAAAATTTTCATCACAAATAGCACAAATGTTGGCCTTTGGAAATGTAAATAGGTAAAAATGTACATAAGTATACATATATATTTATTTATTCTCTCATTTACATTTGTTCCATATATGGAACAGAATAATAAACTCCTGAACATAGATATAAAAACCCAGATAAAATATTAGCAAATAACATTCAATGATGCATGAAAAGAAATAGTGCGTTGTCCCAGTACTGTTAAAGTTGGCTTAATATTCAGTAATCAGTGTAATCTACATATTATCAAACAAAAGTTAAAAATCATATGCCTATCTCAAAAGATGCAAAATAAACCATTTGATAAATTCAAAATCCAATCTTAATAAAAAAAACTATTTTCAAAATATGAACAGAAGGAAACTTCCTCAACCTGATAAAAATATATACAAAACTTGAAGCAAACCTTGTTAGTTTGTCCCTCTTAAGATCAGGAGCAAGGCTAAGATGTTTGTCTCACCACTTTTTCTCAACAGTGTACTAAAATTCTTATTTTGTGGAATAAGGGGAAATAATACAATCAATCAATTATTTGATAGTGAAACTGATGTTATTTACAGATGACATTATCGTTTATGTAGAAAAGTAAAAAAATCTACAAAACTTGTGCTTGAACATACATTTTGGTGATTTGTTTACATGGAGTTTCATTCATTTATATAGAGTTCCAAAAGATGCAAAATAGTAATGACAGAATGCAAATCAGTGGTTGTAGAGAAAAGGGTGGGTGACAGAGATTGTCTACAATGGTACTTGGAGAGAATTTTTGAGGCTGATAGAAACTTTCTCTCTCATGATTATGCCATTGGTTACATGAATGAATGTCATAATCAAAGAAGCAAATTGTGCATTTAAAATTTGATTATTTTATCATATGTAAACATGAAAATAGAGCTTATATTTTAAAAAATATCTTTAATAGTTAATCTCAATTAAACCTCATAATTCTCTTATATGGTAAATTACTATCATTACATAATTTTGGAATTAATGTTTGATCTTGGTTATAGAGCTATTAAATGGTGTAAAAAGGGCTATGCCCTTTAAAAAATGCTACTTTCTCCTGAATTGGAATCTAAATAAAATGTTGAAATTAATCCTACATGTATCCTCTGTTTCAACGAGCAGGCAAAGGACTAGTGAGTCAATTAATCTAAATTCTATTTGGAATGTCCTCATTCCTCAATAAGCCATGTTAGTTCTATCTTCATAATCATTCAGATGATTTACATATAAATGAATCTATATTCATGCATATGTATATATGTATATGTATATGTATGTGGAGAGCAAATGCCAGAAAACTAATACAACATATAAATAATATATTCCAACTTGCAGATTTCTCTAATTTTACTAATAATATAGTCTGTACCAAGATTTCCTTTTTTTCAATTTCATATTTGATACATTTTTTAAAACTTAGTTTGACTTCTTTTTATACAAATCAGAAATATGACTGAATTATATTCTGAAATATGAACTAGAAAAATTATTTTGTTTTCTAAAAAGTCTTGCTAGGTTTGTCAAAATATTATATAAGAATATTTTAGCACAGATGAGATAGTTTGTTTATAAGAAGCTATGGCTTCCCAGTCTCAAAAAACAAGCCAATAAAAGGCATTTTTAGTTTCTAACAATCCCCATAAATTCCACTTATTAGAATTACCTTTCTTGAAGTTAACCTGTCAACCTAAGCTATTCACCTCTTCTTTGAAGAGCAGGCTGTTCAGTTCCCAGGAAACCTAAGTTGTGCTGTTATCTGAAATGCCAGCATGAAGAACTTCAAAGGGAGACAGCTGCAGAACACATCTTCGCGGCTGCTTGATCTCTTCACTGCAGCATGTACATATATCTCAAAATTGTCCAAGGAAAATGTAGAGTTTACTTTTGGAATATTTAAGGTAATTTGTTCTGACAAAGGTGAGATGGGGAGAAACTGTGAGAGATAATGTCCATTTAATGTGGCTAAATACTGACATGTTAAACTTCACTCTAGACTTTTTCAACAAATATTTGTTAAACATATGCTGAGAATATTATATGGTAATGTCATAAAACTATGTTTACCAAACAGTGCTTCTAGTTTGGATATAAATGTTGAAATATGTGAGGAGAAAATGATAAGATGTCGGAACTTATTTCAAAATATTATAGGAGGAAAAATTAGATAAAAGTACAGATAGGACAGAATGCATCACTACCTGATATTAGTTTGAACTAGTTGATGGTAGTTTGATATACTATTACAAACTTTTGGTATATTCAAAATTCTCCATAAAAAAGTAAAATATTAGTACTATTGATAGAAAAAGCTACATTTAAAAACCACTTTATGTCCACATTACAAAAACAGCTATTTTCTAAAACCCTTTGGTAAGTCAGACAGAAATCAGATCACATTTTTCACTTAATGAAATATTTCATATACATGGTGATTAGGTTACTAAGCCAATCCACAAGAACCTATAAATATATATTTTGCATTTACTAATCACCATGCTTTAGCTTAGTTATAGATTTAAAAATCTTTTGTGGGCTGCCCTGGTCACCTTATAACCCCATATAAAGTCCTATTCATGTGGTAATGTATTCCACAGAACTGAAAAAGAAAGAAGTTTAAGTGTACCACATATATGTTTTATAAATTATCACTGGTTACTCTGGCTCTGTGGACATAGGATATATTATCCAATTCAGCTCTATCTTTGAGTGAATAGGGACAATGTTCAGAATTACAATGAAACAATAAGCATAAACTGAGACTCCCCAACCAAATCAAGGGCATGTTTTTTTGTTCTTATATTAAGTTTATGCATCTTAGAAACATAACAATTATTTTTCTAGCTCCACAATATTATATCTTTAAAGATGAAAACACAGAACTCTAAAATTATAAATTGATGTTTTAAACCACAAACTTTAAAGCATTATAGATTTTTCTTTCTTGTATTTTATGGACTGGCAGATTATACTTCCTGACTAAAATTACCCTACAGGTTCTTAATGATCTGTATTTTAGTCAAATTAAAAATGATTTCTATGATAGTCTAATTTTAAATCTAATGTACTTTGAAGAAATGGTCTATTTCACTCAATCTTTTTTTAAAAGAATCTCAGTTACAAAGACTAGACTAAACCAGAAAATAAAATTAAGCAAAAAAACCAACATGTTAGTTAAGAAAGGCGAGGTTACAGGAACAAATCCTGAAGTTTCAGTGGCTTACTAATAAAAGTATTCTTCACTCAATACTCAGCATATTTCACTTCCTCCCCGTTTCCTTCAGCACAGCAACTTTCCAACCAGGGTGGAATCCAAGATGTTCCCTCTTTGGAGCTCTGTTATGTCACCCCCATTACTACTATAGCTGGGAGGACAGGGAGAGACACATTTCCTCCTCCAGGAAGTAAGTGATTCATCACATTTCATTGGCCAGAATTAGTCATATGGCGCCACCTAACTGCTCACTTGGTGGCTAAGAAATCTACTCTTTCCTGTTTTTGAAGGAGAAATAGGGAGTGGATTTGATGATCAGAGGTGATTTTTTTCAGAAAGCCATAGGATGTTTTCAACCAAACAAGAGGCTATTTATATATTTTCTCAAAGTGATACAGTAACATTTGTGAGACTGTCTTGTCCACCACCCTCCAATTGAGCACAATGATATCCAAAATACTGTAAGTAAAATAAATGATTTCCAGAAAAATGCTTGGCACAAGGTATCACTTCTGGTATGAAGATATGAGGGCTATTGTGTTCTGGAAGGCTGTTGAATCCCAAAGAAGAAACATTTGGTCCTCCAAGGAAGCTCTGTGCTTTCAACTGAGGAGAATGGGCAGCTTCCTGTGATTCGTTACTTCCCTAGTTATCCTTATCATGAACACTTATCACCAAGTATAACTTGAAAGCATCTCTTCCCTGCAGATTAATAACATACTCAATATGTATTACCATTAGCATGGAGATTTCAGTATCATAAAAAGAAATCGGTGTTTTGGGTAGGAAAGATGAGTAGCAAGAGGTCACTGTTACCTTTGGCTTAAAGATTAGGTTTCCAGTGGATTATTAATAAATTGAAATGCTCATGTGAAAGTATTCATTTGAATATTATGTAATTTTAAAGAAATTCCTATGATAAAGCCTGTAATATTTTATCAGACAACATACAGACTACACTAACCAATAGTTGCAAAATGTCTTGAAAATAGGATATAGAATGAAAATAAATTTAAAATTGATAAATAATTTAACATATAACATAAGAAAATGAGATTCCTTAGAAATTTGTGCAACGAGTCCAAATAGGTGATTAAATATTAGACTGAAGATTGTCAAGGATCAAAACTATCAGAACAAAGATTTGATCTACTGCCATCTAGTGGAAATTTAGCCATTCCTTATCTTTTACTGATGGGGGTGGGGAAGGAAGCAAAAGCAAAAACAAAAAATAACTATCTAGTTTTCAAACTTTGAGGAATCTAAACAATTACCTTCTACAATCTGGAATATAGAAATTTTTCTTCTAATAACTTTTTTTTTGGTTTCTGTAAAAATTTATTTGACCAAAATGAGAAAAAGTGATACTGTTACATATGATACAGTTGCAAGAATCTAGAGTGTGAATTTTATTCCTTTGCACAATTTACTAGTGTATCTCCTGGGTAGTGTGATGCCTAATAAATAGGAGTGATTTCATCTAAAAGTATCCAACTTGAAGTTTGTTTTGGTTTTAATCAAGTTACAACTATATCCACTTTGCAGGATTTGTGATGTTCTTTTGCTATCAGAATCAAGGTGGTTTTATGAAAATGATTATGTGGCTTCAAATGCTTACACAGAAAATATATTTGGGAAAACTTCAATGAATTAAGGCAATTTAAGGTAATAAAACTAGACGTGAAACTAGATAATAAACTCAGAAGTGAATAAAACTTTCAAAAAACAATTACCTTCTCCAGTGGTTTTATGACTCATGGATCTCTGAAGCTGCCACCAAGGCACCTCAAGCACAACCTAAAGGGCATAAGACTCAAGGATCCCATTTTTATTCCAATCGGAGTAGTTGTACTTTGGTCTGTTTTATATTTTAGGCTTCTGAGTTAATTTACGAAAAAAAATCTACCCATAAAAAGGGTAAATGATATTAAAAGACCTGATTTGGTTTCATGTCCATCACTGAAAAAAATGGATAATTCAACAAATGTTGGTGTCTCATTGCCAAACAAATAGCTGGAGCAAAACCAGCGGTAGGACTGAGATCTGATTTCTATTGTCACTGAAATACTTTTTGGGCAATAGACTTCAAGTCCAGTGTTCTTTGTCCAACAGCACAAAGAACTTATTTCACTTTAAAATGGACTCTTTCCATGATCATTATTTAAAATGACCCTATCTCCCTTGAACTATTAAAAACCTGAGTAGGAACACAATTCAAAATAAGTAAATGGAAATGAGATTATGGCTATAAATTTTAAATAGGTTATGTCAAACAGTAGAGTTAGTCTAGAATTCCCTAAAAATAATAGTGAAAAATTGACTTATAAAAGGGTATTTGCCCCCATTTTCCCTAATTTACTTAATTTTAGAGGTGAAATTGATATTATAAAGCACTTCACAAAAGACTATAACTTTTTGACATTTTATGCTTCCTAAAACGTAAAACTATCAAACTCTGCTGGGGTACACCTGTCCCAAGTGAGTCTGAGTGTCTACCCAGCTCTTCTGGCTTCCTGTTCGACAATATGATGGATAAAAAAATGATACAAGAGGAAAAAATTTTATGGGAGTGGTTGTTACTATTTTGTTTTTTTTTCTTTTTTTGTTAAATTCTTTTATTGGTACATTTTAGGCATACAACACAATTACATTTCTCATTGGGAACTTGTACCTTGACATGATGCATCTTGGTTTTTCTAGGGTATTTGAGGGGGCAAAATTCACATTTGAGTGCTAGGAGCTAGTCGAAAAAGAGATGATGAAACAAGAGAAAGAAAGATCATTAATGGAACAAGCTCCTTCAGGATCTGACAAAGGATATAATCCAGAATCCTGTGGAGCTAGGAGTAACCATATTTATGAAAAATTTATTGCTTTTATATATCTCACCTGAATTTACCACAAAACAAATATTTTTAAATAAAATGACATTGAGATCTTCATATTTAATCTATCTTTTATCACCCCATATAATTTGTGTTTTTGTAATTTTTTAAATCCAGGGGTTTTCCTATATCTGTCTTATAAATATTGTGTTTTTTATTTTTAATCCAAATGTACATCCTTTATATGATTCCAAATATTGTCACTTCTGTGTTTAAAATAGAGATATACAACTGTTCACAGAATGAAACCTTAAAATTACTCAAAAGATGTACAAAATTTTAAAGAGTTTATATAACCACAATAATTCAAGCCAAGTAAGATAAGTAGGATTTTAATTTTCTTCTATATAACTCTTAGATTTCTTAGACTGATGATGGAAAAATATTACTTTTAGAATCATAATTCTTAAAATCCAAAATAAGTCATGATTCTTTAACACATTTCTTTTTCATACTTCCTGTACATATTTGAAAAATAAGGGAATTATAACATTCTCTTCAGCCTATTTAAAACTTTAAATGGTTCTGATCTTACAATATGATTGTTGTCATTTTGAATAAGTATGACTAAGTGCATCAATTGCTGATTATTTCTTTTATGCTTATAAGTCATTAAAATTTTAAGATACTCATAGCATTTATCAAGCACCAAATAACAAGAGAAGTTTGTGCAGAAGGGAAATAATTCGAAAAACATTTAAAATGTTGAACTATATATCTTGGATGAAAATGACAATAACTTGTCTTTCACAGTAAGGAAAAAAACAATTTTCAGTGACAGACAAGATAATGTTTTCCATGAATATCCAAATGTTGCCTAGAACTGGGAAAATACTAAAATTACCAGAAATGTGGTTTTCTGAGCTTCTTCTTTACTTAAGTAACATATAAAACTCATGGGCATCAGGCACCATTAACTGTCAAAAACCCTAAGGTGTCTGTCAGGTAAGTTAGTGTATGACAGAAAGCAATAGAAATTCCTAACAGAAGTTCATGGTAAAAAATTAATCTAAATCATGGAGCAGCACCCTCCCCCCTTTTTTTTTTCTTGCAGCACTGGGGACTGAACTCAGGGATTCAAGCCTGCTAAGTCTCTACCACTGAGCCACATTCCCTGCCCATGCAACAGTCTTAATAAGAACAGATTGGGGCCAGGGATGTAGCTCAGTGGCACTGTGCCTGTCTGGCAAGAGCAAGGTCCTGAGTTTGAGCCCCGGTACTTGGAAAAAAAAAAAGAACAAATTGGTTATTAAATAAAACCTTTATTTTTTCAGAGTAATTTCTATAAAAGAGCAAAAACTTATCAGTACAACTTAATACACTAGCACTTCTTTACCAAGGTTTTACCTTTTACAGTTTCACTTATGATAGATTTCAATCCAAATACATTACATGGAAAATTAAGAAATAAACAATTCATACCTTTTAAAGCACGTCCTATTATGAACAGCATGACGAAATCTCACACTGTCATATTTCATCCTACTCAGGACATGAATCATCTTTTTGTTCAGTGTATCCGTGCTGTGTACACTATCGGCCTCTTAATTAGTAGCCATGTTGATTACCAGATCAACTTACTGTATTGCAGTACTTGTGTTCAAGTAACCCATATTTTATTTAATAATAGCCCTCATGTAATGATGCTTCCAATTTTACTGCCATCAATTTTTATGAAATATTATAATTGTTCTACTATATTATTAGTGACTACTGTTAATCTCTCACTGTGCCTAGTTTATAAATTAAACATTACCATAGATATGTGTGTATAGGAAAATATAGTATATATAATGTTTGTCACTATGTGAAATTTCAGGCATCCACGAGGGATCTTGGAACTTATCCCCCAAGAATAAGGAGTGGACTTATGTAAATATATATTACTGTCCTATAAAGGACATCTAGAACACAAGCTTCATGAAAACATGAAATTCTGTTTTATTGCTGTGTCCTTCAGTGCAGAAAGTAGTGACTGACACATAGATAATGCTCAACCACTATTTGTTGAATGAGTTAGCATCTTGGACTCTTTCCTGCCTATAGTCTCAACTACAGTACTTCATTAATCTGATTCTCAAGTGAGTGAGTATAAATCAACAATTACTCATTGTACATCTAATGTACATCAACAAAACCATCTATTGCTAAAGAAACTATTTTTTGAAAACCAAAACGCAGGGTACAGTTTGCAAAGAACAAATACCCTCATGAAAACTATGCACCAGAGTACTTGAAGGCATAGGGAATTAATTTTATATTATAGAGTAGTTACATAATTTATAATTTAAAGTATACCGCTACTTAAAATGGAAAAAGTAATCATCAAACATGACTCTGGTGTACCTGGAATAAACTAGAAATATCATGGGGAAACTGGGGATATGGTCTAACAGTTCACATGGCTGGTCTATTTCTAACAAAAAGGTATTCTGAGTTCTAAAAAATTAAATAATAGAAGTAAAAAAATAATTGAAATAGGTTTAATGAAATTTTTAAAGACTATGAGATCATGAGGTCTGTGAAGATACTAGGAAAGCTTAGCTCCATTGCAAAATGAATAGTTTTCAAGAACAGAAAAGTTAAATAGATCCTAATATTTAACAGTGACATCTAAGACTGTTTCTTATGATGTTCAATGCAATATTAGCTAATTGCTATTAAATTGAAGAGGAGATCAGGGATTATTAAAAGGTAACATTATTTATCTCACTTAAGAGTATGGCTTCAATGTGTAAATACTGAATAGTTTCTCTGAGGTGAAAAACTAAAAGTGTAAATAAGGTTCAAATAGTATAATTGATAATGGGAAATAGGAAGAAAAGGTCTAAAGGAGTACTGGAAGTGGGAAGGGTAGGGGTAAGGAAAGAAGGGGAAAGAAAAAATATGAGAAAAGGAAAAAAGGGAAACAGTCTTTGTAAATAGGGAAAGGTCAAGGGGGTGAGGGTGAACGGAGGGCAGGGAAATGGGGGAAAAATAAGAACTGAGATACATCATGTAAAGGTACAAGATCCCAATGATGAATGTAACTGTATTGCATACCTAAAATGTACAATACACTATATGGGAAAAAAAGGTAAAATTATTATTACAAAACACCAAAAACAAAGTGTGTAATTTCTTTGCTTTTCTTACACACATAGTCAACCAATCATTACACCTAAAATTTATCATGCCAAAATTTGCTTAATTGTCATCTTCATTATTGACCATACAAAAAAAGCATGGATAGAACTTGAAGGAAATAAAAAGAACCTTAATAAATGAAATTATAAAAGTATCATAAAATTAGCAC
>NW_004624745.1:4448545-4458594 GCF_000247695.1 Heterocephalus glaber | reverse complement strand
TTGAAGAATAATAATATTCTTGACAATTGTTTGCATCATTGATATTAGTCTAAAAAGCTGTATCTCTTTTTATATCTTTTTGCCTCAATCAATAGAAACTGTGATTCTCTCCTCTATGCAAATATGTCAGTTTCTCTGAGTTGAAAATTTAGAGATGGAGTAAGAGGGCTGTGTGTGGGTATATGAGGAAAGCTCCTATACTTCTTAAAATGCAACTGTCTTTAGGCATAGTCATGCCCAGGTTAAGATACGAAAGCAATCTGATTTAATTACCTCGTATTTACAATTCCTGAAACCAGTGGAACTAATGGCAATTTTGATTAGAAATGTAAATAAAAGCAATTTTGTAATTCCCTATTCTATACAACATGTAATACTAGATTTTATCTCCTCAGATGCTAGCTTTTTATTGCAATCCTTTATCTCTCATTGACATTTAAACACACACTTACACAAGCTTTACAAAGCCTATAGAAGATAGAAAAAATCTAACTTTATACCATAGATTTTCATATTTAACCCACACAGTTGTCTTGCATAGCAGTCATTACTATCCTCATTTTATGTAAGAAAAGTGAAGCCTACAGCAGTTATATAGAGTCCTAACCCAGGTCTCCTGAAGATAATCTACATGTTTCATCCTGTGTATTATAGAAATTGCTATAGGAATCTCATAAATATGAAGTATCTGATTCTCAAATAGTAGATACTTGGACTGTAAGTTAGGTTTTTGTACCAAATGCCATTGATTATGGGCCTAGCCTGTAGTCATTCTTGGATATATCATAGTTTGAAATATTAGCCTTACTCCAGAGCTCTAAAAAAACAGAATAATTGATTTTATGAATTTTTACATATGATTTAAGACCGTTATTTTTTCTAATATATACAAACAGTAATGGGGGAAAGTAGAAGCAATGAATTAAATATTATTAGTTGCCTGTAATAATAAAATTATACTAACATCGTTATAAGATGATACAATCCTTTTAAGCAGCTTTTAAAAATAAAACCAAAATTTGATGGGCTAAGACTGAGAATTAAAATAGTGGTTTGATAATTTATTGAGATGAGAAAAAAGTTGGTTGAAGAGATGAAATAGAACTAATAAATCTAAGTATGTGTAAAGCATGAACACATTACTGTTAGAGCACAGAACTATCCTGCATAAAGAGTTATTCAAATACACACAACTTTCTTTCTCCTCACACTCTATTCTGTACTTTGAAGAATAATGAATATGAATTTATTAACCTTTATAATTGCCATTTCTTGTAAGAATGCATAAAACCTTCATAATCCTTTAATGTAGGTAAACTGTAAAATGAGAAAATTAAGATACAAAAAACTTATGAAACTTGTCCAAGGTAAGTATCGAGTCTAAAGTAATTGATTCAGAATCAAGCATTTGCCCAATAATCATGTGCTTCTAACACTTCTATAATCATTCATAGAGTTAAGTGATCATTAATTCAGAATTGAATATTATTAGCTCTGATTTTCATTGGGTAAAAGTAAGCATTCTGAAAACATATACCTTAAATACCACTGCTATGCTTTCTTGGTAAGTTTAAAAGACAATAACATTAACTGCTACATTAACCTTAATTCTTGGCCACAAAGAGGTAATTTTAGTAAGATAAAGTAAAGGAATCTTGGAAGAAAAAAACATATTAAGTTATAAATACAGGAAAATAATGAAGGGTAGAGCAGAAATCACAATGTGACCCTGAAAATTGCTAATAAGACAATGAGACCTTTATATCACATTGATGGACCTAGTATCTTCATGAGAGGACAGTCCTGCTTTACCCCCACATTGGCTGAACCTTGCAAGTTCAATGTCTTGAGTTTTGTGTCAGGATTACAGAACCACACACAAAGTGAAATAAACTCAAATATGAATCAAAGGTTTCAAATCTATCACTTTTCTTGATTTTTCAAAGAGAAAAGAGCATAAATCATGTAATACATTAAAATTTTTCATTCTAATTATGCTTTAAAATATATTGATATAGAAAATTTTGACAATGAATATTAATAACAATGTTGAATCTGGAGTTCAGAAGGCTAGATTTCTTGTCTGAAGGTTTTCTGGCACCACAGGTTTAAGAAAGAAATCCTAAGTAATTGGAAATACCAAGAAAGGAAAATAATTGGATGCTGACTCAGCAGAGAAGGTAAGAAATTGTCTACATTCCCTCTTCTTTTTCACTCTTCCAAAAATAAACTGATTCTCTTAAATTCAGCAAGTTTTGACTATGCCCCTTAGACCACAAGATAAAAACTAGAAAATCTACCTTAGGCTTAAAATTTATTATTACATGATCAGTAACTACATGATTCTTCTCTTTTAACATCCCATGTGTTTCAATGGGTCATAGATAGAAGATATCCAATCAGGGCTGAGAAAACTGAACTACCTTAAATGTCTGAATAGTCAGGATTTAATGACATTGTTAAATGACATTCTGCACTCGCCAATATTCTCATAAAATAGGTGATATATTTAATACATAAATATCTAGGGGAAAGAGAAAATGGGAACAATTCATCTAATAATCATTTTTAGTAATTCAGACTTTCAAAGATATTTTAATAATAGCATGAGCTTACATTAATCTAGTACAATCCTTTACTGTTTTGAAATTGCTCTTGTATTCATTACTGAAATGGTCTGAAAGCTTTCCATAAATACCAAATTATAAGGAAAATATTGACCTAGATATTATTGAGAATTCAACAGCTTTCAAATTGAATTATAAAATACTAAGATAAAATATATAAACATCTATAAAAATGAACAGGATAAATTATATTATAGATATAATGTATGAAAATTGTTTTCTGTTCCTAGAACCATATGGTAAAATATTGTGTAGTGATTATTCAGATTAGGTGTAATGATTAGAAATATGGGCTTACAAGTCAGGAACTTTGGTTTTAATCCCAGTTTTGCTGCTTATTAGTCATGTGACTGAGAAGTTGCCTGACCTTCTGAACCTCAGTTTTCTTAAAGTGAGAATGATAATAATATCAATGGACTGATTTGAAAATTAAATGTAATAATATGGTAGAGTGCATAGTGTGGAATACAGTTTATCCCCAGTGAATGTGAGGCATTAATCCTTATCTTTTTTCTCTTCTTGTGTCAGCAACCCAGTATAGAGCAATGCCACTACCTACTAACACCAAGAAATGGTATCATCAATTCACGAAAATATTCACTTAGACCTAAATACACTTGATACTGCCATCGATGTTGATGATGTCTTAGGGGTTAAATAGAAAACACTGCCAGTATATGTAAACTTTTTAGTCCAATGTCATCTATTTCTTTTCCATTTCACAAGTAGCTCAACTATTACAGCGTACATAAGGAATTTTGCTGTGTAAGCATAAATGCCAATATTCATCCCTAGTTTTCTAGTTCAAGAGTTAATTTTGGAATAAGAATCATAGATTATGATATTAAAAGTTTCCAACATAAGGAGAAATGTTTCATTATGTTTCATCTTTTTATCATTACTGCAGTAAGTTTAAGAAAGTACAATGTAACTCTCAGATGCCATGTCTCAGTGATGTACTTGTAAAGTAACATTTCCTTTATTTAAGATCTTCCACATTTACTCACTTTCTAAGCTTTGAAACATAATTTCCTGAACAAAAGATGGTTGACAGACACTTTCTACTTGTCTTTGAGAGACATTTGTTCTTAAGTGGGCACAAGTTACTTTCCAGTACTTAAAAGGTTCCAAATTCTATTTTTAAATACTGAGCTAGAAAGAAATACATCATCATGGAAATAACCAGAAACTTTGGCAAAATGGAAAAAAAAATCAAGAATATTAGCACAACTTATCCATTAAAAATCAAGTGACATTGATCTCACCTAAGTTGATTTAACCAACCCTATAATTTAAAATATAATATACATGTTAAATTAATTCAAAACCATCGCAAAGTGAAACCAGACATTAGGTTTCTATTATTCATCAAAATAAGAATTATTTGTAATGAATACTAATATAAATGACAATATATCAACAGCTGACTACATTATTGTAGGATAGTAGAAAAACACAACCTAAGTAAGATCCAGTCTTCTTTTTTCATCTATAAAGTAGAAACTCTACATATAGTATTAGAAAACATAAGTGAATATAATTTATATTACTAATATAAAGCTGTACAGTCTAATATGACTTATTTTAAAAGTGAAGTTTATTTTCATAGAGTGAGAATACATCGATCCAGTCTTTCTAAATTCTAGATTCCAATCTCAGGAACCTGAAAGTACATACATTGGAATAATATACTCTTCCTTTTTTAAGATTTTTACAAAATATAGACATTAGCTAATTCCTAGCTCTAAAATTTCTATTTTTCTTGAAATAAAAGTAAAGATGTATATGTTTTCTAGTTATTTCATTTCCTTTTCATCAGTGTAGAGGCAATCAGTTTGAAATAGAAGTTTTTAAATGTGAATACAATTTTGCAAACAAATTAATATCATTTTTGTCAAGAAATTAATCTTAACTTAGCAGTTGTATAGTAGCCAAAAGTAAACTTAACACAAAATCAACCACATTTTGACATTCTAAGATTATACTCAAAACATGCAAAAATACACTCCTAAAACATCATACTCATTTATAGATTTAAATACATACATCAACTATAACACGAAAAATATAACAGAAAATTCCAAATATTCTGACTTTTTATGATTCATAGACCATTTCAACATTTGACATTAATTGCTTAACTCTTCCAAGTAATTAATTCTTCATATAATTAACATTAGAGCTGGATAGTGCAATTTGCTCATCATGGTTTCTTTGGAATTAATCCACATGAATTACCTATATTTTCAAGTTTGAAAATTCCAAGCTAAGATGGCTTAATTTCACATTTAAAAAAGAAAATTAGTTACATTTTTCTACAACTAGTTATTCAGAAAAAAATGCAGCAATCATTTATGCTGAGCTTTATTGTGAGAGGGTATTGAAATGAAAAACATAGCATTAATAACATTAAGCTGACATTCATGGGCACCTGGTTGTAATAGTTGGCAACTATTTGTATAACCCATTCTCTACAATTTGCAATGTACTTATAACTAATTAAAAATGGATTTAAAACTTAGGAGCAAAATTCATTAGTCTTAGAGCTGAAGATGGAAGTTGAATTCAATGTGATGTCTGTCTCCAGGGAGCTTTCAGTCTAGTGACAAAGATATGCATACAGTGTTCCAACAGCAGTATTGACTGCCACACATACAATAATGGAGATGCAAAGGAAAAAGTAGAAGTGAGAGATTCTGGTCATAATTACTTGGAAAGATTTAACTTGGTCCTTGAAGCAAAGAAAGATTTCAACTTTTAAAAGAAGGAAGGGCAGTCCACTTAAGAGAAAATAACTCTGTGCTGGCAGTGGATTTAATTTTCATAGATAAGAAAAATGAAAAGAAATTAAGTGATTTGATCAAGGTCAAGGTCATAACACAAGGAAGAGCAGAACCATTACTAGAATTAACTTCTAGGTCAGGATCATTCCTGCAATATAAGATGTCTTTCTTTCCTAGATGACACAATTTCTGTGCCTTCACAGTGATGTGTACCTCCCACTTATCCCTCTACATGGCACACCCTTTACAGGACTTAGGTAGGATGTCCACAGAAAATCACTCAGGCATCCATGTTCTCATTTTAAAACACACTACTTTTCACTGTGTCCAAAAAATCAAACACATCTAGGTGTGTTTTTATCCCTTTTCCTCCCCATCCCATTCTCCATCATTTCAAAGGAATGGGAGTTTGCGCTGTTGCCATATGGCATGCTCAATAAAATTTTGATCCATTTCTTTAACCTTCCATTTTTCTACTTCAGTTTGTCAAGTTTTCTCAATTCTAAGAAATCATAATTCATAACATGGGGGAGGTTGCAGATTTTTGGCTCAGGAGATAGTGCAGATGTTATTCCTTAAGGAAGACGATCGTGATTGCTTATGTGAGTAATGGCTGTGAGTCGGCTAGAAGCCAAAAGTTCCCTTATACTAGAATGTATAAACCATTCTCCTACTGAAAGAAGGTCCCCAGTAGGATAATATATTATTACACATGATTCAAATTACAGGATCTGCAGCAGGGGAGCTCGTGACTGATTCAGGACAGTCACCCCCTGAATACTGATGATGGGATGATGGAATGCCACATGAATTAAAAGAGCCATGGTTTCTAATCTAAATCCTTCATATGCTTTAAAAAGTGAATATGCCTATCATTGTACTCTTTAAGCTTCTTAAATGAATCATGCACTGTGATGAAACCTTTGTCAATGTTTTTAAATTTCCAAGTCTTTGGATAATTATATTCAAAGGTTTCTGTAAATAAGACAATGAAACTTCACCTTCTATGCTACAAAACTGTATCCCTTTAATGCCAGTAATGCCATAAGGATATGACTTAATAGAAATTGCATTGAAATGTGACCTACTTTCACTCTTTGGGATTCTATAAAGCAACCTGAAATCTTCACATGCCACATGTTACAGCTTCTTTAAGTTATCTATACAACAGACTTTAACCCTGACGAGCTAAATACAAATGCACAAGAAAAAAATTGTGTTTCCAAAGATTTCCTGTAGATAAATGAACTCATCCATGAATATTATTTCCTTTGGTCTATTTTTGTTATATAACAACCCCATAAATTTGCTAGAGGTATTACATTGTGAATGGAGATCAGGCACATTTATAGAAACACTAAGGCAGATGTTAAACACTAGGCTTTCTGAAAAACAAACTGCTTTGCTACAACATATTCTGAAATAATATGTAAGCTGGTCCCTCAACTTCTTTTCAAGCTGGTTCTTGTATTCAGCATTTCTAGTAAATGGATGCAAATCAGGTGCATTGTGCTGCGATGGGAAGGGGAAGATTTGTCCAGAAATGACCTCAGTTCTATTCATTAATAAAATGACATGTTGGCTGAGAGCAGTGAAGAATGAAATATAGTAAGAGTGAACTTTCCTCCATGTGACAGATGCACATAAGTGCTTTTTGGATAAAGCACTGTATGTAAAATGGCCACTGCAGCACAAAATCTGGAAACATTAAAGGAAGCTCTAAGATGCAGATTGCTTGGAAAAACTGCAGCTTGCATGGCGATGCACCCCCTTTTCTCTATTACCTTGGATATGTCTAAATCCCAATTTGGAGAAAGCATGTATTCATGAGAAAAGGAATTAGATAAAATAAACAAGCGCTGTATTTTTGTTTCAAATGTCATTTTTTAAAGAAAGAGAAGATAATTTTTGTAAGGTCAAAATAAAATAGAATTGTACGCAGAAACACTTCCAGTGACTGCAGGCACCAGTGGGGGGAAAAAGTAAAAGCTACCAGAGAGAATGTAGCCACATTTTTACATAGCGGTTTAAATTATGCCAGCAGAATAATTAATGGAAGGACCTAATATGGGGGGGGGTAACAGGAAAGGGGGAGGCTATGTTAAACAAAGTTCATTACTGCATGATGTAAATGAGTTTCTCACCAGTGATGTCACTGATTGGCTGAGCTGCAGAGCTGGCTTCGAGCATGGCCGGATTGGCTGCTAGCTCTTCTGGTGCCTGCCTGCTTGGGCAGCGGTTGAACCAGATATTTTCTGTCTCTCTTGTTGTCGTTTGAAGCAAATCTTGTTCAGCCCAGCTGTGTCTCCATAGTAGTGGCACCCTAAGAGAGAGTCTCCCTCCTGCTTCCCACAGCTCGTCTGTGAGGCGGTCGCTGCTGTGAAATACCAGCCCTTGGCACCAAGCCCAGACAGCATTCTCAGATCCATCTATAACACATACATACAAAAAGAAAAACAAAAACGCAGTTCTTTCATCTGAATTGCATCCTAAGGAGGATTAAGAAGGCTTCTATTGCTACTGATTAGTGTTCTTTCAATTTGATGGTTAAAATAGTTTTTGAAATACAGTATCTTCTCATCTGCAGTAGAACACCATTGGATAAAATTGGTTAAATAGATGGGGGAAGATCCCCCTTTCCCATGTTTACCTTGATTACAGAAAAATAATTCTTTTTCCTCCTAAGCACCATAACTTAGGATTTTGGTCCCCTACCAGAATTTTAAACTCTCACCAGATTTCTAAGTACAGCCGAGTCATTATTTTCAGGTTAAGACATGGGATCTTAATTAGTATTCTTTTTTAGCTATGCAAAATGAGACAGGGCATGAAACAGAAACAATCTATGAGAGGCAGAGAGAGAGAAAGAAAAAAATCTGTGCAGCTTTTACAGTTGAGCTGACACCCCCTCCTTCCCCACTCTCCCTCCACCCCCCTTGCAAAAAAAAAAGAATGCAGTCATATGAACTTTACCAGACAATGGAGTACCTACAGGCTCTCCCCTAGACAAGTCCTTTATAACCAGCCACTGCTATGTGCTGCAGACAGTGGCCAATCGGCAGGCTCCTTTCTGCAGCAGGGACACAATAGGTGCATTGGCCACACTGTCCTCCTAGACCCTGACAGCAGTTCAGGTTCATTTATTGTACACTGGAAGGCACATATGTCTTTAATATTCACTGTGAAATTATCAGTGAGGCTGCCTTTATTTCATCGTAATTACATCAACCTAATTACGGCGCACAAGCTGCAATAGCACTGTTTGCACAGAGTGGCGCAAAGGCATGCATGCCATAAAAATATGCATGAACATGCTTGCTTATTTCAATAAAATCCACCAATTATTTTCTTCCCAGAGCTTAATGCTTCTTCCAGAATACTTAGGTGGATATAGCCGTCATTTTTCCCCTTCAAAAAGAAAAAGTGTGTGTGTGTGTACGTGTATATACATGTGTATAAATTTTAACATAATTTTAGCCATTTATTGGGGTGAGCTATGGGGGTGGAACTTAGTAAATAAAGGTTATTAAGGACCTATGGCACTTTTCCATATCACTAGGCATAAGAGTGAAGTAATAAGTGTATCTATACGCATCACCCTAGCCATGCTCAGATGCTGATTCATTTGCCATTCACCTATCATGTGCATCTGCATATCTCTCATTTATATATTTCCCTATTAGATAACGATAGCATGGCTTGCAACACTAATTCAAAATGCTTGAAAAATTAAAATTTCATTTTTTATTGGATTAATAGAGTTGGGCAGTCTGTGGTGTAGGCTGCCTGTGAATTTTTTTCAATTTTATGCAGGTTGCATTTACATATTCATGAACAGAATAACTGTTATGACCACTGATTCTGCAGCAAGAGATGAAAAGGCATGATCCAGGATACAGATGTACTAATTTCTAGGGGGAAAATGGCACAGATGATAACCAGAAAATGTTTAGTGTTTTCCTTTGGTTGTAACTTATTGTATAATTAAGGGTGTGGGTAAACAACCTACCAAAACATATGAAGTATAATGAACTTGGAAAGCAAGACCACTCTATTGTTCATGGTCAACTCATTCACACTGTAAAGACTAAGTATGTTGAAATAGAGACTTCTGATTCAGCTCTTGGCAGGTAAAATTGCATTTGTTTTATGACTAGTTAGCAAGTCAGAAAATGGGATGTCCTTAGAAACTATATTTTCTCATTATTTCATAATTTGCCTGTCTTATTTCAACCCAGAATGTTAAACATTAAGCATTGATTACTTCCTAAGGTGAAATCTCAGCAATGTTTACCTGTATTTATTGCTTTATTTCAATTTTTAGTTCATGATTATCTAATCTGGAATGGATTTCATCATTACAGTAAGTACATTAGGAGAAAATAGTAATTCACTTATTTCTCTATGGAAATGTGTATAACACATAATACCCCCATAATAGTGAGGAAAAAATCCAATAGATTTTCATATATATAACAATCCTCAATTTTTAACATTTGAAAATTTTCTATCAGAAAACATATTCAAGTTGATTTTGAATTCTATGTGATTTTAAAAGATAAGCTACTTCTTCATTCTATACTTTCCAAAAATCAAGCTTTGGTGGAGGAAGGGGGAGATAAATTCCTGACTAGACTAA
>NW_004624745.1:4380544-4423956 GCF_000247695.1 Heterocephalus glaber | reverse complement strand
AACCAAGAGAGATTATGTAAAGGTGCAAATTTCCAATGATGAATGTCATTTTATTATATACCTAAAATGTACCAATGGTTAGAATGAATAATTGATAATGCAAAATACGAAGAAAATGTCCAAAGGGGTAGGGGTAGTGGGAGGGGCAGGGGAAGGGAAAGAAGGGAAAGGAAAAAGGATGAGAAATGGATAAAGTGGAAATAAAGTCTTTGCAAATAGGGAAGGGTGGAGGGGGTGAAGGGAGGTCTAGGGATGGGGAAAAAATAAGAAGATGCATCATGTAAAGGTACAAGTTCCCAATGAGAGATGTAATTGTGTTGTATACCTAAAATGTACCAATAAAAGGATTTAAGAAAAAAAAAATCTGCTTTCATTTCATCTATAATAGAAAAGTCCCCAAAACCTCATGTGTTGAAGCCTTGATATCCAGCTGATAGCCTTACGTGAGGAGGGGATTAGGCTGTAGTAGAAGGACGTAAGTCATTGGAGTCATGTTTTTGAAGGAGATTTTGAGACCCTGGCCCTTCTCCTTCCCTGCCCCTGCACTAGCCACCAGGAAGTGAGCAACTTTCCTCCACTACACCCTTCTGCCATGATGTATTACTGCCTTACCACAGGCTCAAAAACAATGGATCCCAGTGACCATGGACAGGCTTTGAAACCTTGGTAACTGTGAGCAAAGTAAGTCTTTCTTCCTTAAGCAGTTTTTTCTCAAGTACCTGTATTTTGTTAAGGTCCAGAATGTTAACACGGCATCACTTCATGAAAAGATCATACTATCATACGTGAATGTATGCTATCAACTGAGCTAGGACTGACTCAGGAACTCAGCCTATGCCAGACTATGTGCAACTACCCTGAACTATAGACACCAGATTTAGACCATGCTCATGACACAATTTAGAGCAAGATTCAAAATATGAAAGATTTTGTAAATCTATGGGGATGAAGTTTAACTGCTTTTGAGACAGAGTGAGGCCTAGATGATACTCTTTCTCTGTCCTGATGTAAGAATGTCAGCCTAGGGTTACTTCAACTATCTCTCCAACAATATAGAACTCCACTGCCTAAGAACAAAGTTAATATGGAGCAGGATAGAACCAAAGTGGAGGTTAGAGAAAAATAGGTGAAGGCACTGGCTTAGATGCCCTTTTTGAGATTTTCTTCTTGAGCATCAGCAATAAAGATCAATGTTATTACTTCAGATGATATTTTCTTGTTTCATGACCAATGAGAACCACAAAACTATTTTCACTCTTAAATTTCACTCTTGAAGTTATTATTTACCTTTATGTAAAACATGAAACTTCATCAATGATAACTGGAATTCTACTATTTTATGCTTATTTTTCGAAAAACAAGTGGAGAAATTTAAATGTTTCCAAAAGCAAAGATGTTTTCCATGAGTGGAGCCATAAATCTAGACTACAAAATATGTCCATGCTAGTATTTTTGTGATGTGCATTAGTATTTTATATCTAGGACTACTTGAATATTTTAGCATAAAATAAAATTCTGATAGTAAATTCTAAATAATTTTATATACTTTATTGACATTGTTTTAAAAATTGGAACCTTATAGTAGTTCCAATGTTTTTATGAGAAATTTGCTGATTTGATATTATGTGAAACCAAAATAGTAATTGATTGATGCTTGCTAATTTTCTTTATTTAAATCCTTACTGGAACATGACTAACACTCTGATGAAATACATGTGTAAAGTAATTTCATTTTTCGTTATCACAAAAATTTATCTTGTTTAATGTTTAAAAGCAATGATAAACAACTTATAAATTTCTTGAATTAGCTATTTTTTCAAGAAATTCAAATAATTTCATTTTTTATTAATTTTTGCACTTTATCAAAATATTGTCCAGATTTTTCCGGGTTTCCCCAGCACTAGAAGTTAGTCCAGGACACAGTTTATTATTATATCTCATAAAATTTTTGCTGTACTCCCACACATTCTAAAGACTTACGGTTCTAACACAAGTATCTATCACTGTCCAATCCCAATGTATTCCACAAATAAGGGATACATGTATTTCTAAGAAATGGTAACCAAAAGACAATGAAAAATATTGGTTCTCCTAAACCATAGAATTCTAGAGAATCTTCATGTTGTCTACCATGGTACAGTTTTATCTGGTAGGTAGTTAGAACTCCAAATATTTTATACATCATTGAAAAAAGAGGACTACTTATCAGTAGAAACTATGACACCTTATGACAATTAACTTGAATTAACATGTCCGTTGAAGTTTGATTTTATCAATGGCATCACTACTTTTTCCCTCCCTGTATTCATGTCTTTCGCCATGTAACCTTGCACTGCTAGCCCAGTCTGACTCTGGTGTCTGCCAAGTGACCTGCTTGGGCAAATGGGATACTAGTAACCATGAGACAAGCAGAGACTTGGAAACTTTGTGCATGGCTGTGCATATGTTTTCCCCTCTGCCTTCACCATGAGAACACACTTGGACTCATCTTCTTCAAGATGAGACACATGAGGTAGAGGTTCCTATCATCCCAAATGGTGCCATCCTAAAGATATGTGAGCAAGCCCAGCAAGGTCAGTAAAGACACCTAGTGAGCATGTAGCAAACAGAAGCTACATGAGCAAATTCAGGTGAGATTAGTTGAGCTCAGATGAAATAATCTAAATTCCACAAAATCATGTGCTAAACAAATTTAACTATTGTCTCTCACTAAGCTTTTATGGTCATAAAGAGCACGTATAAATTTTATATATTAATTCCTTTACATTCATTAATTTTGTAGTTATTGCAGTAACTGTTATACTTTTTAGTGCCAATGAAAATGTATTTGAAGTTTTGAAAAACTAGTATTACTCTCGTGGTATAAATTGGCTAAACATCAGCCCAACCAGTGATACTCACAATTGAAGCACCATTTGTTGTCCACTACCTATAGCCAAAGACAACATAAATTATGCAATTTATGCTCTCATTCTGCATGCAATGAAAGACGACCAAGTGATGGCAACACTTCAACGTCTCACAAGTATAAAGGCTAATATCGTGTTTGTATTTTCTGCACATCTGCTTGACCCAGAAGCAAATTTTCCAATTTGAATATAATTAGCTCATATTCTTGCTTTCTATTCTGAGCCAAGAATAATCACATGACATTTAACAGCTTAGAATAGCCACAATCACTGAAAGCAACATGCAGTGCAGTCACATGAGGTCATTTTGATAAATTTGATAGTTAATTAATAACATTGGAGAGAGAAGGTTATAATTGATAACACTTTAAAAACCATTACCAAAGGGGTAGGGGTAGTGGGAGGGGCAGGGGAAAGAAAAGAAGGGAAAGGAAAAATGATGAGAAATGGAAATAAATTCTTTGTAAATAGGGAAGGGTCGAGGGGGTGAAGGGAGGGCTAGGAATGGGGAAAAAATAAGAACCAAGATGCATTATGTAAAGATACAATTCCCAATGAGAAATGTAATTGTGTTGTATACCTACAATGTACCAATAAAAGAATTTAATTTAAAAAAATTACCTAAAAGTTGAAAGTCAAAGTCTACGATGTAATTTCTGTACCTTTTAAAAGAAAAAAAATGTGACAAATACTGTCTCAATTCTAAAAAAATAATTTAGGAAAAAAATCACTAAGAAATGTGACTAGTTTCAATGAAGTGGCATCAAATTGGAGAGTACTTCATCAGAATAAGGGGGAAGTGACTTTGAAAAGTCCCACTCAAAAGTGATTTGCAAATATTCTAAAAAGATAGCAAAACCATTAACAAGGCAAAGTTTTATATTGGTTTTGGAAAACAGCTGATCAGTATGAATTACAAGGCTTACGAATGTTCATTCCTTTTAGTCAGACAGATTGTATTCGTTTTGCTGTGAAATACTACTCCAACACTCAGGTAAAATGACAGCAATTTATTCTTGTTCTTTTAACTGGGTAGTTCTGCTGATATGGGGCTCACATGTGGATCTGCCAGCAGTGGCTGTTCAGAAGGTGGCCCTGCTTCCATAGTTGGCTGATGATCAGCTGGGACAGCAGGAGCAAATGGGTTAGGAGCCTCTCATAAATCAGAAGATGGTTTAATAGCAGCTGGCAAGTTTCCAAAAATTGGACCAGAAGCTGCAAGGCCTCTTTAGAACTAGGCTTGGAACTGTCACAATTGTCACTCTGTTGCATTAATTGATCAAAGCAAGTTACTAATTCAAATTCAAGTAATGGAGAAACAAACATAACTTCTTGATAGGAAAATGTTCAAAACAGCAATGGAAAGGAGAGATGGAGCATTGATGACAGTTTCACAAACTACTATATCAATTCTTATAATATGTTCTAATGAATTATCCTTAATATGTGTGCTGGGGAGAATTAGTGCACAAAGATGCTTGTGGAAATAAAGTTACAGGCAACAGCTTTTCCAACTCTGAGGGAAAATGACCACATCACATATGCTATGAAAAGTTTACTTTGTGGAATAATATGGAGATAATATTTAAAATATCAGAAATAAATACTTGTGCTATAATGTAAAATTGAAAAACAAAATGGAAATGCATAAAAGTAATAGGATCAAAGCTGAATCAAACTTATTTGATTTTGTTGTTGTTGTTGTTTTGAGACAGAGTCTCATTACATAGCTGAAGTTGCCCTTGAACTCACCATGTATTCCTGGCTGGCCAGGAAATCTCAGCAATCTTCCTGCTGCAGTCTCCTGAGTGCTGGAATCACAGGCATATGCCACTACAACTGATAGTCAAACATTTCAAAAGTAAGTTGTGTAAAAATGTGCACATCAAAATGTGTTTAGTTAGCAAGACTATCCATTTTTTAATCTACTTCTTTTCCTAAGCTTCATACTTATTTTTCATGGATAGCCCCCATGATAATGGAGATAAAGTGATTAAATAATAATATATCCCTCGCCTACTCTTTTAGTGGAAATTTTGAAGATAATACATGGAAAGTAACATCACTCTAAAGAGTACCATGGGACATATTCAACTTATTTTCCAAGTAGGAATTGACCTCTACCACCTGAATCATCATAATAAGACATAAATATCCAGACAGAATACAGTAAAGAATATAGTGCATTATTAGTATAAAAGCAGAGAACTCAATAGAGAAGAGCTACAAAACTCATGGAACATATCAGCAAAATCTCATGGCTCTTAGCTGGTAAAGACTTGGTACTTGAAACTCTACTTCAGGGAAATTTATAAGCAAAGATAAAAACTCTGTCATCAGTAACTAGTGTTTTTAAGCCAAAAGCACTCATGTAGTCCAGATCAAATCACATGAAATAGTAGTAAAAAACTAGATGAACAGAAAGTAAGACTTCAGCTATTCCAGTTACAAATCATGAAGCTACATAATGAGAATATAAAAATTCTTAATATATCCTTTATATTTATTGAATATAAATAGTATATAGAGCTTATTTGCAAGTGTAGCCATAAACAGCAAGTCAGGAACTTGTAAAGTTATAGAGAGTGGGCTGTAGCTTTGCTATGCTGTGCCCTTTATAATACATAGCTGGACTTTCAGAAAGTGTTTTTCCCTCCTTCTGTAATCTATGTATTCTGTCATTTTGAGTATGGTGGATGAAACAGTCTTTCAAGATTCCTTCTAGCATCAAACACCTACAGTGTGATGATACAGTGTTAATCTGTGGGCTCACTAAACATTGGGCCCCATAGGAATATCAAATTCATTCATCAGTTTGCTTAAATTAAGATCTAGGACATGGAGAGTCAAGCATATCTTCTTAGAGACCTTTGCCTCATTCTGAAAAGGACTGTCAGGTGTCTATACAGGTCCAGAAATAGTTGACCAGAAGCATTAGGCTATACGCTAGTATAAAATGAGTCATTACATTGTGTTATTTCTGATTTCAGCCTTCCCTCATTGGCAGCCTGAGGGCAATCTATTGGTAAATCCTTATGATCACAGATTATACAGTAATGGCTTCTACATTTCAAAAAATTGATCACTTTTTATACATAGCATTCATCTTCATGTTCTCCAATTCAAGATAACCGTAGTTATTATGACAAACAAATCCATGGCAATAATTAATGGTCTCCTCAACAGAGTTACATAAATAGTTAAGAACATTACAGTCACAGTGGGGTTGTGATAATTTACTATGATGATCATAAGATTTTAGCACACATTCATAACCAAATTGTAGCTGTGAGTGAAGTACATATATGTCCTCTACATATCTACTTATACTTCTGTTAAGGCCCTTAAAATGGACTTGGCAAAATTTAAAATTGCATAGAATTTCCTCCTGAGGCACAGTACTAGAAAGAGTTCCTTTCATTTAATTTCCCTGAATAAAGTTTATTTATGGAAGAATACTTAAGGAAGAGTGACTTTAAAAAATCTGCCTTCAGAGATACAAAAACAAACTAAAAATCTTCCCAGGAAATGAAAATAGCTAAGAGAAACCAGTCTGAAAATATAAATCATAGTGGGAAAAGATGTATAAAATAAAAACAAAAACATAAGAGAAAGAAGAATATTTCTTCCCTTTTTTTAATGTTTTCATTGTATACAGTTTTAAGATAATTTTTATTACATAGAACTTTATACATAGACCTATTTCATCAGATATAGGTATAGGTAATATAGGTACTATCAGATACAGGGTAAGTCATCTAACTTTGGTTTGAAGTTTTTACATAATTAACTTGACAAATGATACCATTTCTTTAAGAAAAAACTTCCCTAAGTTCATTTTTATGCTTACTGAAATAAGCAAGATTGAAACATTGACCTTATCTTATTACATCAATACTATATGCTCTAAGTAAATTCTTCCAAAAATAAATTTTTTGTTCTTTCCAAAAGTTGGACTTTAGAAGAATTCTCATCATCTAGCTTATAGATTACATAAAGAACACAATATTGAATAGAAAAAAATCTCAAAGTTAGTTCTCAAAATTTTAACAGTGATTCTGTTCAGATTCTGAAGCAGATCAACTTTATTGTGTTTATGTCTGGCACAGATGCAGGAAGAAACATGTGAAAGGCAAGGATAGAAACAAAGGTGATAATAGGAATCTGATCACTGAAAATCTTTGATGCCATACAAAATGAGTATGAGTTTGACTCTGTAAGTATTGAAAGCCATTGAAGGTTTGTGGAATAGCATGACAGTTATGGTCTAGCAGCTGAAAGTAATGAGGACAGAGAACAGAAATTAAAAGTGGTCTTTCAATAAGAAAAAGTCACGTGAGACATGAGGAAGCTCTAAATCAGTGGCAGAAGGAATGGAGGCTAGAACAACACTCGGGTGAGCTAAAAGAATAGACTTTGCAAGATGATTGATCCATCTGAGAGTCATCTAATTGAATCATCTGAGTTGATTCAACCTGAGAGTCAAGAGAGAGAAGTAGAGAGTTGTTTGTCCTTTCAAATTCAGGCAGCTAGTTGTAAATGCTCACTGACGCAAGACATAAAACAGTCAGAAAAAGTGTGAGGAATAAAGGGTGGAGACGGAGAGTCCAGTTTGGCAAGGCAGGATTGCATATGCCTGTAAGTAGCCAGCTGGAAAAGTCCAGTAAGCCACTGGAAATGTCTTATACACTGGAACTTTGTACAGAAGTGGAGGATGAAACATTTTAGGATTCTGAATGATTGGTAATCCCATGGGAAAAGATGAAGTATGAATTTGGTATGGTGGGTATATGATTGAAATCCTATCTAAGAACAATAACTTGAATCCCAGCATAAGCCCTCAGAGACTGTTTTAAAAAGAGAGAGAGAGGGAAGAGAAGGAAAGCCAAGACAGGAGGAGTCTGAGAAGGAATAGAGTAGTAAGAGACACAGGGCAGTGTGTTATCAGAGCCAAGGAATAAGAAATAGAAAGAGAAGAGGGCTCACTGTCAAACACAGAGAAGCCAGATATGATGATTACACAGAATTCATTGACTTTCTATATTATTATAACCTAAAGCCTCCTAATATATTAACTACTCTGCTAATTATTTAAGCACAAATGCTTTTATTTCTGTTTCAAAGGATGCTACACAGAATTTTTGTCCCAATGTTAAGTGTATTTTGACTAGTCATTATGCTCTTTTATCTAGTTTCTGGCAATCAAAGAATAGAGATCGTGAACATCATGTTTTTAGTGTGTATTTTTTTTAATTTACCTTCAACAATTTGGGAATTTACAGAATAGCCAAATATTTATTATGATCTTGTTTCTATACTGAGAGCTGCTTATCTAAATGCCAGGGATAAGCAAAACTACAGGAAAAATAAGGTTGTAATGCTTTCCACAGGCCTACTGCAACCCCTGGAAAGAAATGGATATGGAAAGTAAAGTGCTCAGTCTTAGTGGAGGCTATGAAAGATACTGACAAATTGAGCAATAGGGTCATCACAACCACGCTAGCCACAGAGGAATGGAAATACCCAGTAGGGAGACCACTGAGGCCCAGAAAAAACTGTAAAGCTAGAACACCTGCTGTATTTCTGAGGAGATTCCGTTTTCCCCTTGCCTAAATATTCTTATCAGATTCTTCCTTTGACTTTGACTTAACTTGAATGAATTTGTTCCTTTTATCTCCAAACCTTAGAGATAAAAACCAGCATGAAAGTTGATGGGCAAGGAAGATAACTTCCAAGAAACAAACAAACAAAAATAAACAAACTAATAAAATACAGGAAAGCTGTCCTGAGAAGGTAAATTTAAGCTAAGCCTTAGATATGGTAAACATTGATCTATTCATCCATTTGGTTGTACTGATATGTCTGTCCTGAAGATGGACATTTAAGAGCCTTGAAATCAGGCTTATGATCTCCAAGTAAAAGTATATTATATTTTCAAGCTTGTAAATATTTTCCCCTAGAATAAAGGATTATGAAAACATGAGAAATTGTCACAAAAATGTTTACTTCAGTACCGTCCAATAATAAGTGGTTTGTTAATAAAGACAATTTTAAACTATTTTAACTAAGACTTAAACAAAGTAAGTTTAAATACAAATTTAAACTCACTAACAAAAATGGCTCTCCACTTTTCTTCACTGTTGTAGTTAATAACTCACATGAGAAATTATTTATGTCTCTCTGAATGCCATTGTATCCAACATTTTACTACACTGCAAACAAAAAGAGTAAAAATGTCCCTTAAACCTTTTAAAACATGTATGTTATTAACTTGTATACTTTGTCTCAGATTTTAAAGCCAACCAAACAAGGGAAAGGTCCTTAGTCTCACTAAGCCAATTTCATTTTTTGAAATTCTGTTGCTTATAAGATCATATGCCACTGCTTAAGAGATTTCAAAAGTTAAGAAAAATAAACACATAAACAGGAGAACTTATAATGGAAATAACTTAAAGTTTGTATCCACTAATGATGTTACTGTGAAGGGCAACAAGGATCACCCACAAGGAATTCTAAAGATATTGTATCACATTCAATAAGCAAAAGTATTTTATTCTTCCTTGTAAATCCTTAGCCAAGAATGTTGTACCCAAATACCATGGCATAGGAGAGAAGTGGTATTGGTTTAATTTAGATTTGATTTATGTGCTGCATCATCAGGAACAGAAAAACCTGCATAATAAACAGCATATGTTGCTCTTAACTGAGCATGTGGATTCTGTTATATGAAAAGCAAATGTTCAAGTAACAAAATTAATATTAATGTGTTCTGCAAAACCAAAGTGAGGAGCTACTTTTGGCAGAGCTAAATAATCCCAGATCCTTCTATCTCCTGTTTACTTCACATAATGAAAGGAACCTGGTGGTCTCCAGTATGTAATCTCACAGGTCTGCTACTCAAAACCAAATTTTGTATTCTTCACAAAAATATAGGAGAAAAATAAAATTGTGTTAAAAGTTAAATCAGTCTTTGACAGGAAAACTGGAACTTGTAGAAGACAACCATCATTGTTACAAAATTCTTCTAACCCATATTCATAGTACCTCTGTGTTATAGTTGTTTTACTTCATTTTAATGTTCAACTGCGAATATTGTGATAAGATATAGTAATCCAGGAAAGAAATTACCTTTAAGGATTAGAAGCAGAGTACAAGTACCCAATTTGGCTTAGCCCTTTGCAACTAGAAATGCATTTGTGATCATTGATAACTCCTGTAAATTAAAAAGAAATGCTTAAAAATTTTTTGATAGCTACTTTAAGTGACCAGGTTTCCCGAAAGCCCATATTCTAATCTCACTTTTGATCTCTAGAATCACATTAATTCATATACTCGTATGTCATATAACATTTTTCCATATTTACTGCCTCTCTTCTGAGCTCTGAGCAAGGTTTGGCACTCTGTTTTCATTGTGTCGACTAACACAAACAACAGTTGTCAAGACACTACTTTCTCCTACCTGATAGAACATGGAAAATTTTTTATTGTTGTTTTGTTGTGTTTTTCTTTACTATTTATAAAACTACTCCCTTCTGAATTGGGCTTACAGCCAACCTGCTTAGAACCAAGTGTTCCCTTATCAATACTTTTCTGAAATAGTCACAAATAGATCAGCCCATTTAATATTAATGTGTACTCTTTTCTTAAAAAATAATAACAGGATGAACCACTTTGGAGTTCTCTGTAGTTTTGTCTAACAGAAAAGTTTTCAGATATATTGCTGTGGTCTGCCGACCCCAAATTCATATGTCAAAACTTAATCACCAATGCGATGATACTAGGAAATGTAATCTTTAGGAGGCAACTAGGTCATGAGAGAGTGCCTTACGAACTGAATTGAAGTAGAGCTCTCTGAAAAGAAGACTAGGGATGATGTCACTGTGAACTAGGTGCCCTTACTTGGATTTTCTGCTTCCAGAACTGTAAAAAGTAAATTTTTGTTGTTTATAAAGACCTAGTCAATGATTTTATGTTATAGCAGCCTGAACTAAGACATATTGTGGCTTTCTCTGCAACAAACCACACAAACAAAATTCCCTACTGGGAAGATTTAAAAAATTTCTATCTTTGACCTCATGTAATTACAAAGAGTAGAAAAAAAGTAAACTGAGAAACAACTTAAAGTCTCACATGCCTACTCATTAACAAAGGGAAAAAATGTAGTCACTAGCCCAAAAAACATTGTTTGCAGTAATTTCAGTATACCAGATGACTCTTTTAAGATGTGTTTGCTCAAGATTTTAAAAACTTAAAGTAGCATCTACTGCTGAGGCCCTATGTTTATAGCCAGTTATTGATAATGACACCACTTATTTCTTAAAATAGCTTATAGTTTCTTCAAATATAAAAATGTATATATACTTATTCTAAACTATTTCAGAGGAATAAATAAAAGTGTGGGGAAATAAAAACAGCTTGTGATCCATTATGCAGGTATAACTACTAATTCTTTTGACATATAAACCTGAAAGTTTATGTGTATTCGAAAGGTTATCTTATATTTGCACCACCATCTCATTCCATTCATAGAAAATATATGAGATTCTCACAACTAATAAATTCATTTGTACATCATTTTAATGACTTCACACTATTCCATTTGTTTATAGTACATTTTTAAATTGATCAAGTAGGATGTTTCTAAATTTTTCTTATGGATAACAATATTATAATGATTATGTATGACTGTATGTGAAAAAACATCTTGGTGCACAAACCCCATTCCTTCCTTGGGAATTATTTCTGGAAGTGAAATTGCTGATTCCAAGAGTAAGCATATTTTATGCTTTTTTTATTGGTACATTTTAGGTATACAATATAATGACATTCATCATCGGAAATTTCTACCTTTATATAATACACCTTGGTTCTTTCTTTTCTCCCCAATCCCCTGCCCTCCATTCAACTCCTCCACCCCTATTTACAAAGACTTTGTTTCCATTTTTTCATTTTCTCATATTAATTCCATTCCCTTCTTTCCTTTCCCCTACCCCTCCCACTTCCACTTCCCCTTTGCCCCTTTTCTTCCTATTTCACATTATCTATTATACCTTTTGATCCTCAGTTTCTCACATTAGAGAAACTATTCGGTATTTACACATGTGTGTCCTATTTATTTCACTTAAGAGTATTGCCTCTGTGTGCATCCGTTTAGCTATAAATGTCTCTAATTTCTCATTCTTTATGGCTGAGTAGTGCTCCATTTTATAAGTAAGAACATTTTATAATGTGGACTGTTTTGTCCAACTGCTTTCCAACTAACAGTAGTTGAATGTGCTCCCTCCCCTATCTCTCATTCATGTTTTAGATTCAACAAACATTGAACACGTGCTTCCTGACTGGAGGACAAAATATGGTTCCAGTCAACTCTTCCCAGAGCTAACAATTTAGTAGTGAGATATACCCATAATTTAAATGTAATTTTATAAATGACAGAATTTGTTTATATAAAGAAGATAAATTATGTTGATTAAACACCTGTTAGGTGTTTTCACATTTGTTCCCTCACATCCTGGTATTCACCATCTTAGCAATGGTTCTTACATATATTCTACATAGGAATACAAGGCTTAGACTCAGAAAACCTAAGTAATTTTTATAGGCTTGGTGGCACGAGTGAGGTCCAGTAACCCTCTAGCTTTGACAAATTGAACAAGTGAACTTCTCTATGACTCAGTTTCCTTATCTGTATAATGAGGATAAAATGAACTTTCACCCTGCAGTAAGGAAGGAAAGAAATAAATTCTAATTTTTGTAAAGCATTTCATAATCAGAAATATTTTCTTTAATATTCTACTCAAAATTCCTCAATGCCCTTCAGGGACATCTGGTAACATAAAACATCTATTCCTTAAATAAGGGAAATGAAGATGTCTCAAATGTTTTCTTCCACTTTACTATTTCATGGTTCTTTAGTTATTTTTATAAAAACTCCACTGTCTCTTAAAAATTCACCTCTGTCCTGATCTTTACTTTGAGTATCCAAAGAAGCTATTATAAATTGAGTTTAAATACATTTTTAATAACATTCCAGAAAAATGGCTAATTAGCACACATGTCATTAAAGGCAAAAAGAACAGACTATGTTCAGTGAGTCAAGTAAGTTACTTGTACAGAGTATTGAGGTAAATAAACAAACATCTTTAATGACTTCAATTTTAGCACTTCTCATTAATGCAAATATATTAAAAGTCATAAATGATGTATTCTGAGCCTCTCGAGTAATTTATTAAACCAAGTCATTTTTTCCATTAATTGTTCCAAAGACTACTTTGGAACAGCTGGCATTTGATATTCTTATTTGACTTTGATAGTGTTTCTAAATAAAAATAAGTATGCCGTGTTTGCTTATTTATTGTTTTAGTTAAAGATTAGGTACAAAGAAACAGAAAAAAAGAAGTTTCAATTTGCATTTATGTTTTCAATATTGAGATTAATCAGCTGAAAAATCTCAATTTGAGTTTTAGAGAACAGATAAAATTGCTCTCAAAGTGAAACTATCTAACTCAATCATTTAAAAAATAGAAAGGTGCTTCTTACTAAACACATAAAAATATAGAAAAATTATGTGCCCCTAAATGTTCTAGCAGTAGTGATGAATCTAAAAAGTGGGGAGTATGAATATCTCAAAATTTACCTAGGCATCAGATGTCTACCCTAACCTTCTATCTACTTACCTAAAGTTAGCCCCACAAAGTGTTTCTAGTAGTTTCACTAATTTTCTTTTAAGTTTTAACACTAAAAGCATTGGTGAAATATTTGTTCCAAGTATAAATTTGCTTTTATTTTCAAAGATTTAAAGACTTTGTAGTTCACTAAGCCTTATTACTATAGTGTTGAAGTTTGTTTAAATCATCACAAAAAAGGGTTAATCCCAGTTCAATATTATGATATCAAAAATTTGTGAGATTCCATGAAAATGAAAAAACATTCTATCTCCCTAGGAAATGCATACAAACGTACAATTAATATCATTTAAATAATCAAAATAATAAGATTTTATGTGTTGCTATAATTATTGGCATTTATATTGCGTTTTTAGAGCTATTTACAAATTCAGATTTCAAGACAGCAATAAACACTCACTCCTACAATGAATGATACTCATTTTTCTTTTTCCCACATAAACCACATTTTAGAAAGGCTCTTTCACCAGAAGAGAATCCAATTATCCAATTTTAGTAAACATTCCTTTTAAAGAAATGAAGCATCAACCTTGCAAATGCAGTATATGAACTCACTATTGCATGGGGTATTGAAGGCTGGCAAGCTCTAGCTCAGGGGACCAAAAGAGAGAGAAAGAGATCCATTTTCTCTAAGTGTCATGTAGTCCTATAATGGCTACAAAATCATACGCATGTCCAGTCTTGTAAGATGTAAAATTCAGTACTCTTATCAAGTGCATTTTTAAGTGGCTTGTTTACTTCCATCTGTCTTATACTTATGGACAGGTAAAGTGCATAATCTGAATCTGTTTGCAATATAAAACGACTGTATTATAAAGAAAAGAACTAAGTGCAAATGTGCAAATGAGACAGTGTTAGCAAATTTAAACAAAATGTTTGGAAAATGTTAGAGTTCAAGCAGATTTTTTTGCAAAATTTTAATTTGCAAACATAATTTGACAATCTCCACACTCTTAGATTCATCATAGTTAGAAATAATAGTTCATGAAAACAAAAATTATATGTATATATTTCCTAAGAAATACATCAAAGCTCAATTTTATTTACCCAGTTTGGTTCCCTAGTCAACAAAGTTAATTATATTTCTAACTTCTTTGTTGACACTATCCATTTTTGGCACTCTAATTTACCTTTCCTATAAAACTTCATTCTTCACTAAAGTTTGTACCAAGAGTTAAGCAGAAAAATAAATATTCCAGTGCAGTCATATTTTGGACAAATGTTAACTTATAACCACCCATTAAACCTATATAATAACATACGATATTTTATGTTAACTACATATTTATATCCTTCAAAACTTAAGTGACTATTTCATTTCTCTAATGTAAACACTGTTGTTTGTTCAGATTCTTATAAAATATTTAACAAGTTACTCTTATATCCTTAAGTAAAAATAAATTAACTTTTGGGGGAAAAAAACACAGACTAATTAAATAAGGTGCCAGGTAGCTTTATACCTGTCCATAATTACAGAAAAAAATGATACCCTGTGCTAAACGGAAAATAAATACATCATTAGTCTTTTGGAGCAGTTAATGTTAAAAATAAGATATGTTTAAAATAATTTATCCCTCATGGTTTAGGGACACTTGTTGAAGACATAAAATATAGTTATAGGGTATCAGAATTTACTGAACAGGAGTTTTAGCTTTCTCCTAGGTTTAGCCTATATTTAAAAAATCTTTATTTTGGGCATCTTTTTCTTTTTAATTAAGTGATCTACACCAATGAGTACCTGGAACAAAACCCAGGTGTGTTTTTCAAAACAAAAAAAGCATTGTAAATTTGATTTGAAAAATTGTTACTCCAAATAACAATGACTCAATACAACAAAAGATCGCTTCTTGCACATTATACAAGTCTGACTTGGGTGAAAAAATATTTCTCTTCTTCATGGTGGTTTTTGGATCTAGGTTGAGGGAGACTTCACTAATTTGTGATGCCACTTTACAATGGATTCAGCATTTAACACAGCAACGGAAGAGAAAGCTTTGAACACTGCTAGTTGCTCTTAGGCACTTTCTTTTCACAGTTCTTTGACAAGTTATGTCTCTGACATGCACAGAAATTTTTCAAGCAAAGAGAAAAGAGTCAATTATAGAAAAGACTTATCTCTACAAGTTTCTATTCACTAAATATTAGCTCACTATTTTCCCTGCACTCAACATCACCATATGAGAGCCTGAAGTCCATCCTGTCAGAATACAAATCTCAAAGTCCAGCATATCAAGGTTAAATACATGATCCCACCTAAGCCATGTGTGGTTTCTGTTGATCCAGAGACCTATGAATTAAAAACCAATTTCCTGCTCCTAAACACACATTCAATAAACAAAAATGAGACAGCCCAGGATGATTACACTCCCATTTAGAAATGAGATGAATGGCACATACGCCTCAGCCCCTTTAAACGATGATCTGCCAAGCACAGTGAAGGCTTTCTACCGGTGTGTGGGTTTTGTCTCTACCTGAGGACAAGTTCTCTTTTTCCATTCCCTTCCTTGATTGTATCTGCAAATACAGCTCCTCAACCCTGTACAGCTGTCTCAGCCTCCTTGCTTACATAGACGGGTATGCACAAAGGCTATTTTCCAACTTAATACAGTCAAAGGCTTCTTCAGCCTGGGCTTGTGGTTTCCTTGATAGTACAGTGCATTTTGGTCTATGGTTAAGAGGCTTCTTCTCTGTTTTCAGTGTGTTGCAGATACTAGTAATCATACCCACATTTTTAAACACCTAGATCTCACATCTTCTAGAGCTCTTTGTTTTCTCCACCCCATGCCGTTATCTATCAATTTGACAGTGGCTGCCTAAAGTTCATCTGTAGTAACAAGTGGAAAAGTCTCACTTTAAAAACTTTCTCTACCTTAAAACTTAGTCAATTTAAGGGCTTTAATTAACTTTAATCAGCTGAAAGTTTTTTTGAATATTTGTTACCCAAAGCTTCTATAGAAATCCTTTGCTTACCATTTAGGGTCAAGAAACAGTTTTTCTAAGACTGTAAGAATCCATTTTACTACATCCTTTTTTATTTCTTTCCATCTCTGTAAACCAGTTTATTCTTTTCTAAATTTATCTTTGTTTTGCAAAACATAGCCGATACCAGACTATATTTAAACCATGGTTCAAGTTTCTCCTTCTTACCCAAGAGCTAAAAGTTACCTAGGCCCGTCATCTGCCTTCTAATTTTGACCAAATGTTTTACTATTATATAAGATGAATTTTCTTCTTTGTTTACTCCAGGATCAATTCTCACTGCCTGTCAACTGCCTCTCAACAGCCTCCAAATATTTCGTTATCATAGAACCCTACTTCGAAAGCTCATTTATGTGAGAATATAGTTATACTTGGTAACAGATTAGCTACCTAATCTCAGTGGTTTATGACACACAGGTTAATATCTTGTTCACATGAAATACATAACTCACCAGGAAACTCCTCCATTTAGTCATGCAGAGAATCAAGCTCTTAGTTGTCTGTCTTTAACTTAACTTCTCTCCTTATATCTCCTGGGGTGGCCAGAGCAAGAAGAATTTACAACCACACTTAAACATCTTAGACACATGCCAACCTCTCAAGGTCTTAGTTCAGAATTAGATGCACAGTCTTGCCTTAATGCAAAGGAAAATGGTGGAATTCTATTTTTTCCTGTAACATTATGAATACCATGATATATGACCAGAGGGAGGGAGAACATATTGACATCAGCTTCACAAGATTTCTACATTCAGGACTGGGCATTTAGCTCAGAAGTTCTGCCACCTGCCTTACAAGCAGAAGGTCCCAAATTCAATCCCCAGTACCAAAAAAAAGATTTCTACATTCAAATAATAAAATTAGAATTAGTAATTCTTACTAAGGATGAATGTTTGGTTTAGTTTTAAATTTTTAATTACTCCAAAAGTATTTATATAACAGAAGCCAGATAATAATTTTGAGAAACCATAATAATGTTTTATTTAATGTTATAAATTTCCTTACTGGAAGAACAAAAAAAGCAAGAAGTGAGAAATATCCTATAATCTCTCTATTGGTCCTAGGATTTCTTAATTTAAACAAGAACTATTCAGTCACCCCTTATTATGGATAGAACAACTTTCTAGAGAAATCATGTTAACCAATAGTTAGAAGGATGTACTCCAAACACAGGACTGTATGTACCATTTGAGAGGGCCTAATATTCCCATTTGTCTATGAACCCAACAATTCTTACATAAAAATATTTCCATAGCACCTTTGAACTATAAGAAGAATTATTACAAAGTTTTGTAGGTATTAAAATAAATTAAGATTCTTAAGAAATAAGAATCATTTCCACTATCTTCTCAACTGCTATAAACTGAGACACAGATTAATGAAGACTGTCATCTCTAATAAGTCTTTTTATTTCCGTTTTATAAGTTATATTTTCTCTTTCTGATCATAAAAGTAACACATGGATTACAGTCCAATATTACAAAGAAAAAATAATAAAGAACAATCACCCATTGTGTCAAGACTTAGTGATTACTGCAATTGGAATCAAGACAAGTATTCTTCCAGACTTATATATGCATGTGTTACCAAACTAGGATCAGTTAACCAAACGATTTCCTAGTTTGCTCTGTTTCACTTAAACAGCATAATCAATTTTAATATACATAAATATAAATGAGCTCCTGCACTTTTAACCACATTGTATCCCATTGGAAGCATGCCCCATGAATCATTTATACAATTTTCTGCTGATGGACAGTTAGTCTGCAAAATTATTTTCACTATTGTATATTTTAACATGGGCATTTAAATACAGATATTTAGGTAAGTTTGCCCTATTATTTCCCTTAAAATAAGTTTCTAGAAATATAGTTTTCTATCTAAACAATTCTAAAGTTAACATTTTGCATTTTTAAAAATTGTACTTTGGAAAAGTTATACAAATTTATTCTCATTCTAAGGGCCCATCATGAACATTTTTAAATAATTTATGGTACTTAAATGCACTAAAATATTGTGTTGCAAAAATTAATGGTAAGGAAAACTATTTATAGGACTAAAATTAGTAAGATATAAGATACAATAAGGCATACTAATGATATATGTTGCTGATTAAATTATAGCATACATAATACATGTGATGAGGTTATATGGCAGGAAGTGCCACAACTAGGAGAAAGGCTTACAGTAGACCTTCAAAGTTGTTTTATCTCCTGCTATAGTTGTTAAATATGTACAAATATTTGTAATATTGTTAAATATGTAAAAACATGTACAAATTAAAAATTTGTACATTTTTTTTTATAATCTGAAAAATAACTAAGGAAATATCAAAAGGCACACCACTGAAGAAACTTTAGACATATTTTATAGCTCACATCATATTAGACACACTATTAAAACACAGCCTCTAAATTTGCTCTAATCTGGAATGTTTAAACATTCTGGACTAAAATACATTTGTGCAACAAAAAGCTTGTTTTTAGCTCATGAAAACTCTTCATGCCTAACAGCAAGCAGAATAAAACTTCTCTTCTTCTCTGAGAAAGCAAATAAAGAGTAAAGCTGTGAGGTCTTTGAAAGCAGATTGGAAAACTGTTCCCTAGCTATAAGTCCCTGCCTACAGGCATTTTGGAAAGCATTTTGGAGGGGAACAAGCCATTAATAAAGGCTCAATACTTACAGTGACCTTTGAGCAATTCCAGATGCAGATGTGGAGATTCTTTCCACAGATAATCAGAAAAGGGGCTGCTACAAGAAGTGACAGTTCAAAACATACTTGCATGAGGAGAGAATTGCGTGGGACACAGAAAAGACTCAGCAGAAATGAAACAACATAGAAAGAATCCAGATCCTCGATCAAACATAGCCAGAGTTTAATTCTCTTACAAGGGTTTTACCAGGTCCTTAAATGAGAAGGAAATATATGCCGTTTTATATTTCCTGGATATGATTATGGGTTTATCAACAACTTGTTTTTATATGCTCTTATTCCCATCTCTTACTGTGCTAATTTTTATACAGAGTAACTCACTTAATTCTCACACAAAACCAAAGTGGTAGAGGCTGTTATTCTCATGATTAGAAAAGTGGGATAAAGACACTTCAGTAGTTTGGCCACACTCATGTATTTGAAACAGAGGTCAACAAGCTTCTTTAAAGGACCAGTAAGTAAATATTTTGTACTTGTTGGCCTTGAATTCTTATCACAACTACTCAACTCTGTCGCTGCACAGGTCCAAAGCATCTACAGACAATACTTACGCAAAGAATGTGGCTACATTTCCAAAATGGGTGATGGGTCCATTGGCAGTGGCTTGTTTAACTCTGACCTAGAGAGCAATAAATCAAGATCAACCCCAGTCTAAGCTTTCAATAACTGAACTGCCATGCAGTAAGAGAAAATGAAAGAACTGTGGTTCTCTTTCAATTGTGGGTTCTACTCATTCTAAGATATCCCTTTGCTTCCTATATAGTTCCGTTCTAAAGAAACAGAATTGTGACATACTGTGGTTTTTGTGGGCAAAAAGTTTTGGATGCTCAGAGAGCATAACCAAAGTATACAGTACCCCTATTAAGAATGTGGAATTAACAACATTATTTTAGGACAGATGTGCGGACCTAAAGTTTGGGCAGTTAGCCTTCTAAAATGGAATGAATTAGATGGGGATGATGTTGGGCTGTGTTTTAATACAGAAATGTTTACTTTAACAAATCTTATAATCTACATTTTTTATTAATTTCAAATTTACAGTCAGTTAAGTTGTCTTATAAGTATAATAATTTAGGACTATATAGCTCTATCCACTTCAAGTTGTTTAAAATTAAAATTAGTATGAAAAGATATTTTGATCACATATGGTTATTCATGTATTTGTACAGTTGAAAAGTAATCAGGGTCGGGGATGTAGCTTAGTGGTAAACCACTTGCCTAGCATATAAGAGGTCCTGGGATCAATCGCTATTAGCACCAAAAAGTAATAAGAATAAAAGCCAGGGATTTAGCTCAGTGGTTCCACCACCTGCCTCACAAGTGCAAGGTCCCAAGTTTGAGCCCTGGTACCAAAAAAAAAAGAGGAATAAGAATAGTCAATAGATAAAATTGGTTAATTTTTTAATAGTCTTATCAGAATATACGTGAGAGAAATATACATGAATAAAGGTCATTTAAGACTCCTAAAATAATTGTGAATAGTCAAGAGAAAGAGGAGTCATAAAATTTAAACTTGGTTTTTAATGTTATTACGTACTTTGAGCCAAGTCTTTCTAAATCTGAGACCTCCACAGAAAAGTGGTAATCATGTCACCTGTTAGCTTACTGCCAGTTGATTAAGATATTGGCTACATTTCTGACAAATTTCTTAAGGATACAGCGGTCGACAGTATTACTTTTTGCAAGCTCTTGCAGCCTGACTCTTAGAAAGGAGCACACTCTCTGGTCACTGCTGTCAGCATTGGTCATATGACTTGGGAAAAGTGAGACAGGACACATCATTGGCAAGCAGAAAATTAAAGCAACATGTAGTTTGCCAGGTTCTTTTGTCTCCTGTGCCATGAAACCAGAATATTCCAGATACGGGCTGCTCCATCAGCCTTGAGCCTGGAGTGAGGACAGCATGGAACAATACTGACACTAATCCACAACACCACACAGCAGAAGTGAGAAATAAAATACTCCTGTAAGTCACTGACATTTTAGGTCATTTGCTATCATAGGCTAGCTGAGGCTATCCCAAAAATGAATTAATAAAATGTTAAAATCTAATTACATACTTCACTTTAACACTTTAATTAGAATTAGTAACATAAAAGGGAAGCAATATAATCTGACTCAAAGAAAACATCATTTAAATGTTTCCTATATGGTAATATAATTTCTCTTAACAAAATACAAGACCATATTTTTGTCTCCACTAACCACAAAGATGGGATTTAAATCCAAGGAGGATTTTTAAATTTATCTATAGGATAGCAAAGCATATAGCAAATAAATTATACATAGAAACAATTTTTGTCATTACTTAGAAATTATCTAAAATACGGCTTTTTCTATCCTGTTTTATAGTAACTTTTTCCTTTTTGTAACCTAGAGACATTGAAATTATTGTCAAAAACAAAAATAAATGATTCTCAAAATGTATTAGCAAAACTCAACAGATTTTCAAAACCCAAAGCCTAATAATACATGCATTTCCTTGTTTAGAGAGTAGGTCTTTATAGTGTACAGATCCTATCAGGATTTCTGGTTTTTAATAAGCAGCAAACTGTCATCAGAATTCTAAATATAAAATCTTTAATATCTGACTGAACACATGAAATACATGATTCCAGGGATAATGAGATTCTCTGCAATTTCAAGGAATTATCAACATAGTATTGGGGATATCCTGCCCTCTACTGTCAGCATTATAATTTTGCATGTTTAAATAGTTATTAAATCATTTCATTTAAAATCAAGGTTGTCTCCCTCCACACATTAGTATTTCAACATTTTGTTTCTATCATATTAACTGTTTTCTTAGACAATAAATATTATGTTTCATTGATACTTCAAAGTTAATCAATCTCTTTATATTGCTCCTGAATAATTAAAAGAACTCAGAATGCTTTCATCTAATAAGCCATCTTTCAATTTATATTCTTACTGTTCTGTATTTATTTCTCTTGATTTTGTCCTATTAGCAAAGGTTGTAATTATTTTATTTATATGTTTATTTAGAATTACACAGGTGTCTTCTATGTTATTTGCTTAGCTATTTTTTGTCTTGGATTTAATTTTGTATTAGTTCATCTTTAATGTATGTCTGCAGGTGAAACATGGTCTCCATTCTATTTGAATGCCAAAATCTTTAATTTAATCCCTGTTTTTTAAAGGCTCAGTGATAAAATTCTGGAGTACCCATTGTTTTTCTTCACTACTTGAAGACAATACTCTTCTGTGTCTAACTTCCATGCCCTCTTCATGCCACTTATCTCCACACTCCAACTGGCCTTTCTGACTTGCCGGCTTAGTAGCTCTTGTCCATTAATTTATCCCACTAATAGCCAAACAATCTACTCTAGCCAGATCTTATTACCAGCTTAGAGATTTCTCTGCCATTTTCCTGGAAATCTTTTTATTGGATTTGTACTCTACTTACGTTATGATTTCCTCAGTTTTCTTTGGTTATTCTGTATCTGTCATTTGCTAATAACCTCTGGAATTTTCCTATATTGTGATCTATAATAGGTAGAATAGATGCAGATTTACAGTGTATAGTTTATATAATTCACACTTACAACACTGAGGAAGAAATATGTTCATGCATCACCATGTAATATTTCACACTATGGGAGTGGTATTGTACATAAATATAGTAGCAGAATGACATTCAAAACTTAAAATCACATACTTTTGTGGTTAAAAATAGAGGAATCTTCCAGTGCACTTTGCTTATTTGTAAATTACATATACATCCTACCATATATTTTGACAATAGTTGTGAAATATATTTTATTTTTAGATAAATAAATTTGAATAAAATATTGGTTTAAATTTTGATTATATGCTGAAGTACATGGCCCACTAGCATCTTAAAAGATCTTGAGAGCTTACATGTATTAGCAGCTTCTGTTGAGCAGCCATTCACTGTACACCAAGGTTAGCTTTGTCATTTGGACAGTAAATATTTTCAGAGCCTTTCAAGTAATTCAAGAAATAAAATTGAAAAAAATCCCCACAACAGTGTTTCTAATTACTAAATATGGTGCTACCGTATTAATGTTACCCTATTAAACAATATACCAATAAAAATTCAATAATATCTTACTTAGAGTCAAAATGTCTCTCATCAACTTTACAAAATTCACTTTGACCCACAACATATTTGGTACTATGTTAGGTCCAAATGATAAAGTGATGACAACACAGACCTGGTCTGAGGTCATAGCTTGAAAAGTCATTTCTGAGAGACTCCCAAATATCAAGCCAGTACAAAAAGTGTGATGAGTGCTAAGATAGGAAAAGTACAGCACACTATGTGAGTACTTAATTTCAGAAACATTTTGAAAAGATGCAGGCTCTTATGATTTAGCTTGAGATTACACCTTAGACTGAACCTTAAAAAGCATCTGTTTTATTTCTTAGCTCTGAAAATCACATCGTAAGTCATTTGTTCTCCCTATGTTATTTGAAATCCTAGCTGGACACTAAAAACGCTTCATGAAAAATTAAAAGTTATAAAAACATTAATGATGATGTACAAACAAAACAGTACTGGTAGTTGCAATTCAATACAATTTCGAAGGGGGATCTCCTGTGATGGAGGGATTCATTCAAAGTAAGGATTATTGGAGATTCAGTGAATCATACAAATATATCTGGGTTCCCTGAAATCAAGACAATGAGAACCAGGTAAACATTGGTAGGTGATGATACATGAACAAAATACACTTTTAAAAAGTATGCTGTACCAGTTTAAATTTAATTTTGTATAACATGATACAGCACAAAGTTAAAGAGCATTACATTACAAAGTTATCATGAGTAGAAATTCATTAACATCCAGTAGATGCTTTATGTGCATCAAGCATCTTCCTATAAAGAACAGAAATTACCCACTCTCCTTTCTTTCTTCCCTCCCTTCTCTTTCCATCTTTCTTTTTCTTCCTTTTTCTTTTCTTTGCTTTCTCCTCCCTCCATCCCTCCCTGCCTCCCTCCCTTCCTTCCTTTCTCTCTTTCTTTTACTGGTACTGACTATTGAATCCATGCTAGCCCAATACTCTCCCACTGAGCTACATTCCCAGCCCTTGTTACTTTGAGACAGGGTATCATTAAGTTGCCCAGACTAGAATGGAATGACCAATCCTCCTGCCTCAGGCCCTCTAGTAGCTGGGATTATAGGCATGCTTTACCAACCCTGGATTCAGTATCTTTCTTCACACAGGAAGGATTGTACATATAGCCTGGATGGTTTGTATATATAGCTTTAGAACTATGTGGTAATATGTTTGGAATTTCACCAAACTGGAGCAAAATGACAGCTCATTTTAGTGGCACATAGGATTTACTTAATCCTATATAACTGAAAGCATTTAGATAGATCATGTAGAATGCATACATTTGTGTGAACTTTTTCTGGCAAAACATGTGAATGTATAAGTGGCTTGTGTTTGTAGTTGGTCACTTCTGGCTGTGGCCTTGTCTTGGGGATAGCCTATACGAGAAGAGATGACTGAAACTATGGTTCAAGAACTAGCCGACAACCAGACTCAGAGCCCTAGGTTTGAGAACCACTCTTCCCTGAGTCCCTGGCTGTAGGCAAGGCCCTAAATCTCTGCACTGTGAGTCAGAGCGTCCAGTGTATATTGGGATCTTTGAGACCCTTTAGATTGTAACATTCTGTGTGGTTTCTGTTGACACTGATTGAGTCTTAAGAGCACAGTTAATTCTATCTTCTCAACAAAACTTTTTTAGTCCTTCAGCATAATAACAGACTATGTTTACACATTGCTTGTGTATGTTTGAGAAATTTTAAGATTGATGGTAGTGGGAATAGTGAACCAGGACAAATAAAGGATACATGTGTATAAATTTCTCTATACAGTATTATCTGGGATTAGCCCTTTAACGTTTAGTTTGCACAAAAATAGGAATGTATCATATTCTTATTCTGACATTAAGATAGTAATTAAGATAGTAATTTTTCAGTTACTTAATTAATCTCTTAAATGATTTAAAAATGAACCAAGTAATTATTTGGCACATTCAGTTTTTACCTCTTTTTAAAACCCCGAGTTAAATTCCCTAAATATAAAATAAGAATTTAAAGAATACTTTTTATTTCCATAGAAGTTAGTGGAAAAGAAAGGTAAAAGCAAAATAATGAAACATTTTAACTCAAAACAAGAGCTGGGATACTTTCATTTTATTAATACAAAACTTTATCTGTCACTTTCATGTTAAGCATTTATTAGCAGTAAGTTGACAGATGAATTATTGGTAAGGGAATTTTTATGAGGAAAATAACTTTAAAAATAAATCTTGTGTGTAAGAGTATATGAATAGGAAGGTGGAAGACAGCTCCCAAGGGGAAAGCTTCCCAGGCCCTTAAGTATGAGTAAAAAAAAATCTCTCCTCATTGCACTCTTTACTGAGGGCCAGATTGTTCTGTAAACTTAACTTATTCCAGCCTGGATGTACTTAATATGAATGGACACTATAGCAAACTTTAACAGGGCAAATTCTACTACCACAAAAATTTTAAAACAAATAATCACCATAAGGAAAAATAGTTATAAACCCTGGCTTAAAGCCCATGCCTGGTTGAGTTTTTTAAATAGGCTACTCAAAATAATTCTGTATAATTTTATCAAGTCCTTAACACTCATTACTCCAGTGGCTTTAACTTTTTACTGTTATTCCCAGTAAAAATAGATTACACATCGTGGCTATATAGAGATATTTTAAAAGTTATATAAAACAATACCTATCCTTATTATATGCTGTATGCTCTAGTATTTATATTATCTATTACCCTTTTAAAATAGTTTGAATGCCAGTTTATTGATTTTGTAACTCACTACTGTATCCTGAACCTAAGTGTACAGCAGAAAAGAGACATAAATTCCCCATAAGAAAATTGAGAGTAAGAGAATAAAAATGAAATACAATAGAGAAAAAGAAAAGAATACCTAAACATTATAGAAAATTTTTGCACTTTGGAAATGTGTATCATCAAAGAGAAGAGAAAATTTTTAGACTATTGTAGAGTTGATATATAGAGTTTGAAAAATTCTGTTCCTAGATGTCTGAAAACTAACAACTTCACAGATAAATGATGGCATCTATTAATCCATAAACTCTCTAAACTACTGGTCAAGTGAAAGCCAAGGCATGTTTGTGATGTTTTTCAAAATTATGGTGAACAATTTTTGTGTAATATGGAGAGATTTTTATTATTCCAAAATTTTGAAAAGTTAAAATAACTACCCATGTCATTTCATAACTCTGAGAAGTCAAAGCTTTCATTATAACATAAATTCCTACCTCTTCAAATGGCACTTAATTCATAAGATTAGACAACTGTGCAAAAAGCAAAGACTTCAGAGTTGGAGGAGCACATTTTGTGCTTGAGTCTGAGCTTACCACTTCTGTAAAAAGGATAAATGGCAAAATGTAGTAGAAACACTTTGTAAATCAGTCTCCCAAGGCACTGCAGCTAATTACAATTACAATACTAATTACAGTACCATTATATTTTCGTAATTGTATACAGATACTAAAACTTTCCATAAAAGAGTTCATTTATAACACAGATCTGTTTCTCCCTTTTTCTAAACCAGCCTTCTAAATAAAAATCTTTCCATTCACTCTCACCACTGAAACACACTTCCTACAGAAGATTTGACTTTTTACTTGCCCATTATTTCTGTAGAAATTCTCTCCCTTCTATGCAGTGTTCCAGCAATCATCATCATGAAATCGACTGTAATGAAAACAACCATTTATTACTAGATTATCTTTTGAAATTAAACAAGTTGGGTCACACTCTGATGCTGCTATTTCTTTTCAGTAAAGCTTTTTCTTCTATTAGGGTAAGAGTATAAATGCTTGTGCCCTTGGTCATTTTATCTTCTTCTTTATTAGTTATTTTCTAGTCACTCCATTTCTATACTTCTCGATGATAGCATTAGATTAATTTTATGTGGCCATTACTGCCAATGGAATATGACCTCCAAGAGGGCAAGGATTTTTGTTGTCATTTTTAACAGTTTTAACTCCAGAGCCCAGAGCAGCACTAGGGTGACAGTCGGCATTTCAATAATTATTTATTGAATACATCAAAGAAGTTTCATACTTGACTATATTGACCCCTTTAATCTTTTACTTTTAAATGTGAAACTCCTCTCTGGATAAGTATCTCCAAATTTTCCATTTTTAAAGTGCTAAGACTCTGACATGAACAAACATATACAAGGTGTGATCATAAAATATGGTGAATGATTAAATTTAAAAAGAGTACTACAGTAAAAGACACATTGTCCTTAATCCCACTCAAGTAATCCCTCTCACTTAGAACACACTTATCCTTCTTCACCCTTTTTGAAGCAGTTTTGGCAGTTCTCTTTCATAAGTGTCCTTAGATGTTCCCTTGTGGGTGCCTTGACGTCATGAATAGATTCAATTTATGTCAATAAAAATATTATAGTGTGTCCTCATCCACCTTACTCACTGGATCTAGCACCATGCAAATTTTAGTTTTTCCCCAGAGTCAAAATGACCATGAAAGGTAAATATTTTGAAAGTTTCAAGGCAGCTACAAGAGTCTGACTAAGGACAGGAAAGAGGACTTCCAGAACCGCTTTAGAAAGTGGCAAGAGCAAGAACCATGGGATAAATGTGTTTGAAGCAAGAGAGAGTACTGTGAGGGGGACTAATGTATCCTTTACTCTAATAAAAATTTTAATATAAATATGTGCTGCATTATTATGACTACACATTGTATTCACTCTGCTTGATGACTCATTTCCTAATTCACCCACACCAAAATATTAACTCCCCGATTCCACATCACTAAAGTCTTGCTTATAATATTAGCATTTATTATAATATTTCCCCAAAATTAGACCAGGGGTTTATCAGGAACAGGAACAAGGTGTGGTTTTAGTTGTTTCTTCATATCTTCATTGTAATATACCATGGTGTCTGGTATATTATATGACGTCACAGTGTTAATCACTAAATATTCACTTATTGAATGATTGAGACTTGTCTAAAATAATATTGTCAGGGCTGGGGAAGAGAGAATGTGTCTTTGTTTTGTTTAAATATCTAGCTGAAGAATGTAAGCAACAGGGCACTATCTCTACCATAGGTTATTGATAAGCACTTTAGATTTTTCTCTGTTCCCCAATCCAAGAAACTTATTTCTTTTTATCTCTATCATGTTTTCCCTTAGAGAAGTGCAAAAGTTATCATGACCTATACTAGCCTGTTAGGAATTAGAAATGTCATTTTAAAAGACAAAAGTGTATCTAGGTGTGCTTAGGTACCTATCCTAAAACTCTTCAGAAGTAGTTATCATCTGAATTTCTCATTTAAACATTTTATTTCAAAATTTTAATAAACAAAAAATACCTGTCCTAAATATTTTAACTGCATACTCTAAACCACAGTAGTAATAAAAAAGAAAAAGAAAAATGTAAATATATAAGAAAAATTTTAGTAATGTTATTTACATGTTGGCAAGAAAATTTATGTATTTAGTTTACTTATATATCTAAAATGCAAATCAATAGTTCACTACTTAGAATAGTACACAATATTATGTTAAAAGAATGAAGTCCAAACATACTTAACTTTAATTTATCATTACATTGCTCCTTTCTCAAAACTTATTTGCAAAGTATAAAGAATAAACTTTTTTTTTTCTCCTTTTTGAAAGTGAAATAGCCTACTTCTTTGAGGCAAGTCAGAGTTTTCTTTATTTCATGTTTTATCTTTAACTTCATATAACTGAAAGTATTGATTCATCTTAATTGTATGTTCAGACATCTCCAAAAAGTAGAAAATGCAAAACTAATAATAGTGACATTGAAACACACTGTAGATTAATTTAAGGTCTTACGAAATATATTTTGTTTGTAACTTTCACTCATAGTCAATAGTTGAAGGTTTTTTCTGATAGAAATTTCTTTTCATATGCAAAATGATCATTATTTTTGAGATAGAATTTTACATTTTTAGGAACAACTGGGAAAGGATGAAAATCAGATGCTTGTAAAAATAGTTTCCCTAAACCAAACAAAGCTATTCTTTCATTGGAGGATTAATGATCTATACTACTGGTAGCAATATTTCCCCAATTTTCAAGAATGATGAATCATTATACATGTTAGTCTATTTTCTGTTGCTATAGCAGAATACCTAAGAATAGATGACTTATAAAAAAGAATAAGTTTATCTGACACATAGTTCTGGAGGCTGGGAGGTCCAAGGGCAAGGTAGTGACATCTGGTGAAAGCTTCCATAGTATACATCATAACATGGCAGAAAAGTGGAAAGACAAGCGGACACATGTAGACAAGAAAAAAACATGATGGGGGTCGGCCAGGGGATTTAGCTCAGTGGTTTTGCTGCCTGTGGTGTAAGCACAAGGTCCCGAGTTTGATCCCTGGTACCAAAAAAAACCAAAACCAAAACAAAACAAAACAAAAAACATGAGGGGTAGAGGCATTTTATAACAACACACTCCTGTTGTAATTAATCAAGTCTTGTGAGTGAAAACTTACCCCCATGAAAAAGACATAAATTCCTCTTAATTGAGCTAATCATCTCTTCCCAACACAGTAATAAGTTTCAACATGAGTTTTAGAGGATGCAAACCATATTCAAATCATAGCCCTATCATTCAATAGTTTTCATTTGAATTCTTCATTGCATTTTCTGCTGAAATCAAGGTCTCAGAATCTCCTGGAGAAGGTCTCCCTAGACCACTCCATGATCAGACGCATGTCCTACAATTATTTACAGAGCAATTTATAGCTCTATGTATCAGGTATTGGGCAAAGGTTAAAAGTTTTAAAGATGAAAATCTTGGTTTCCTTTCATAAGGAATTAACAGGCACACAAGTAAAAATAAAGTAAATAAATATTAAAGTATGTAATGTGTGGTATGTACAGGACCCATATTTTATAGGTCTTGAAATATTCAAGTCATGGGACCTTATTTATGAAAGAGAATATAAACTTACAAATATAAACTCAGGCTTGTACTTGAATATGTAGAATGAGTAAATAAATCACTTTTATGATTTATTGGAAATTTTCATTTTCATGATTTGTTATTGGCAGTGATGAAAATGTTTAGGATTGTTATTCAATCTGAGAAAGCTTTTACCAAGTTTCTTTCATATAAATAAGACATCAAGTGTTTTACATGTTCCAATACATTTACCATCTCACATACTCTAAATTAACATCTATTAACCAGTTGTCTCAGATGTCTTCACTGCTTTGATATCATTAAGAGTTTTATATTATCCTCATGAAGTCAATAATCATGTCTAATCAACAATAACTTGTCTTTTTCTATTATGTCCACGTAACTCGTCCTTTTCATTAATTCATTATCTAACAATTCTATAGCTGTTCATTCCCATACCCTGAAATCATCTCTCTTAATGAGCCACTATTTTAGGCATGATTTGAAAATGTTTTGTTACATTTCGTTTCTCAGTGTCAGAAAGATTTTTAATTTCATATCTTTTTTTAAGCTTTTGCTTCTTATTCCATTAAATTTTATGTGATTTTTCCCACTTTAAAAAAATGTCCCAGGGCCAGGGATTTAGCTCAGTGGCACCGTGTCTGCCTTGCAAGCACAAGGTCCTGAGTTTGATCCCTGGTACCAAAAAAAAAAAAGTCCCAATCAAAATTTTCTAATTTCTTACTTGTTATATCAAAACATTCCAAAAACTATATTTACAATGCAACTAAATAACTGTTCACCTGTCTTCTGCCAAAAATGCTCTAGTAGGGTATGGTGGTGCATGCCTGTAATCTCAGCATTCTGAGAGGCTCAGGCAGAAGAATCACAAGTTCAAACCCTGGCTACACAACTTAGCAACACAGCAAGACCCTGTCTTATGATATAAAAGAAAAAGGCCTTAGAGATGTGGCTCAGTGAGAAGGTCTTTGGTTGAAATCCCACTATTGTATAAAAGAAAAGAAAGAAAAAGAAAAACCTCCAGTGACTGCAATCAGTGACCAAGACTCAAATCATAACTGATTGAGCTTAACTATCTTTTGATTCACAGAAAACATTTATTTGTTCTATGGAAAACTGACTATTCCTGAATAAGATTATGGAAGGCACCATAAGGTACGTGAATATTGCAGCTGACTCTTAGAAAACAAGTCAGTGTTCACAAGGTAGAAAAGATTGTGAGCAAAAACTTGTGCAAAAATGTAAATCCCGTGATACTGACAAAGAATCTGTGAAGTTATAACCCAGACATTACCATCTCTTTTCCCGCTAGTTAGCTAGGATCCCTATTTCCCAATTTCTACCTGCACGTGTATAGAAGCAATTGTGGTTATTGTAATCCAAGGACAATTAAAATAAACCATGTGGAACACAAAATATTAGGTGAAAATAGAGTCAAGATTTTGGTTTACAAAGGTAAACATCATAAGGAGAATATAGTTGAAGAATATACAAAAGTGAAAGACACATTCATTTTCAAGTCCAGGTTGAACCAAAAGGATAACCTGGAAATTGAAGGAAGCACTTTTGGGAAATGGATGCATACTTTTGCTCATGGGCTTCATGAACATGAAATGAGTGAAAAGTAGAAGAGACTGAAAGTAGGAGTTTCAACAAAGCTTTATATAGCATCATGGTTGAAAGATCCTTTGCAAAAGAAAATTATTCTTTAGAGCTGCTGCCTCTACTCTTGGTGATGAAGGTCAAATAAAGGCATGTGCTCTCCACATAAGTGGTCTCATTAAAGCCAGAAGGCTCCTGGGTGGAAAGAGCTTTTAGGGTGGCCCACATGACTCTGATTTTCTAGCTTCTCAAACATCTTTCAAGCCTCTTGGAAAATAAATATCAACAGTTAATCAGAAGGTTAGAAACAAATACATACCATCTACATGTTTTCCCTTTTCAAGGGTATCATGTTTAATTTTCCCTTTTGACAGGTATTTAATCACATATTATTCTTTGTTTGTCTGTGAGGACATTTTGGATGAGATTAACACTTTATTCAGTAAACTTAATAAAGCAGATTGACCCCAAATATGAGTGGGCCTCATCCAGTGAAGTGAAGGAATAAAAAAGTAAAAGTTTAATTTTTTTGTAAGAAGGAACTCCTGCTTGGATGTTTCAGCTGGAACATTAGTCTTTTCTTGCCTTAGGACTCAAATTGAAACACTAGTCTTTTCTTGCCTTAGGACTCAAATTGAAACACTAACTCTGCTTAGGTCTTGAGCTTGCTGGCTTTTGGATTAGAAATAATACCACCAACTCTCCTGGGTCTGTAGCTGTAAGATTGTAGGTCTTGGAACTTCTTGGCCTCAATAATCATGTCAGTCAATTCCTTAGAATAAATTACACACAGGGATACACACACAATCACACACACACACGAACACACACACATGTGGCATGATCAAAATATATAGTGAATGCTTAAATTTTTTTAAAAATGTATTACAGTAAAAGACACATTGCCATTAATCCCCTTAACATGCTCCTACTTCAAACACTTTCTGAAGCAGATCTGGAAGTTCTCTTTCATGTCTTTGTGAGGTATGATCAAAAGTATGATGACTGCTGCTGCTAACTACCATCCAATAGAAAGACAAGTTCCTTAAAAATATTACAGTGTGTTTGGATGGTGCAACTCCTGGTTCCTCCCTAAAGTCAAAATGACCATGAAACTTAAATGTTTCGAATTGATTGAGGACAGCAAGGTAGCCAATACAGTGCAACTAAAAGCACTCATGAAAAAAGACTTCCAGAACTACTTCACAAAGTGGCAAAACTAACGGGATAAGTGTCTTTGGAGTGAGAGTAGTCTAAAGGAGATTAATGGCAATGTGTCTTTTACATTCAAAAATTTAAACATTCACTGTATATTTCAATTACACCTTGAGTGTGTACAAAGTGTATATATACATATATGTTTACATATATATGAATTTGTGTATATACACATGTATATATTGTTGGCTCTTTTTTTCTGGATCACCCTGATTAATACAACTAGATAATGAACAAGACAAAGAACTCTATATTATGAAAATGCTAAAATTAATATTCATACATATTTACCCAAGTGTATATATTTGGCATTTGCCAGTTCAGATAAGGAAATAAGGCAAATCCCATCTTATAAACATACAATCATGGATATTAAAATTGGTCACTTTGCAGATAAAGAAACTGAAATGCAGCAAGGTTCACCAATTTCCCAAAGACATCCAGTGAATAAGCAGCAGAAATATCAATAGCACAACTTTCCTAAATTCTTGTCTAGTGTTCTATCATTTAGACCAAGCTTCTGAATTCACATTTGATTCTTCCTATATTTCAGTACTGTAACATGTACACCAACCTATGAAGCTGACTCATAGTCCCGTCACTATTGTTCACTAATCCTTTCTTTGGAATGAGTATCCTTGGCTGAACAAAACAGGTCATCTCCCCTGACAGGGAGCATACATATGCTTTGGAGAGTGGCACAGTAGTAAAGGCCATGAGAGAGACGCACAATCACTTTAGCTAATGTGGGTTTGTCATAGAGAACCTCTGTGGTCCACCCAGAGACAGTATGGCAGAAAATATCAGGTTGGTGTCAAGGTACTCAACTACAAAAAAGGTTGGGGGAAGAAATGTTAAGGCTTACAGGGATGCATTATCTTTAAATTCCCCACTTCCAGAGAGGGCTCTGGTGACCTGAACAGAACATACCCCAAATTAGTGTTGCCATTGTTAAATAGAATAGTTTGCTTCAAGGGACTTTTCCAGAATATTCTTATATGAGGCCTTCACAGTCAATCAACTAACTACTTTTGGTAGATTTCACCATTAATCCTATTCAATTTTGACATACTTGCAACTCTCACTCAATATTTAATAATACATTGGCTTAGTAGGAAAAAAAAGAAATTGTATATTACTTTTGCAAAGCACATCTACAGAAAAAATGTGTGGAAAGAAAAATAAAGCATTGATTCAAATTTCTCTGGACAGCTTTTAAAGCCAGCTGAAAAAAAATCAAAGAATATATTCTAATTTCTTAGAAGGCAAATAAAAGTCATTTAGTAAGCGTTTAACAAAACTAGCTACACTTTTTATGTTAAATCTATAAGGAATTTTTTAAATTTATGTAACTGGTATATTTAATATTTTTGTATTCTATGGCTTTGAACAAAAATTTACTAGTATAAATTGTTGTATATTTTGTAGTTATTATATGTTTTATTCTTTCCTTGCTCAGAAATACAATTGTTCCTATAGGAAGAAATCAACCTTTTTGATAATAGAAGAAGTCTTGATAATTTCTATGAACATCCTCTTAAAAAAAAGCAAGGATAGTATGTTAAATGTCCCCACCACCTTGAAAGGACCAGAAGGAAGAGTATCATATCAATATCAGTCAGATGCCATAAGCCCTTGGACAGATATAGTCACTGTGTCATAATAAGCCACATGTCCCTAAGGGGAATGAATAGACCTCTAGATGCTGCTTAGTGCAGGGCTTAACCATAGCAGACAGGTCAGTATTTGGATACCTGTATGAAGTGCCAGGGAAGCTATCAGCTCTAGGATAGATTATGAGAAGTAGTTACTGGTGACAATAACTGTATGTTTACTTCTGACACCTCTTTCTTTAGGAATGCATAAATGACAAATGAGGGTAGGCTCACAAATGAAATCAAGTGTTTAGTCTAGGTGGTGGTGAGATAGCCAAGCACAGAATCAATGCTATTAGAAATGAAATATTCAAATATGAAGAACAAACTAGCAGGCATAGACTAGTAATTTCTCTAAAGGGTTGGTGCCTTAAAGGGAGTAGGGAACAAATGAATACCTATTTTCTGACCTACCACTGTCATGAAGCCAGATAATGTGAATAAATTCATCTTAAAATTATGACTTAAAAATTAGGCTTGACTCAAACTTTCCTTTTCCACTTATGCTAACACTATTTCTGCCCATCATATCAATTACCTAATGGAGCCAGGCTATCAATCTCTTGACAGCAGTCATAAAAATCCAACAGTGGAAATTGTGTGGCACATTAAATTACAAATTTTGCAAAAGATGTGATATTTTGTGAGTTTTGTGGAAGTGACTTTGGAGAACTGCTTGCATTATATGCACAGAAATTGATAATAAAAATTTAGCTGGCTTATTCTTGTTAACAATTGAACAAAACACAACTGACTCAAGTAAATAAAGATCAAAAGATTAAAAGAAATTTGAGAAAAAAATGAAAATTCCATTTTTTCAAAGATGACTGTCCTGGTAATTATAAAATTACAATTATGTAAAATTAAATACTACTTGTATTTTTCAAAAGTCTCAGCTCTGTTATTTCTTAATAGCTAGACTCTTTGAAAAAATTAAATCTGCTGCAAGCTTGTTCCCATTCCTATTTTGATGCAGTTAGCCTACTTTGTCAAACAGCTCTCCCCTAAGCAGACTCCGTGTTTTCAGTTTCCTCACCTAAAAATAGAGAGCAGTTTCTCTTATGAAAATGAAATGAGATCAGAAATTTACTCTACAGCCTCAAAAAGGCTCACTCAATCAGCAATTTGCAATGTAAAGCAAGATTGAGGGAAGATACCAGAATATCAAGATGAAAGGTCAGAGATACATAATTTGAAAACAATATTTACTGATTGATATTTATTTGATATTTATTTGAAACAAAGCAAACAACTATACTACCACATAGCATAGTTGTATATAATACCAACCACAGAAAATAAAGCAATGAAATCATTTTTGCAGATGATACTATAAGATAGTGATTATTACAGGGTTTATCATAATCAGAGTGAAGGGAGATTTGGGGATGTTTTTCATATCTATGTCTTTAGAAAAAGAGAGAACACACTGATCTTGGTAAATAAGCAAAAGATACTTTAAAGATGAGAGTGGGAAATAATAAAATCCATTTGATCATTTGACATTTGATGAAATCTATTCACTCTAATCCTTTTCCTTTTAAATAACAACTGAGCTCTTTAAAAGGTAATAGATACATTTGGACATGCCCCTATCCTCTCTGCTGGAAATAGGCCAAGGCTCCTGAATTCACTACTTTATCTCATGAACAAGATGACCAGACAAAGGCAAACACACATATACCCTTTCTACAAGTTCAGTCTGTATCTAAGAAATCTTAGTGCTTAAGGCAAGTTACATATTTACATTGGTCTTAAATATAATTATAAAAGCACAACAGAGTTCCTTCTTTGATTCTATAACTTGCTTTGAGTCCTGGGGGCTTACACATAATTGTTCATTTATTTGGGAATGTAATTTAATGTTTTTACTGAGATCTTGAGACTCCTGATAAATAATTTTTCTTTTACTAAAGCCTTTAAACAGGCTAGAAAATAGTCCAGGATTTTTGCAACAGAATTTCAAAGCTGGAAGAGATCTTAGAGATCATCTAGCATCTTTATTTTTATAAATGAAAACTAAGGCCTAAAGGAATCGAGTTCAAGCTTATGCTTAGAGAGCAAAACTGCAGAATAAAAGGAAGACTGCAAAATTTGAAAGGCCAGACACCTGCATTCAAACACTAACTCACCATTTATAACTATAAGATATTAGGCAAATCACTAAACCGTAAAGGAAGATGTTTTGACATAACTAGAGTTAACTAATTTATTTGTGAACTTCAGTTTCTCTATCTGCCAAAATGAGACAGTAATACCAAGATTTCAGGATAATTGTCAGAAATGCAGATAATGTACAAAAATGCTATTAAAAATGTGAGCTACTCTTTTAACTTATGAGGAGAGATTTCAGAAACTCTGAGTCAGGCCTTTTGTTCTTGTTAATAGAATGTGATTGCAATGTAAGTTTTAAGTCTGACTCATATTTTTAAAATTACTTTTAGTAAAAATCTCCTGGTTTGGGCTGGGGGATTTAGCTCAGTGGTTCCGCCGCCTGCCTTGCAAGCGAGAAGTCCCGAGTTCGTTCCCCAGTACCAAAAAAAAAAAAAAATCCTGGTTTTTACTACTATCCTTTAACAGGATTGTTTGCCATAGAATGGGTCTCAACAATAGATTACAGATGCTATAAGAAAAGTGAGCCAAAGAATTCAGAAAACACTATATAATATGGCTCTAAACAAAGAGAAGCAGAGTTAATTAATATAAAAAGGATTTTGAAAGATCCTATAGTAAGGAAATTTGTTTACACTAGATTATCCAGACCTTCTTTAGCATACTTAATTTAAATAACTACTAATACATCCAAAGATTTGTGTTACCTAAACAAGGCCTACCCCAAAAATCGCATATTGAAAGTGCTAGTAAAGGCTTGAGTTTTCTGAAATGATATAGATAACAAAAATATAATGGTTTTAGTTCCTTCTATGAGTTAAACAAATAAAATATCAATTTAATGAATTTATTTTTATTTTTAAAATTTCACACATAGGATGAGGGGGATGGAGAAGAGGGACAAACTGCTCAATGAGTAGGGATAATGAAAGTGTTTTGGAAATGGATCATGGTGATGGTTATACATCTTTGTAAATATATTAGATGCTTTTAAATTTTTGCTTTTAAATAGTTTCTTTTAAGTGAATTTCTCAACAAATTAATTTTTAATTTCACTTATACATAAAAGAATCACTTTCAAAATATTAAAAGTTACCAAGTTATATATGATAAACCAACAAAAATTTTCACAGAACTAAGATGCCTAAGTGGTCTCTAAACTGTCTCTATGTTTTTGTAAAAATAAAAATCAATACTTCTTTAAGCTCAGAATTGCAGGCACTGTATTAAAATCAATATTGTAAAAAGCAGTATTTTCTACAGGTAGCTAATATTTTACAGGTAGATTACAAACCATCACAAAACACATATTGACAGAGATTGACTATAGCTGCTGTAACTTAATCTCAGCATTCTGGTGATCTCAAATCTCTCGAGTCTCACTTCATGGTTTATGATACAGTTACATCACAATCCCTCAATAGAATTACAGCTTTGTCACTAATCTCTCTCTATCAGTTATCCTGTAAGGAAGGAAGCTGCAAGGCCCTACTAGAAAAAGGCAATGGCATGAATGATTGCATTCAGTCTCTTTCCACAACAATATCTGTAAGTCTAGAAGTGATAAATGGCACCCAAGTTATAAATGAGCAACAAGGTCAGTAGCACCAAGCAGCCAAGGGTTCAAAGAAAAGTCACAATTCTGACGGGTTCAAGAAAAGGCCACATACTGCTGGCATGCATCAAGAGAGACAAATCCTCCAAGATGCCTTACTGCAATTACGAAACAGAATTAGAAAAGCCTGTTATTGAAGAGCCAAGATTTTTGTCCAGGAATTGAACAAAGAACATTGATTAATACAAAATTCATTATTTTTCCAGAAAAATGTTGAATAACACTTTCTGACTAGTCAAGAATCCTGGTGGAAAACATCTTCAAAAATGTCAAATAATTCTTTGACAATGAAAAACGTGTAATTGAGTAACACTGTTTTATTCTTGGTCTTCTCTTTTTAATCTCATAAATACATTTGCAAAGAATCCAGAAGAGACAAAGAAAAATGGCTTCTCCATAACTATTTAGGTTGTATCTTCATCCTTTTATAAACTCCCTTAGGTAATTTGCATAAAATAAAAATACGGCCTCTTCTTGTAAACTAAAATATACAACTCTTCTAACAATCTAAGAAATAAAGACCACTCACAGAATGTTACAATGAGAACATCACCGCAGAAATATCTGTGCGTGCTTTTTATAAAATGGAGATCCTGAAAGGTTGAGAACTTCCCCAAGGTCAAGTCATTAGAAACTGACAGATCAGGATTGAAAACACTGAGCCCCTGAAGCCTACTCCTTTTTTTCTTTCTATCGAATAAAAGTTCCCCTCAAATAGATAACTTCTGTCAGTCTTAGAATATCTCATGCTCTCATTGGATTGGCTGTAGTCCTCAGGCTTGCCTGCTGTGTGTGGAATAGATTTCAATACACTTTTGTACTTGCTGTTTATTGATTTATGAAGATCAAGTCAAATTGCACTAAAGAAAAATTTGCTAGGCAATTATAATACAAAGCTGGGGAAATGTACAAGAAGGGATATTCATTATAATCTGGTCTACTCCTAAGAAAAAGAGGCCTTATACCAAAGAAATCTTTAAATTATTGAAAGAGCATTTCTCACTTTCACTCAACTTCTTCACAAATGAGTCCTTATCATCCTGTAATAGTTATGGAAGTTTTCCTTTTGGCTTTGAGCAGCAAAGTGGACAAATAAAATACGGCATCATGTCTCTGTGAGTGATTAAAGTTAGAATAATGATTTCTCCCTTTAACAATACAGAATATGAAATGTTTTTTTTAAAAAACTGCTAAGAGCACACAGAAATGGAATTTTAAGGTGAATTTTATATACTTACATTTTTAAAAATTCAAGTTGCTAGTACAAAATTTTAAAGATGGGACACAAAAATGAGAAAAATATACTATCCAGAACAGTGGGATAAAACTGTAATCAGTAATAATCGAAGGATACATGAATTCTTTGATATGCAAATCAATGTGAAAATCCAAGAATTATTTATTTGGTCTTTAAAAAATGTTTTAGTGTTAAGGACCAAACACAGGACCTCACGCTCAGTAAGCAAGCTCTCAACCACTGAGCTAAATCCCCTGCCCTATTTATTTGTTCCTAAAAAATATTTTGATATGTAATTATCTTGAACATATTTGTTATTGTAAAACACTCTAAATACCGATTTTCTTCATTGTGGCCCATATCTGCCTCTACACCACTTTCCGCTCAACTTGAGAGCACCTCTCAGACTGCTATTGTGCTCATGCCCAAAGAATTTCTGCCACTTTCCTGGCTCACATTTCCCTTAATTATATATAATAATGGTTTTGCTTCAAAAGTGTCTCTCTTCTCACTATACTGATATGAAAGTGAGATAATGGATAATGAAAATGTGGGTGAACAACAGAAAGCCACACATATTCAAATACACATGAGAATTATAAAAAGTTGTACTCTAATGGGACAGCAAGATCAACAGAAAATGCAGTCCTTGAAGTGTTCTGTATAGTCTAGGTTCTAGAAAAATTATAAGTCAGGGGAAATCCTATAATCACTTCAAAAAGTCTCTAACTCTTTCCATATGCTGGAATATTTTAGTTCTGATGGCTTGAAAAACCAAGTTGCAGGATAATTAATCACCTCCTTGGTCAGAATGGCAATAAAATAAAGCAGACCTCAAATGACCTAACACTCTTTTGGCACCCTTTCTCCTATTTGGACAGGTTCCTTCATGAATATGCCAAATGTAGAATTAATCATAGCTTTTTTACTATATGAAGCAAAATGCTCATGCTAATCTATTTTGTAAGCAGTGCTACATGTACTGCTTTCCTTTTTGCTCTGAGCTTTTTGTCTTGAGCATTTTGCTCAGGCAGCTATTTACCCCTGCTCACTTAAGTGTCACAGTTAAGTGCTTCCTTTAGTCCTTACTATGCCAGGAACCCTTAAGAAGCCAGAAACTCTGTTATTGTGAGGAGAGATCACTAACAGAGATATAATTTGGAAAAAAGCATTTTTAAGTTAAGACTAATCATGCAACAAGAACTTTAAAGCACAAACATTGCTTGCAATTGGCTGGAGCTGAGAGACTTTTTTAAAACCTGTGGTAGATCTTACTGTTGTAATGGTTTTTACCATAATGAAATTTAATACATTACCGGGAAAAAGCCATGCCCTGTGGTAGGGTACTGCTTATATTTCAAAACACGTTAGCTTGAAGCTTCAGCCAGATCTAATAATAGAAATGAACTTACCTAAAGATGCATTGATTTTTGTATTAGGTCATGTTGAGAATTTACAAAGAACATCTAGTCCATGAAACAAAAATCCTCATGAGACTAGCATTGATTGCAAGAAGGGTAATATTAGAAAAATAGAAATCCTCTCCTCCCAGAACAGTGAACATTCATATAACGGATTAAGTGCACTATATAGTTTAGAAAAGGTCATCTTTCAGATAAATGATAAATTTGATGAATTTCAGCAGATTTAATCATCCCTTGAGATTTGATGAAAATAACAATAGAGTAAGGAAAGGATATAAGAAAACATCCATCTTACCCAGATAATCTGCTTATTAAAAACAGGATTAATTTATTCTAACTTCTGAAACTATAAATAATCTATCATGCATCTGTTCAATAATAAATCCTTATCATTTTAGTTCGTACTCTATCATTGGGCACTTCAACCATCATAAAATTCTTTCTTAGACAAAATACCGAGTAAGACAAGGGACAGAAAATTAAGATAGTATCCATTTGTATCCTCTAAAAAAACCTAGAGATCCTTCCTAAAGATATGAGAATAAAGAGAGAGGGTTATTTTCTTGTGCTCATATTATTAGACTATATATATATATATATATATATATATATATATATTTACTCAGATTCTATTTCACCCTCTACAAATGGAAGAGATCACTGTGCGCTAAAAAGAGATCATCTATGTAATGCATTTATCAGAGTGCTTGCTTCAGAGTACTGTGTATGCTCAAATGTCTATTAAGGAAATGGAAAATGCATGCCTGTATTTATACCTTGGAAACAATTATGTGTATGTGTGTGTGTGTGCTTGTGTGTGTGTGATGTATATGTATGTTATTGACTGCATATATCTACTCCCATTGCTCTTGTTCATGTGTAGTTTCCAAATAATTTGAGAGATATGTCTAGGTTTTTTTTCAATTTATTTTTTCAATCCATCAATCTTAAGGAATCAAAGAATTTACACATTCAAACTGACTAAATGATAAACTTTGAGATGATTATAACTGTCATGACCTGTTACATTTTGTAGACCAGCCCGTGAGCCAATGATTCACCTCAAAGTAGAGCCCCTGGTTAATGGAAGCATTACTGAACAGTGACTGCGGTCCAAAATGAAAGCCAAGTTTATCCTTGGTTAATCTGAAACTTTTTGAAGAAAGTTTGTATTTATGGTGAAATAAAACTAATCAGGCCAAATTGCTATTCCTGAATTGCTTGCTTTTCCTTTAATGCTTAGCCCCACCGCACTTGGGATAGGCAGTCTTCACCAGTGATGTGAAGCCAAGAGTCACTCAATCATTCAATCTGTAAATATGCGAACTGAGATAACAGCCACCTCCTCCCATGCATGGGGGAGAGGTATGTGCTTTTGATATTCCCAGTCAGAACTCTGAGCTCTTTCCCCCCTTGTAGATGTGTTATTATTTTTTAATATTTACTTCTGTAATACTTGTTGTATACTTACTTGTGACCCATTTAACAAAGGAGGAAAATGACAACAGGGCCTGACCAGAAATTGAATTCAACCTACAGACCAGAGCTGGGGAGAAGCCCAGACTGTGGTCAGAATGTGGTCTGCAAGGGCAGGCACCAGGCCAGACAGGACCAATCGGAGGTTGGGAGATCCAAACAGATGCAGTATAAGAGTCTTCTTAAAGAGAAAAAGCATCAGCTTCCCAACTGCCATGTGCAATTAAGTCAAAGTCAAGCTCTCTTTTCTGCCTTCACTCCCTTTATTTCAGTTAGGACTACAGTATCCCAGTAAATGTGTAATATCCTAAACTAACTTTTCATCTGGAGTGAATAAATGACATTTGTGTGAAAGGTTCATATATGCTCACAGTGCCAATACGCTTTCCTTACAAAACTGTAGGTAGTAAGTATAAATATCAAAATTTCTTTCCTGAAAATGTATTAGAAATAAATGTATCCTGAAAATGATTCTGAACCTCTGCCAGCTGTTTTGGTTCAGTTTTAAATTCAATAGCAATGTCCTAGACTATTTAGACCTCATTAACGGACCCAGGAGTGCATTAACTTTGTAAGTGGCTAATTGGTATTTATTCCTTTTCACATGATATTTTAAACAGATTGACAAGGAGCAGTATGATAAAATACTCGGCCTCATTGAGAGTGGGAAGAAACAAGGAGCCAAACTGGAATTGGGCGGAGGCCCCTGGGGGAACAAAGGCTACTTCATCCAGCCCACAGTTTTCTCCAATGTGACAGATGAGATGCGCATTGCCAAAGAGGAGGTAAAGGCT
>NW_004624745.1:4367273-4380444 GCF_000247695.1 Heterocephalus glaber | reverse complement strand
ACTAATAATTTCTATTAAATTCTTTTCTTTTTGATCATACTTTTTATTTTGGTTTTCTCCTATTCTTAGTTTGCCAAGAGTGTTGCCATTATTTGAAAGTATAAATTTTGTTAAATGCTTTTTTCTGCATCAATTAAGATGACTATATGAGTTATTTCCTCATTTAATCAATGTAATGGGTTACACTGACCTGTGTCCTTATGCTGACTAAGCCATCTCACCATTCCAAACACCAGCCACTCTTGGTCATGCTGTATAACCCTAATATAAGTTGTTTTGAAATATTCAGTTATGTTTTTCATTTCTGTGAGAGATGTCACTGGAGTATTTTCCTTATAGATAAGGATGTTCTGGCTCACCATATTCTCTTTTTTCTTATATTACATTCATATTATTTGTCCATAAGAAATTATGATATGTTTCAAAATAACTACAAAAGAAGAGTTTAAAGTTTCTACAACATACAAATGATAAATTTTTGAGGAGACGAACGTGCTAGTTGACCTGATTTGATGGGTGCACATTTTATAAATGTATTGAATTATCATCTGGGATACCATGTACATACCAAAATTATGTATAGATATTATATTACATTTTTAACTTTTAGAAATTTAGTATTAGGTTCAACTTTTTTTCTACCACTCACTTTTAAATAAAACAAGGTGTCTCATTTTATGAAAAAGGTATGAGTGCTGCTATCTTTTCCAGCTTTGTGGCTCTAGAGTGCCCTCTGTTGTTGCTTTCATGAAGTAATTAAAATACTGTCATAGGGAGTCCTACTTTCTGAGTTGCTCTGCTTCCCTTCCTCAATTTGACTTTAATCCAGGAAGCCAAACTAGGATCTACAGGACAAATCCAAGCCTTGGGCCTATTTTTGAACTGTCTTCAATCTAAGAACGTGTTTTGCTTTTATAATGTGTTAAGTTTTTTAAAAAAGGGAAGGTGAAAAAAGAAGAAAGGAGAAAGGAGGGAACCTTAAAGGAGACCACATGTAGTTTCAAATAAAGTTTGCAAAGGTAAGGTATGGCTCTTTATAGAAAAGATTTTTCACTGCCTGAGTCTTGGATTAACATTTTCCTTTGAAATTGTTTTCACTGTCTTCCTCAGTTTCTATTTTTCTCCCACAGGTTTTTTGTTTTTGGTTTTGTTTTGTTTTATTTTGTTTTCCTAGTTCAAGGCTTTCAAGTAGAAGGCAGCTTGCATGTTTAAATATGAGTGTTCTTAGGTCCAGACTCCAGACTTTACCATGCTCCTTGTGTACTATCCAGCAAATTAAGTCCTGAGAAACAGAAGTACAATTTAAAAATATAATAAAGGTAAGTAGGAAGGAGAAAAGGAAAATCATAACTAAAAATTGTACTTTTAAGAAGAATGAGAATTCTGGGCCTCTGTCAGAGGTACCCAAGTGATCCATAGCAGCATTTCCCTTCGCTTCTTTCCCACCAGATCTGTCACCCCCAAAATGCCTCAGGAATATTTGAAGTCCATAAATTCAATTTTTGGAGAAAATAAAGAACAAAGAAACAGGTTGAGAAAAATCCAAAGAGTGTCTAAATTATGTATCTTTTTAAAAAACTGGACTCATCCCTGTAAAATGGGATAATACCCTTCTGGTGGGCGAGCCACTTTTTCCCAGGGGTTTTTACCATCTCAAGAGAAGCATAAACATTCCCTGTTCCAAGAAATAATGCATCTCTCTGTCTCTTGAGGAGCCATACTCTATTTCTTTGAATGTGTACTTTAAATTTCTGCCTAATAAATCATTTTATGTCTCTTCCTGGTGCATCCTAAAAATGCTTTTTCCAAAATGGGAGTCAGCAAACCTACGAACTATTTTAAGGGTAGAGCAAGTTACGTTCTTTACTTCAACTTCAGGAACCTCCTTGAATCCTGTCTGGTAACAAAACCACTTCCAACTTTGATACTGTTCACAGGCTGCCATGCTTTGTCTTTGGTTTTCTTTCTCTGTATTTTTTTAAACATTCAGGAAGAATCAAAATAAGTTATTACCTTCTACTTCCTAAAATCTCAAGTTGATTTTTTTTTAACTGAATTTCAAAGAAGACTTAGAAAGAAGAAGAATGTTTCTTTGGTTGTGTGTGTATGTAAAGAGTGTATTTGATACCTTTCTCTTTGTTTTTTTAATTTTTAATTTTAATGTTATACCAGTAGATATTAATAAAGAAAATATAGAAACAATTCTATGGAAAAATAATTTTTCATAACAAAAATAGAGAATAACAATGGTAAATACACTGCGTATCATGATCTAAAAAATATATTTTCAATTGCAAATCTATCTCTCAACTCATTTCCTAATAATACTATGCTTTTTGCATAAAACATTTTAATTATTAACAAAGTATCTCTCTCTTGGTATAATTTTGAACAATTTCTTCCTATTTCACTCTATCTACTGCATAGGAAATACTATGAAGAATCAACAATTGGGATCTCATCTTATTAAAGAGCTTTTGCACAGCAAAAGGAATGTTTCTTTTGAGGTAGGATAAAATAAATAAAGATAGGAAGAAAAAAACAAGGAAATTATAATTTTAAAATTATACTTTTAAGAAAACTGCAGATTCAGGATGAAATTACCCAAGGTCACTATGCTTTTTTTTTTTTTTTTTAAATCCTTAAGCATGCTTTCTCCATCCAGGCTGCTCACTCTTGAATTCCCAAGTCTTAAAAAATATACTAAGTCTGTAAATTGGGCTGCACTTTTCTTCCTACACTATAGACTCACAAATTCCACACACTTTCACCTTCAAGGAGACAGCACTGTTAACTGGGCACCATGTCTCTAGACTTCAAATACATGCAGATATGCTTGAATTGTACCCTAGCCAAAGAGCAGGTAACTGGATAGACTCTAGAACACATACACCATATCATCCTTTTTGCGATCACCTTTAAGATCACATAAATACCTTCACCCAGACTATAATGTGCTTCATCCTTGAGTGTGCATTTCTTTGATTCTGCTGAATAAATTCATCTATGCTTCTCACTGAGGAGTTCTGAGTTTTCTATGATCAAAGTTTATAACCCTACTCTGTGGTGCAGGTGAGTAGAGGCCCCTATCTCTTTGCATGGACCTCTTGGACCCTAATATATGATTTTCTTTAAAGACCAACCATATGTTCAGTAAGTACTGAATTAGATTGACTGATGGCCTCTTTCTAACTTATCTCCAAACATGCAATTATTTTCTGCTTATGCTAATAAAACTTATCAAATAATTAAATTGTATTTATATGCCAATCTACACTAAAACTAAATTTGCCTCAGAAAAAGTAAAGTATTTACTAGGGAAATTCTATCTCTCCTTTAACAATAAAGCCACTATTGGAAAGTTTAAGGTCTTTAACTATTTTGGGGTCAGAATTAGTTCTCAAAGATCAAGTATAACATGAACTTTCATAATTAAATTTATTCTATAAGAATGATAGAGAAGTTTATGTTGAACTAATCCAGCTAGATAACTATCCAGCATTCCAAGACAAAATATAAAAAGTAACTGTAAGGAAACATCAGATAAGTATCAAGAACAGGAAGAAACTGCGAAGCATTTTAATATTTCCTGAAAGAAAGAGTTGCACCAGTAACCTGTGTTCACTCAGAGGATGAGGATGTCTACCAGCCACCATGCATCATCTGGGGGAGGGGTGGAACAGCACCTTGGAAATTCAAAGAGTGAAGTGTGGGATGCTAGATTGGTGACAAAGGAGAGAGAAAGAAAATAAACTGCAGAAGAGAAAGTCCCCAAATCTGCATCTAAACTCTACCAAAAAAAATCTTGACTGATCTCAGGGTATGTGCAGGGTAAGAAGTAGGGGAAATTTGAACATTTTGTGTCAAGCTCAAGGCTGAGACAGCTGAAAGAACTGATTCTTTCTGCAGCTGCCAATCATATCAGAGAGTGTTTGGAGTATAAATACTGCCTGCTAGAACAAAAAATCAACACATTAAAAAAGAAAGGCTTTAAAATGCAGAGTCTCTTAGAAGAAAAAGTAGACAATGAACCAATACTTCACCTGGATAACCTGAATTTTCTAATTAGGAGAGAAGAATTTTTAAATACCTATTAAATACATGCACAGACTTAAGGAAGAATAGGGGCATAATGAATAGGAGGTGAATCTCAACAGAGAAACAAAATATAAAACAATCAAATTCAATATCTAGGACTAAAGAAAATGATATTTGAAATGAGAGTTACTGGATAAACTTAGCAGACTGGAAATGGCAGAAGATGGCTTAAATAGAATTAATTTAATATATTCATATATGCTAAAATATAAATGTTAAAAACGAGAGCTGTCATGACTGGAAAAGTCTATTCATTTCTCCATTCCCAATCCTAATGAACTACCAGAGCCCATGCTCTTCTCCATAGCAAGAGAGCACATCTTCCTGTACAGAGTACCACAGTTAGTCTGTCATTTGTCTACAAGTCCAGAAAGGGAAAAAGAACTTCTCGTTTAAAGTCAACTGAAACTGCAAACTTGAGTATTCCAACTCAAGACCTGAAAGTATGACAATAAGAATTAATTTAGGTCCGAGGAACATGATCCTTAAAGCAAAGGTCTGGGAAAAGCTTTTTTAAACATTTTAGTGCTTTCAAATTAACTTTCAACTACTTGTCATATATAGAAGTTTACCTAAGGAAAGCCCATCATTTCTCACAGTTTATTCCATAGCTTTGACGAAGACCTCTAACATTCCTAGGCTGAAGTGGGTTCTACTGGAGACACAAGGTGAGTAAGACACATTTTTGTCTTTGAAAAGAATTTACAACCTAGTTAAGACACTTCAAGGTGCATGTATGTATGCAAAAAGTAATTCAGATATGATAAGTAATGCAAGAACAACAAACCAGTGAATCCCAGAAGTGCAGAGCAGGGAATATGACTAAGATGATTGTCTAGAGATGATAGTGTTTTAGGGAGTTTTAAAATGAGAAACATATCATTAATTTTTAACAGGTGGACATGTTTTCATAGTATATAAGAATAGGTTAATAAACATTCACAAGTCAGTTATAAGAAGATATTGCAAGTCCAGACACTGTTTATGTTATACAATTATTATTCTGCAGTGTACAATTTAAATTTTATGTAAAAATCAATCTGCTTTCATATTGAGTCACAATCAAACCTCACCACATTATCAGTATTTTTAAAACCAAAGAATTAGGTCTTACTTACCACCATATATAAAAAATTCCTTATGACTAGAAATAAAATCATACTAAAACATAAAATGTATCCAAGCTGCAATTAAATAATATACCATTTCTCCAAGGACAAAAAGCTGAAATGTTACTCAGCATCTTCCATGTATCAGACTCAGTGGAAAATAATTTCTGTATAGCATTGTTTCATGTATAAGTCTACTTTGTACAAAAGACTATGCTCTATATTACAGAAAAAAAAACAAAGGGAAACATATACAGGAGCTCAGTTGTAGGCAACCCAGGTCTGAGGTCCCTGTTCAGGGTGCCAACTGTAGGCAAGCCCACTAGCCCAGCCTCGCTCTAGGACCTAGACCCACTACATTGTTGTCCCTGACCTGGGGGTGAACGAGGATGAATGACAAAGAGACATGGAGTCAGCTTAACATGCAGGCAGCCAGGGGAGCTGCTACTTCTAGTAGGCAGAGGAGCCACAAGCCTTTGGCTCACCTCACTTTTATTCACCCAAAAAACAGGAACAAGCAATCAAAGTAAAACAAGATTCACCTGGTTTCCAATATCCATTAGTACATTCTCTGGTAAACAACTCAATCTCAGCTATCTTAACTTTCCCCTAAATATGCAACATACAATCATCCCTGCATGCATGTGCTCACAGAAGAGGCCAATTAGGCCTTAATTCTCTTCTGGTCTTCAATATTCAGTGACATGTGAATAAGATCTACCCATTTATCAGTACAATGTCAGAACTATTCCTGGCTATTTAGAGAGATTTTTTTTTCATTCTACCTCACTTGCGTTTCGCAGATTCCCTGTTATGGTATTTCTTCATTATAGCACTTCGTAGACTGTCTCATAATTGTGTACTTGACTTGCTCTGGTGATGCAGTAAGATATTATGGGCAAAAATGAGAGCTATTACTATTTTTGTCCCCCAGAACATAAAATATACTTTAGTTTTCCATCATGCAATATTTTATTAAAGAAAGAATGAAGAAAAGAATGGTAACTTTAAAATAAATCATTTTATTAGAAGCTTTTATTTAAGAAACAAGTACCAGCACAGCCATAGAAGTGACAGAACTATAGAATAAAATGTCCTCTGAAAGGTTCTTTTATTTTCTCAATCTGACCTCAATAGACCTGTCCTAAAGCATTTGAAACATAAAAATTGTTGTTTAAAATAACATATGCTGTAAGGGGGAGTCTATCATTTATTTTATCATCATATGCCGACATCAATTAAATACTTGGATTTTTCACATTTAATCTAAATTCTAATGTAGAATCTAATTTCTGTAAAACTTAATCTAGTTCAGTTTAAATTTTCTACAGAAAAAATTTACTCTTCCCCATAATAGAAATCAGAGCTTTTCATTTGGTGGATATTATTTTTTATAAAGATACTATGTCCTCCTTAGAATTCAAAATGATAATAACAAAGCTCATCACTTTCTCCCCACTTTTCTGTTTAATCATTTCTTTTGTACAAAGAGATGGATGTAGAGAAGGAAGTCCAGTAGCCTAATTCTAAATCGTATATTCTGTCTCCCACTTTCCAGAAAATTCCCTTTTCTCAAACAATCCCAGAAGTAACAGGTGGCCCAGTAAGCCCTCTCTGTACACAGTGCAGAGATACTTATGGCCCTAACTAGTTTATTAAAAATTCTCCTGAGAGGCTCATAAAGTTTACCCTTTCAATCTTGACAAAATTTCAGTGAGTAAAAATACTTCGTTATTTGTAAAGACTCACCTCCTAGAGAAAGTTTTGTACATTCAGCCTGTTCTTTCCTTTAAAATTGCATTCCTTAACAGTTTCATTAATAAACAAGGAGCAAGTTACCTAACTTCCTCCATTTGTAAAAGGAGACTTTTGGATTTTATGATTTGATAATTTGTGTCTAGTATTAGATTTGACTTATCTCATATTGTATTTCTCCACAGAATCAGAATATAACAGAAAAAAATGTAGTCATTTAAAAAATGTAATACTATATTAAGTATTGTTGTTCTAAGAATACCATCTTTTTTTTTTTTTTTTTTTCCGGGGATCGAACTCGGACCCTTGCGCTTGTGAGGCAGGTGCTGGAACCACTGAGCTAAATCCCCAGCCCAAGAATACCATCTTATAAGGGTTAAAATATTGGATAAAACTGCATGGAAAATTTTAGCAATGCATTGGGTAACAATGACTTATTAAAAATCAAATGCAGGGGAGGGGCCGGGGATTCAGCTCAGTTGGTTCTGCTGCCTGCCTCGCAAGCACGAGGTCCCGAGTTAGATCCCCAGCACCAAAACAAAAAACAAAGCAACAACAACAAAAAACAAATGTTTCATTGTTTAGTAATCAGTTGTGTAAGTGACTATGACATTTTATAATTATTATTGATAATTGTTGCTGCTGTTGTTGAAATAAATTGATACTATTTTATAATAAGGAAATAAATAAAAGCATCATATCAGTGAATGGAATTGGAATGTTTATAGAAAAGTTAAGATGATAATTGAAATCTGCTAGGAGATGGGATGTCTGAAGGAGATTTTCTAATCAACTAAGAATCCTCCAGAAATATGGAGACGTATGCAGATCTCCACCTCTGGAAAACTGTAAATCATAAAACGGACTTTGGACATATTGGATAGTAACTTTCACTCTCTGATATTTTATGACTTCTAAGCGGACAACACATTTTCCACAGTATACAAAGTATATGACATGACACAGTACCTCCATGTAAAAAAGAGACTTGAATCATAAAAAGAAGATGTTTAAAAACTAGAATGTTATAAAGGTACTCTATTGGCACTATACCTGAGGATAACACTCATCCAGATTGTAGAGTCTACTCTTATGTCAAAATAACCCAAAACTTTAGCAACCATGTGCATAGTGCTGCCAGCAGAGGTTGGGTGGAAGATAATCTAGAATTTGGGGATAAATAATGCTTATTAAATTAAATTTTATATACGGAGGTGGTTTTCTTAGGTGCTTTCCTTTGAGGTTGCACACTATAAAAAAGAAAACACTAAATGTGGGTGTTTTCTGTAACTAGATATATTACTTCATGCAACATTAAATACACTGGGGTGGGCCGGGGATTTAGCTCAGTAGTTCCACCACCTGCCTTGCAAGCACAAGATCGAGAGTTCGATTTCCAGTACCAAAAAAAAAAAATGTACTGGGGCTTTTCAAGACACTTATATTAAGTAAACTTGGAAGTTAACCCATAGTTTGATTCTGTTTCCATTTGAGAACAGACTAACAATAAAGAACATTAGAGAATAACACAGGCAAAGAAAAACTGCATTCAAATTACTATTCCAAATGTAAAAACGAAGATGGAACTTCCTAAAACTATTGGCATTCAAAGTGTTGCCTAATGTGTCATATGAATTTTCCACTTTTCTATAGAAACTATCAAATGAGGAAACTGGTTTCATAGAAACTGACTTCTGCCTTATTAAGAAGGTTCATTTTAAGAAGTCAATTTTTTCTGGATGGTGTGACTACACATGTCTGCGCAGAACACAGAAGTCTGGCAGTATGAAGTATCAGAATCACAGCACTGCCAGGAGACAAGGAAGAGGGAAATCCAGGCACTGCCTGTGCTTTCTAAAAAGAAACCTGAATTCTCACACAGAGAAAGCCCTAAAATTTTACAGCATGATGATTTACACCTTTTGTAATTGATGGTTTTAAGGTTGATAAAGTTCAATTGAGGCAATTACCCCAGCTAACATAGTAATATGCTCAAATGCTAAAAAAAGTCAAAGGATATTGACTAAAACAATGAAAAATTACAATCTTATGATTCTAAAAAAGGCAAGCCAAATCAGCCTTTGGTTCAGTTAATTAGGTATAGTGCTCACAGATGAAGAAATGACACATTCTATCCTGTATTAATGAAAAAGAGGAAGTTCAACTAAGTTAAAAACAGACATATTCAAAAACAAAGTTCAGGGTGGCATATATGACACAGATTCAACCAAATGCTGCATATTTCTATCTCTAATACACCATAAAATAACTTATGATAAATATTAACATAAAACAACTAAAAATCACATTGTTTTTATGAGCATATGTATGTTTCATGAATATATACACACATATGCACACACGCATATATCTACTGAGAGAGAGAAATGTTAGACATTTAGGAAAAAGGTTTATCCACAGAAATAAATCAAAATGGTGCTACTAGAGTCATCTGGGGAAAAGTATAAATTTTTAGAGCTGGAATGTGCCTATACTAAAGAAATTCTTTCTTGAAATTTTAACTATTAATTACATTTCATGATTCCAGTGAATACCAGAAGGCCCCTGCTTTGGGGCCTGAAGTGAAGCAGGACATAGTAGTGGAAGTAAGTGACAGAGGAAGCTGCTCACCTATGGCAGCCAGAAGGCGAAGGGGAAGGTCTCAATACCTACTCAAGGGCATGCTTCTGATGACCTATGCCTTCCACTAGGCACCATCTCTTAAAGTTTCCACCATCTCCTGACAGGGTCACAAACTGGAGAACAAGCTTTTAATATAAGGACCTTTGGGGAATATTCCCTCCAAACTGTAGCACACAGTGCCTTAACATTTTTAAAATTAACTCTTAAAATCATAGCTATAAGTCCTTTGCCTCAAAGTTGAACCTGTTTAAATACCGTACTAAAATTGATGCTTTCCTTCTGTTAACTGTCAAGTTATAGTATATGACAGCATTTATTTTACAATGTGAAATCTGTTGGATAAAATTTTTAACATTAAAACTATTTTTGATAATGCTAGAGTCATTCCAAATATAATACTTATCCCTGAGATCTGCATAATACAATAGAAGACAATCATCTTCAACTACATCTACTTTTTATGCTAATCCTGTGCCCCAAATCTGTCCTTTCCAATTTTTCCCCTATCTAGTGTTTATCATCATGGATACAGCCTTTTGCAATTTTATTTCCTTGCCTTTATCTCCTGAAATAAAATACTCTTTTACATTAGTTTGTATAATAAGTTCTCTCTTTTTACCCTAATTGAGTATAGCATATACTCCCCTGAGTACATTTTATCTATGAAACATTCTATAATTGTAAAGCCTACTGTAATTTAAGTAATATAGGGCTATCCATATACAAGAACTCTATACACTTGGAGAGGAAAAAGTAAAGAGGGCTGATCTTGTGATTCTGCCAATTATAGGCATACACACCTTATGACTAAGTGTTTGATGATGACGATGGCAATAATGATGATAGTTGATCAAGCGGAAGACACCTCTCCTCCAGTCCACCTTTTTATCTTATCCTCTGTATTTCCCCAAAGAGATTACATGGAAGTTTTCAATGTCAAATTAAGCTATTCTTTTTTTAAAGCTGTACAAAATGTAACAATAAGACAAAAATTACCAAAATCAACCTGATCCAGACACCTGGTTATCATATACCATATATTATTCAGGAATGTCCAGTCATATCTTAAAACAATGCTTAATACCAGTTCTTTTCATAGATCTTAAAAGTTTCACAGCTTCTCGCATCCACTTTTAAAGGCTTTCCTCCCTCAAGTCTGCTGGCATGCAGTCAAGATGGAGGATCCTTCATTTCATTGTTGGTTGAAAATTAGGTTTTCCACATCAGGTGGTAGCTTAATTCAACTAAATTATCTGAAGGGAAGCATCTTTCTCTCTCTCTCTCTCTCTCTCTCTGAATTTATTAAAATAATCTATACAAGATATTAAAAATTCCCAATGAAGTAAAATAACCTCCAAGAATAACCCCAACAAATTTCTCTACATTTTATGCGCATGTGACTTTTCACATGAAGAAATAAAGCTGATACATGATTACCTTTAAATCCAGCCTTCATACTAGCTTTAGCTAATGAAAGGCAGGACAAGAAACATTCTGGGACTTCCAAGCTGAGGGCTTAAAAGGAATGGCAGCTTTAATTCCTAACCTGCCATGAGGAGTCAAGCCAAATGAACAAGAAGGGACACCCTCATGTCAGGAACCCCAGCTGAGATATCACCCAAAGCCAGTAACAGCTGCCATCTACATGACGAAGCCATTCTGTACACTGTTGCCCATTCAAGCTTCCAGGTGCTGTGTATCTATCACGTAAAGAGGAAGAAAACCCCAGTTGAGTCCAGTCAACCACTCAGAGCTCTGAAAGCTAAAAGAACTGCCAGATGTTTTAAGACACTGTGCATTGAGACAGGTTAGTGTAGTTTTGACTTGATACCTTAAAAATTAGTTTACTAAATATATAAAATTAAAAATTCATTAATTTACTATGCATACATTTAGGTATTTTCATCTCAAAATTATTTAACAGCAATTTAAAACTAGAATATAAATTATTACATTGCAATACAATTCCACATAAATGGAAAATGATCAACTAGTATATGTTCTTTTTCACTCTGATGGAGAATATATTTATGTCTATGTATTGTTAATGCTTAAAAACTGAGTGTCAGGAAAGGTCAGTAACTAACATTCCTCTTACCTGCTGTAGTTCTGAACCAATGGAACAATAAGCAAAGGGGTCAGCCCATAAGAATTACAACACCACTTTAATAACTGAGAAAACCAACATTAGATTAAGTAATCATTGTATTCAAGAATACTGAATAGAATCATAAACCCCCAAATTAAATTAGCTTATTCAATATAGACATCTCTGGACTTATAACCTATATCACATTTTGGAGGAGAATATAAGATGATCCTCAAAGGCAAAATAGAATTTTGACAATGCACTTCTAAGTTCTCCTTTCAAATTCACCAAAGTATGTCACTCTCATCCTCCCTCCATTCCTGTTTTTACAAATGTCAGGATTCCTGTCTTTTTTTATGGATAAATAAAATTTCATTTTGCACATATAACACATTTCCTTCATCCGGGACAATTAAGTTGTTTCTATATCTTTGTTAGTGTGAATAATGTTACAATGAACATGAGAATTGAGACATCTCTTCAAAATACTGATTTTGGGCTGGGGATTTAGCTCACTGGCTCTGGTGCCTGCCACACAAGCGCAAGGTCCCAAGTTCGATCCCCGGTACCAAAAAAAACCAAAACAAACAAACAAAAAATACTGATTTTATTTTTCTTGAATGTATATTCAGAAGTGGGATAGCTAATTGTATAGAATTATATTTTTAATTTACTGAGGAGTTTGAACACTGTTTTCTATCATAGATGTACCCATTTACATTGCCAGCAACAGTATATAAGAAATTCCCTTTTTTCACAACTTTAACAATTTTTATCTTTTTTATAATAGTCATTCTTAAAATTGTGAGATGATATTTTCTGGCTTTGATTTTCATTTTTATAATGATTAGTAATATTGAGCACCTGTTCATGTACCCATTGTCTGTGTGTATATTTTCTTAGAGAAATGTCTATTTAGGTCCTCCGCTCATTTAAAAAATTTCTTTAAGTAATTGATACATAAAAAACAAAAAATTATATATATATAAAGTATATGTAATAGTATAAATATAATAATAATAATATATATAGGGTACCATGTAATGTTTCAATATATGTATATATTGTATAATGTTTAAATCAGGTTAAACATAACAATCTCATCTAAAACATATCATTTCTTTACATTCAAAATCCTTTCTTCCAACTTTTTAAAATATATTGTATTATCTTTACTCTTGAAAACTTGGATTATTTGTTTGCTTGGTACTGAACTATGTGTATTCCTTATATATTTCCGATATTAACCTCTATCAGTTTTATGGTTTCCAGTTTTTTCTTTCCCATTTCACAGGTTACTTTTTAATTTTGCTAAGCTGACAGTAAGTTTGTAGTTTGGAGGGTAGAGAAGCTGAGCTGGCCCCAGCACCCAGAAGGAAGCTCCCCTGCCACCATCCCAAGCTCCAAGGGCAGAGAAGGTGATGGACCCTGCAAAACTATCTTTCAAAATTGATGGAGAAATAAGATACTTTCATGA
>NW_004624745.1:4353898-4365079 GCF_000247695.1 Heterocephalus glaber | reverse complement strand
AAAAAAAAAGAAAGTTTGTAGTTTGAAGTACAGTAGTTCCACTTATTATGTTTTTGCTTTTGTCACTTATCCTTTTGGTGTCATAACCAAAAACTCATTGACAAGACAAAAGTTGGAGTTTTTTCCCTGTATTTTCTTTTAAAAGCAAGTAAGAGTGGCATTCTAGTCCATGCCTTAGACTTTTACGAATTTAGTTTAGAAAACTAACAATATATACATACTAGCCCTCCAAACTGGAATATGGTGACCCTACCAGAAAACTTGCAGAGAGCTAGCTATTATGTGCTGGTTACATGCCTCTCACTTACTTTTTCAGACTCATATCCTATACTGTCTTCTTCATATGAAAATCAAGTCACTGGTCCACCTTTAATAAGATACAACTAGCAATTTACCCAAAATAAGTGTAGATTTTCCTGAACCATCAAATGAACAAAAGGGTGTACATAGCCATTAACAAATTAAATTTATTGAAACCTAATTTTGCAAATAAATGTAATCTATAGTCAGCTATGGGTACAGGAATCTCTATCAATTTTAGTCCCTACTGCCAACTCATTGCATGGTCAATAGGGAGGATATTCAATAAGGCAGCTTCATTTGACTGGATCCCTGGGGAATGCTTGGAATATATTAATGAGACAATATCCCTTCTTGGTTCCTTATGTATTTTAAAAATTAAATCATCACTTTTTTCCTATTGCTTTTGTTCTACTGTGACTACCAACTATACTAATGATAATAATTACTACACTAAATGTTTGTCATAGCTAAAACATCAACAATCTATCAAAACATCAATAATCTGTAGCAAAACACACAGCATTTGTATATGCATGTTGATATAAAAGATTTGTTAACATTAAGGTATTTATTTTCCCTTTGCCTGCTACAAATATATTGAGTCATATACAAATGTTCATGTAACTTGAAGAAATCATCAGTGATTAGATGGAAAAGGATTTATGATGTTTCTAAAATTTCACTTACACTGCCTATCCATATCACAATTAAAGCCATCTTTGCAATAATGAGCCAGCAGGAGAAGAACCAGTTGAAATATAATAACCCCAGGAGAGAAGGCCCAGTACAGGAAGCTGAAGACAGGATAGCATTGGCTAATGCCATGCTCAATCATTCACTAGATTAAATTTTGGCCAAAACAGCTAGCTGAAAAAAATGTGAAACAGAAACTTGCTCATTATAGAGGTGTGAAGGGACTAAAAACAGAGTAATATTACTCAATAATTACCACCTCACATCCCCAACATGCTCCCCACACACCTAAGAGCAAAGGATATCTTTCATAAAAGTCTTTGGCCACAAAACAAACAAGAGTCCAGGTAATGTCTGCCAGGAAGGAGCTCTAAAAACAGATACTGAAAACTTCACTTTGCTTTCCTAAGTTTATCACAAAAGGAACAATTAAGATTCTCTTCCCAGATCTTCCTTTCCAAGAATCTTTCTAGTTTAGCAAGAAATACTCTCCTTGTTTAGACCAAAGAATACATGTTTTAAAATACTTGCAACTAAGAAGGGAAAAAATTTTATTCTATCTTTGTAAATGTCTGTTTGCATTCATAATTTGTCTCTCACTTCTAAATTTCTTTGTAATACATGCTGAAAGTATATAAAAAAGCATAAATTAGTGTTTTAAAGTCAATACAATAAAAGCTACCTAAAGGATGCTGACTTCTTCCACCTCTGAAACAACATATTAACTCATTACATATTAAATGAATTCTGTCATTGCTTTTATAAAGGAAAATTGTGACATTTCCTAAAGACAAAGATTTAGATTATATTCACACAGCGCCACTGGAGAATTATTAGGCCTTTTTGGAAAATAACATGTTAAGTAACAGAAATTGGTGCCATCAAGAGTTATACACAGATGATTCCCTGTCCATAAATCACCATTATTACACAACTGTTTCTCTATCTTCTTATTCTGTTACTAGCCCTATAATTTAGTTTTAACTTGTCCCTTGTCTAGTGCCCTATGCTCATCCTGCAGTCTGTCACCACCTAGTACCAAGGCACCATTCTGAACCTTACCCAGAAAGGGACATATTTGCCTTCGGACAGGTCAATTCTACAAATGATGGCCATCTGTCCACTTGGCACTCATTATCCCGTTTCTGGTTTAGTCATTACTGGCCTGCCTGAGAAGTGACTTTTTTCTGTAATACAATTTAAATTGTAACACTCCTCAAATACTGAGCACCAACTTATCACCCTTCTGCCACCAGTAAGTATAACTGAGTCACCTCTCCTTTGTCAGTGCTGCTCACAGAACAGGTGTTGTGCAATCACAGTGCCCCCTTCCATTTTATCTTCCTCTAAAAAGATGATCCATATTAGAGCATGAGTTATTCCAAGACATGACATGTGGTAGGCAGAATTCTAAAGATATTCCCACAAGATTATGTCCTCTGGTTATTCAAACACTAATCTAGGCACTGTCATCCAACAGAATTAAGGTTAGTGTAAGAATATGGAAAAAACTAAAGTGTTTATCCTATACTTATCCCTCAGTCAACATTTCTGTGTATGGGGTTTTTTTCCACACACACCAACAGTTTTGCAGGTGAACCTTTAGCAAACCAGCTAGTTATCCATCAATTCAATTCTAGTAATATATACCTGGAGAGAGCATCAGATCCCACAGGTTGAAGACTTAGTCCCACAAGTTCCTATGACCTCTCTTAATGGGTTCCATTAATTTGCTAGAGTAGTTCACAGAATTTAGAGAAATACTTATATTTAGTTTAGTTTTTAAATACCTGATAACTAGCCCTCGTCTTGCAGCTATCTAGGGATCCTCACTCGTCATCTCATTAACGTATGAAAGACACTCATTACTCTAGAGATTCAAGAATATTAGGAATTAGGTGAAAAACTAGGGATGAATATCGAATATATATTTCACAATATCAGTTACTAATCAAAAATGGAGAGTTTGTCCTGAATTATTTGGGTAGGCTCAGTCCAATCCTATGATCACACAAAAGGAGAAGAGACAAACAGGAGAATCAGTCAGAGAGATGGAAAGATGAGACAAGAAGCAGAAAAAAGGAAGCAAGAGAAATTCTAATCAGGAAAAAGACTAGACATCTTGTTGTTGCTGACTCTGATATATAGGACCCACATGCAGAGACCTGAGAAAGGCTCTAGGACTAATGGAAAATTCCAGCTGACACTCAGCAACAAAATGGGGACCTTGATTCTAGGACCATAAAAACTAGATTTTTTTTTCAGTAACTTGAAAGATCTTAGAAGCTGTTCTTTCTCAGAACCTCAAGAGAAGAGTCTGGACCACTGAAGTCTTGAATCCAGCCTTCAATGACCTGAAGCCAAGCAAACTGACTCTGGATTTGTGTCCTATAGAATCGTGGGATTATAAATTCATGTTCTTTGAAATCATTACCTTTGTGGTAATTTGTTATGGCAATAGGAAACTACTATAGAAACAATTCGTTCATACAATTTTTTTGTGAAAAAGAAAACAAAAATCTCAGTAATTTAAAAAAAAAAGTGTGGTTAACATCAATATTCTTTTTTTACTGGCGCTTTTTACAAATAGAAGAGTTTACATGTTTTTATAATTCCTGCTCCCTCTTTGCTATTAGAAGCTGTTCGTAATCAGCATGTCTTCATTCATTTGATATTTTTTGAGCATCATTTATTTTCAAAGGTCTTTCAGCAGATACAAAGGGTTCCTGTATATGGATTCATCCTGTACAGAAGATGAACTGGCCTCTTCAGGAAAACTTTAAATGCTTAGCAGGGCATACACAGCCTTCAGTCATCTGGCTTCTACCTATAACTCTCCATTTGCCCGCTAAGATCCAGCCAGACCTGAAACCAGCTGCTTTTTAACCCTTTTATTTCCTTCCATATTGATGAAATTTGTAGCTTACAGTTCCATATCTCAAAGATGACCTCTCCCTGTGTCAGCAACATGTCTTCCCAAGATAGCCAGGTGACTCCTCATTCCCCTTCTTTAAGTCTTTTCTACAGTTAGTTCCTTAAAATACCTTTACCCCAACCAGTCTATGGAACATTGTAAACCACCATTTTCATATTCAGAATCACCATTATTTCTGCAAAATTCCTATTCCATAACACTTGCCGACTTTCAATGTACTACATAACTAATTTATACTTGTTAATAATATTGTATTCATCATTATATATCTCTATCTCTAGTAAAAAATTCTCTACAAAAAAGTGACATTTATTCACCTCATTTACTGAGTGGTCTCCGGAACTCAAACTAGTGCCTTGCTCAGAGTAAGCAAACCCTTTATAAATATTAGTAGAGCACTCAATGAATCTTATCATGGCTATATGTTTTTAATATTTTGTAGCATGAAGTTTGGTAGAGCTCAATTGGTGTCCACGAAAACTGGAAAATTAATAGGTCCGCAAGTCACCTTCCTCAGTTTAGGAAGTGGTCCAAGGACTTTAACAATTATCCAGTGTCTAATGTATCCGAACTTTTGGGATTTGTCTAGAAATTTGGGAATCATCACTAAATAGGTACTGTGAAATGAGGGTCAACTTGCATACACAAAATGCTACCAAAAATGAACATCTTCCTAATTAATGAAAGTAGGACAGTTTATGACTCTAATTCATAAATTCTTTTTCCTATCTCTCTCTTATGTTTCAAAAAATATATAAAATAATGCTTAATTGAAAGCAGTATTTGTTACTCTTCTTGTGCTATTCCTACTGGCTGTCATTTTCCTTTAGATAAACTTTTCAATCAGTGACTAATTATATTTTCTTGTGTTTTTCTTTTAAAACCCTTTTGAATTTGTTGTTCCCATGCTAGGAATGTAGCAATAAAAGTAACAAAAATTAGGGCCAGGGATTTAGCTCAGTGGTTCCACCGCCTGCCTCACAAGCTCAATGTCCTGAGGTTGATCCCCGGTACAAATAAATAAATAAATAAATAAATGTAACAAAAATTAGAGAAAAGTTTTCTTTTTCTTTGTTACAAATACAAGTTGTTCATTTAATATTTTGTATTTGGTATTCATTGTTCTAAATTGTACCTAGAATAAAAAAGTTTGCAAAGAGATACCAAGCACATACAAATCCACATAGCTACCTATACATAAACCAAGACCACAAACTGATATTTGTAATACTTTAAAAGTTTAAAGGGGTTTTTCTGAGCTATCTGGCTGAAAAGTACCAACACTGTGACAAGGACCTAGTGTGCCTACTGGTAGAGAAATTCTAGGTCATGCTGGCAATGAAAAACTTGCTTGAACTTGCCCACAAAAACTTGCTAACTTTACAAAGGAAAGGTTTATTAAGGAAAAAATTCAGTCTCTCCTTCTTTAGCCTTCTGTACCTTGTCCAAAGCAGTTTGCCAAAGCCAAAGGTTTAAGGGCTGGGCTCAATTTCTCCATTTTAAACAGGGACCACAAATAAAACTGTCAACCATTAAGAATAAATGTAGTGAGCTTCTTGCCCAAAGTGGTAGACTTAGTTTGGACAGCAATGCCAGAGCAAATACATCCATAAGCTTCATTCAATGACTGACAAATTTTGACTAGATCCCAACAACAGCAATTGGAAAAAGCAGTCCTCAAATCACCTCATTGTGGCTTTGCATGTTTTAAGTTATGCCTGCTGCTGCAACCAAATAACAGCTATTTCAGAGATGTTTTCTTCCCAAAATTCCTAAAATGGATCTAATCACATAGTTTCACATTTTGAAAGACAAGTAAATGTAAGCAATTTCATTTAAAACTAGAGTCAAAGCAGATACACAAAGAGAGTTTGGGATCCAACATATTTATGGAATGGATAAGGGAGATGGTAGTTTATTTTTTAAAAAACTGTGAAAACCATTCCTGTTAAAAGAAGTTTAAATTTATCCAATAAATTTTAATTTTAAAGGTCACCTTGACAATCCATTTTAATGATCCAAATGATACCTTCAGTAGAACAACTACTATGACTACAAAAGTATCTGATTTCCATCTCCTAAGAGAGTGGTTGTCAACCCTGAGTATTAGAATTACCTGTAATACCCAGGCTCTCTTCCAGGACAATTAAAGTATAATTTCTTAGAATGGGATCCAGGTGACTCTACAGTCCACTCAGGCTTATAAGATGATGTCTGCAAACAAAAAGAAGATAACAACAATTGTGAGAAAAATGTTTTCCAGATTTCCTGATAAACAGTATCTCCTGGAATGCTTCTTACCACACACTAAGATTATTAAGCAGCAATTCAATAATCCTTATCATCTGGAATCTAGTCTGAGAAGAGAATGTAACTATAGAAAGGCTTTAGCAGAGATCAATGGAAAGCAACTGAGAATAATTTGCTTTTAATCTGTACTCCAAAATACAACCCTGAGCCTTCCTTGGGTAAGGTTTAAGGACTCAAGCTCTGTAGTTCTATTGATGTAGAGCCCATCCTTACCACAGCTGCCCAGCATACGCACTATCATGGCAGGGGGAGGTTAGGATGATTTGAGAACAACTGGCTTAATTAAAACTCATACTTTTTAAAGGTAGAGTAGGAAATCTATGGCTATATTCAGTCACTCTATTTTTAAAACAAAAGAGAGTTTCCTAATATACCCCACTACAATCCATCTCCACATTTTAAATTTAATATTTATAATTTTGATTTCAGTAAACACCAATGTATTTTAAGAAGTAATCAAGCGCAAGGTCCTGAGTTCAATCCCTGGTACAATAAAAAATGTAATTATTAACAAGAGTTCAGAATATTCAAAGACTTCTTATATGCAAGAATTCCATGCAAGAGATGCCATATCATGAACATTTTCATTATAACTCATGTTCTCTCTTTATTAAGCAAACACTGAGGTTTTTACATTATTCACAACTCAATGTATATTTCAATGGAGAAATAGCAATAACATATTGAATGACAGTACCACCAAAAGTAACAAACTTTAAGACCTTTGGACACAAGTCGAGTGTTCAGTGGCAGAATGAGAAGATCTAACTATCATTTACCTGCGTCATAATATGATAACTACTAAATTTGCTCCTTTCATTTCTGTTGGGTGCACTCTGAAAAGGAGGGTCCTCACCTCACCTCAGACTCAGTAGAGTAAAACTGTCCATTCATTTAAGGAAAGTATTTGTGAAAATGCAACTTATTTTATTACATAGATGTATAAAGGACACCTAAAATGTTGCCACTCAGAGCAATAAATTTATGATACATTTCACTATTCTGGTGATCGATTTTTATCATATATATTATCCATACACATATATAATATAGAGAGGTATATAGATTTCCAGGCTATTGTTCTGACTTCTATAATTCTAAAAAAGAATTTCCAGGATGGCATTAACAACATCCTCACACTCATTCCCACACAGCAAAAGCCAATTATAATTTTTATCCTCCTTTTCATCAACTTCATGATCATTTTGAGGAAGGAGGTAGCCAGAAAAAGGCTGAAGAAAAAAGGGAAGGTTCACACACACACACACACACACACACACACACACACACACACACACCACTTAGAGCCTGCCCTCTGGGCTAGATCAGAGACAAAAAGTAACCTAGGAAGCAATGGGAAAAAAAGGAAGGGGCTACATTGGATCTGCTCTCTGGGACTAGATATATCTTCTGAGTTAAACATTAGTCTAGGATCAGAATACCCAAGTCTAAACACAATGGGAAAAGGGTAACTTAGTTTATGCTCAATAAGTCTCCCGGTATGTACCCAGTGGTCTTCTGAAACCTTTGGCCAAACCCAATCCTAATTACTATGGCATTGACTATGCAGATTTGACCCCACCTCCTTTTGTGGGCTTTAGATGGCATGACAGTTCCTGCAAGGGGAATAAAAGGTCAAAAGTCACCACCGGATGGGAGGGGCTGAGTCAAGCTGGTCATTGGTAGAAGTTATAACTCAAACCCTCAATCCCATCTCAAACCATAACTCTTAAAACCCCCCACATGAAGCCTCCTCACTGCCATGAGTTCTTTTCACCAGCTCATTCTCAATCTGTGGAGTATGTCGTATCTTTTCTCTTTCAAATAAATCTTTGATCTTAGTGCAGTTCTTGGGTGTCTTGCTTAATTCTTTGTTTAGGACATTGAGAACCTGGACAATACTTCAAACCCAGTAACAATCCAAGTTGCAGCAAGTAAACACACCATTTGGAATCTTGGTTTTGCCTTAAATCTATGGCAAAATCCTGTCATGTAAAAATTAGGATTTTTAAGAAGTAATTTTCAAAGTTAAAGGCATGAAATGACAGTGAAATGACAACTAAGATTTTAAATTATTTCTTATATTTATTTAAAAGTATAAGAACCCAGGAATACAATGAAAAACATATTTTATATGCATTTTACTGCTTATTTTTTTTAAAAGTTTGTATTGCAGTCTTTTCCTCTGAGCTTATTTAGTATCATCATTTAGAGCATTATTATTATCAGTAAAGAGCTACTCATCCAAAAACAAACATGGAGATAGACATACATAAATTTTAGCAGGGACTGGGTATGGTGGTACCTGCCTGTAATTCCAGCACCCTGGCAGATTGAGACAGGAGGATTGCAAGTTTGAGCTCAGCCTGGGTAACTTATTGACTAAGTAAGACCCTGTCTCAAAATAAAAATTAAAAAGGGCTGGGGATGTAGCTCATTGTGAAGGCCCAGAACCTCTCAAAAAAATTGTTGGCACTAGGATAAACATTACTTCTAGCACTAAAAATAAAAATGAGTAACTATAACTGGAGAGAAAAAAAAATGTGTAGAGATTTGCTGAAGCTCAGTCATAAGCAAACCATAACAGGTAGAAAATGACCATTGCCAAGAGAAGTGAATGTTCTGTAGCCATAAAAATATTTTATTGAGCCATATTTTTAAATCAAAGCTTGCAGCAAGATATGTGCCCAAGAGGCATATTCCAAGGTGATGGGTACTTAGTTAGTGACTATAGTGACAGGTATTTGGAGAAAAGCTATAGCTACAATCTAAAACATAACAATCACCTATGAAAATTGGCATTTTAAATATGATTTAAACATATACATCACACTGCTCAAACTATGCCCTTAACTACAAAACTGGGAGAAGAATGGGATATATTTATTTTAACAGTTATAATACAGCTGTGTTGAATATTCTTAAATATTAATATTAAACTAACCTATGTTAAAGGGGCTGATGGGCACAAAACAGTCATTCAACAGATGGGAGATAAATTGAAGAACAGTAAATGACTAAAACACAGGATAATGAGATAATTTAACAGACATACAAAGAAATTGGCCCTCTTTTTGATTGAAGGATACAAAATGATAATGCAGCACCCATAAGAGAAAACAAATAAAGAAGCAGGATGCATAATAGTGCTCTCCTTGTGCTATCAAAGTACTGGAGATGAAATACAGAGAAATCCAAAAGAAAGATGTGTTCATTGAAATTTGCACAGAGGTTGCAAATTGAATTTTCAAAAAATGAAGCAAAATTTTGCACTAAATGATCTATCCCAAAATCATTCTGATGTGTTAATAAAACAGAAAGTTTAAGAAAAGGTGGTTACTTGGAAAAATAAAACTACTCATGCTTTCCAACTGAATATCAAATAAAAAGTTTACTTGAAATTCCTATGTTGTAAGTTAATGTGCTTAATATTTCCTTTCTTTACTGTTTTATTAAGGTTTAATTTTAGTAAATTCATACAGATGTACAACCCATCACCACAATAAAATTTTAGAAGAATGCCTTTAATCTCAAATCTTCCCTCATGCCAATTAATCTGTCAACTTGACTGGATGAGAAATTCCTGGAGAAATGACTGGATTATGAGGGCACTAATCTTATCAATGGGTTAATCCATCCAGGCCTAACTGGAGGAAGTAGGTCATGGGGACATGAACACAGGCACTATATCTGATCCTTGGCCCCTTTCTCTGGGGCTCTTCTTCATTCTGCTTTCCTGTATGCCATAATACAGGCAGCTTCCCATGGCCTCAGCCTCCTGCCGTGACATTTTTCCCTTAGAGTCTGCCAACAATTGCCTGAAGCCTCTGAAACCATGAGCCAAAATAAAATCTCTCCTAAGTTGCAGATACTGGGCATTTTTGTTGCAGCATCAGAAAGCTGGCTAATACAACAAAAGTACCATATGACCCAGTAATTATACTCCTAGATACATATGCAAGATCAAAGAAAATGTATGTCCACAAAAATGTCTGTTATAGCAGAATTTATTGCAGGGGCCAAATGTGGAAAAAACTCAAATAGTTAAAACAATGTTGTGAGAGAAGAAGAATGAATACTGCATAAATAAATGTGGTATATACACAGAATGAAATATTATTCAGCCATTAAAAGGGTTACACTTCTGATATATACTACAATATGAATGAATCTTAAAGCATTATGATAAGCAAAAGAAGCTAGTGTCAAGGACCACATATTGTTTTAATCTATTCACATGAAATTTCTATAATAATCTAAAAATGGAGAATATGTTAGTTATTATCTGGGTCTGTGGGAATCAGGTGGTAGAAATGAGTAATGACTATTTGTGAGCACAGGGTTTCTTTGGGTGATGAAATGCTCTAAAATTTGTTATAGTTATAATTACATAACTCATTTATACTAATAAACTGTTTAATTGTATTCTTCAAAGAAGTAATTTTATGTTATATAAATTATACTTCATCAAAATTGTTTAAAAAGTAATAAAAACATCAATAAACACAATTAGCTACAGGTCTAAAATTTATATGGGAAATCACAATCTATAATAGCTAAAATAATCTCATAAGAAAATAATAAAATAAAATGAATGGCCCTACCTAATATTAGAGGCCTACTATACAGCTATAGTAATCAAAATAGTGTGGTATTGGTAGAGTGCTAGACACAGAGGAACAAAAAGTAGAACTTAGAAATAAATTCAAACAAATAAGAGCAACCAATTTTTTGCAAAGGTGTAAAAATAATTCAGTGAAAGAAATCTTTCAAACAGGGCATTAGATCATTGGAAATCCATAGGGAAAAAAATGAACCTCAACTGAAAAGTCACACCTTACATAAAAATTAAGTCAAAACAGATCATAAATATTTTCAAGCTATCAGGAGAAAAAAAGGGTTAAGTGTGTATCACAGAGGTAGAGTGTTTGCCTGGTTTG
>NW_004624745.1:4326970-4353557 GCF_000247695.1 Heterocephalus glaber | reverse complement strand
TAGGAGAGCATGTATGGACAGCAAATAAGCACATGAAAAGATGTTCAACATCCTTAGCCATCGATAAATGCAAATAAAACCCAAAATTAGATATCAGTATATACTGTTCAATGTGGCTAAAATTAAAAAACAGCAACAACATCAAATGCTGAGGAGGATTTGTTGAAATAGGATCATTCATACATTGTCAAGGGAATGTAATACATTATAACCAGTCTAAACAGTTTGGCAGTGTCTTATGAAATTAAACATATAACTACCATAGGACTCAACAATTTCACTTTGGGACATCCATCTGAATAACCTTCTTGTACAAAAAGCTGAATTACAGGAATGATGAGGGCACGGAGACTGCTTGTTGTCAACCATACCCAATTTTATTTAGTCTTTAACTGTACTTCAGACTGAGTATTTTTTATTTGAATGATTTGGATGAAAATATGTGGGTGGGAGAGTAGAGAAGAAAGGGAGTGAATGTCATTTGGGATTATACAGTGAATTTCAGAAAATTTATGTTTTCCATAATAATATTCATATAGGTCAGCAAATAAAATATAACCTATGGAAAAAATAAATTACAAAGTACTGTTGATGCATATAAAGATATTATTTTTTATAAAAGCAATATTTTTTACTAGAATTCTCTTAAATAATATGAATAGGTTCAAAGTTCTGACTTCAATTGCACAGGCTATTAAACATGAGTCTTTAGTAATTGAAATTTGCTAGTATGTATATAAAGCATAATTGTATCAATTACTATAATTATCCAATATATTTAAATCCTATCAGCAGGAGTTTTATTAGGCTAATTGTATTTTAATGATATGTTTCTGGAAAGGAAATCTGCTTTCCAATTTGCTACCTGTAGCAGACATCTCTACCCAGTATTAGCAATTACCAAGCTATAAGTGGCACAAGTTTCTTGCCCCTGCAAAATTTGGCTATATTACATTAGGGTCCAGAGCCTTGCTGAGTTCACTTCCAGCCAAGGTCAGCTCGACTCCAACTAAATTCTTTCCCTTTAAATTAACTGTTTGCTCTCTTCAGTAAAGCTATGCTAGTGCCTCCCTTTACAGTCCTGCCTGCAATACCTGCTATCATCAAGTGTTCCGAGGCCTACCCAGCTCCCCTCCTTCCCATGCTTATAATGACTAAACACTGGACGTCCTTGGTGCCTTCTGTCTTTGCTTCCTAGATCAGCTTAGATGAGTCCAAGACCCAGCTTTCTCTCTAGTCTTGTTTCAGTCTTCTGTTCTTGTCAACTTGTGCTGTATTGTCAGACAGGAAATAAAGACCCACTGCAGGGGTCTTCAATAACATTCTCTATAGCTACCCAAATGAGAGACTGTTTAGTTCTAAAATTCAATGACAGGGTTATTTGGATGAGAAAGTAATTTTGTTTTATTTCAATGATTCTCAATTTATATTTTGCCGGAGTTTTAGTTTCAGAACAATACACATTTCTCTTGCATATTTTTGTAGCATTCTTCCTAAATAGGTCAGCTGTTTTAACAAGCTCTAGTACTTTAGTTTTATAAAAATATTTTTCTAACAACATAGTTTTGGGACTGAAAATTATTGTAGAGGAATTTCAATACACTCTCACATTGTATTTATAAAGAAACTATTTTTATCAATAGTTCAGACTTCAGAAAACGAGGTAACCACTAAACATTCACCTAGTATTACTTTTCTCATCTCCAAGGATATTTATTAATTACTTGTGATTATATTCATTGCCATTATATCATGAATGGCATAAAAATACATTCACATACACTCTTTTTTTTCTTGCTATCCTTTGCTAACTACTCATGTGAAGCTGATGATCCTTTATGTTTATTAAAAACAAGATTTTCCTGTCTTTGAATACCTGAATTGGACGGATTTACTCTGCAAAAGTGAACGTGCAAAGGAAGCAGGGCTGAAAGGGCTGATGAGCAACCCAGCAAGGAAAGCACTAAGAGTTCCACTGTGGTCTAGACCCTCAGGCCTCCTTTACATCACTTCCATAAACTGAAAAATCACAGACAGTGGTGTTTCTCTTGGTTACTCGGGTTTATAAAAAGGAAACCATGTAATAAAAACAAGAGCAGGTTAGACTTGGCTATAAAGTCTTGTGGAAAGAAGTAAGTTGACCAGAAGAGGACTTTGACACTGTCTGCCACTAAACAGGGTTATGTGCCTACAAACAAGTAATACTTTTATTTCTTTGTCACAAAATGGTCATATTGACTAAAAGGAAGTATCCTAAAATATAAATAAATGAATGGAGAGATTGTAGGGAAAAAACAAATGTACAGATTTTTTGAAAAAGAATACTTTCAAAATTACTTTAACATCTAAATAAAGACTGAATTAGTTTGATGTATTATTATATTTACCAAACAACAGAATGAGGACTAACTTCATAATTTATTTCTCTACATTTGAATAAGAACCAAATAGTTTTTTTAGCCTCAAGGAAAGTAAATTTCCTAAGTCCAAGAAGTTTTAAGGTTTTTCTCAAAAAGACTACCAAGACCATCAAATGGTCTTTAAAAACAAGGTTGTGAAAACATTAAAGTGAATGAGAAAGAAGCTGATTGGATTCTGCTAATGGTTTATCCAGATATTATTAGGAAGACAAACACAGAACATATTTCATGGTGTGCTTCTGACATGTGCATTTAAAGTTTTTAGTGATGTGTTGAAACTGGAATTTTAAAAGATGTCACTTAGTACAGTATTTTTAACCCTAAAATATCAATTAGTTAACATTAGATCATTTCCTTAGTCATTTCCAAACAGAAAGGTTTTTAATAGCTGTTCAAGTTAGCAAGTGAAACATATTCTTTTATGTGCTGGCAATTTCAACATATAACACTTAAAACTAATAATAGACAATAATATCTGAGAAAATTTGAAAGCATAACACAAATATTTTAAACTTACTTTCTTCTTTTCTTGACCAAAGTTTATAAAATACATTGACTAGTTATTCCTTCAAAATAGTATTAATAATAAAACTGTAAACATTAGGTTATTATATTCTTATAACTACTTAAGGAAAAAATGAAGTTTTTACATATTTAATTTGGAAACTGCTCACATCAAAATAGTATGTGACCAAAAATTATTTTTAGGAAGAGTTTAAGGGACATAAAGGCAAAACTGTGCTCAAAAAACACTGCTTCTTAGCTTTGCTTATACTACCTAAGGGCAAGGATTATAGTTCTTTTTTTTCTTAGCTGAGCTGTATTCTCTTTCACAGAAAATGAAATTATATGGAAATTGTATGGAAAAGTGTGTTCTATGATTTTGAAAAGGGAAGGTATGATAGAAAAACACTTATGGGAAGCAGAAACTATAACAGACAATCAAAATACAAAACCCCAGGGCTGGGAGGTAGAAACAAACTCGATACTTAAATATTATAATACATCTTTCACCACAGTAATTATATAAACTCAAATCATAATCTAATTTTTGCCTAATTATACCTTATAATAAAAGACACAATTATAATTGAATTTATGCAATAGTTAAGTGATTATACTTCTACCTTACACTGCATCATCTATATTTCTCCAAAGCACTTGTTCCCAATCACTGTTAACTCCATATAAGCAAAATGAAAGTCTTCCTATTCATGCAATTTTCCTCAACTGAGTTAAATGATATTTGAAAAATGTTTGATATAATATTAAAATGTGGTATATGAAAAATATGACCTACCTGTAAGCTTTTTATTATTCTGTAGAATTACTGTTTCAAACTACACATAAAACTTTAAAATTCACTCATTCATGCATCCGTAGAAGCAAAATCGTGGTTGCTTTTAACCAGTATTAGTTAAAACCCTTTTCTAGTACTTAATTAAAATTAGCTTATAACCAAAATTAGGTAAGGTATCATTTCCCTTAACAGTTTTTTTTTTTTTTGGTACCAGGGATTGAACTCAGGACCTTGCACTTGCGAGGCAGGCACCGAAACCACTGAGCTAAATCCCCGGCCCTAAGGTATCATTTCTATTACTTTTACATTATATTCACTGGTGTCAAGGAATAAAGCAAACTAATATTCCTGGCATCTGTTAAATTACAGGGATTTTCAAATGTTCCCTTATTACATTAACATTTTTCAAATATTAGTCTTCGAACATTAATATGAATCAAGATATTATTTTCATCTTACAAATGAGGAAACACAAACATGTAAGCTACTTTCCTAAGTAAATTACAGGGCAGTAATTCAAATTAATTTAGTTCAAGGAAAATATATAACATATGCTCAGAAAGTGTGATGGAAAAGGAAGTAGGAAGTTGTATCATTTTTATGTATTTTTTTCCAAATTTGTTAATCATTTCCAAAATATAAGCCACATCACCCAAATAAAGGTCAATAGATGATTTACCAAGCAATTGGTCTATATCAGAATCATCTCAACATAGGAAAACACCATCACATAAGGATAACTACCTTTTGAAGTGATGATCTCTATGATTTGTTTTGTTCTACTATTGGCACCAGTGCAATCAAGATCAGTTTTTCAACAACAAAGGCTCTATTAAATCTTGAGAACTTTTTTATTGTTTAATCAATTGTTTTACTATAAAAAAACAATGATTTAAAGTCAGTCATTAATTATATACCCAACAAGATCACCCTCTGCTCTCAGCGCCTGCATTTCTTTACACAGAAGCTATAATGATACCACCTAATTAGCTACCAGGCTAATGAGAACACAGATAACAATATAATAATTTATGTATTCACCCAAAGTAAAAGTCAAATGTTATCAAAATATATCATATAAAATCAGTTTCCTGAAAAGACACAAAAGCTCTGGAGAATTTATCTTGGAAATATCTTCTAAATAGTTTTTAATATACTGTCCCAGCAGTTTCAATTGTGAATTCATTTCCTCTCATAACAATCCTCAGTTCTTTGAATTTTTTGCCATAAGCAGAAACTGAATATTCTGATTTTCCTGCCACACACCAATTTGACTGTATTAAAGTGACAAAGTTTTACTGTGAAATTTTGAGGTCAAAATTGAGATAGATTTTTTTCTGAATGAGAACCACCACCCTCAATCTCTATTATATAACACCGAATGCTTTGAAAATTACCTTTTGTTGTAGAATTGATAACAGTCATAATTGAACATAAAAGTACAATATTTGTATACAACTTAGACTGTGGTAAAGTCATTTTGATGATAATTTTGAATCACAAATAATGTCAAGCTGTATCATACACTTTTCAAAAGTTAATACAAGAAGTGAGACCTCACATGGAAATTATATACACATACACAAACACATACACACACACACACACACACACACACACACACACATGGCCACACACACACATTTTCCAATCAAAGCCTATAACATTTCTAGGAATTTTTTAAAATTTTAATACCAGTGCAAAGAGAATTTTCATATTTCCAACAACATTTGGTCATGCAGTTAAGGAGTTTCCACATAAACTTCAACTGGAAGTGATTAACCATAATACAATAGTTTGTTAAGAGGCAAATGTCAAGAGAATTGCCTAACAATTTTATAAATGTATTGAAAATGAAGAATATTCTCAGTTAAATGTATATATTTGTGAATTGACATCGATATTTAGCAGTAATTATCTGTGCAGAAATGTATCTACAAAGATGAAATACACAGAACCTTATTATAGATCTGCATTAATAGAAGAATATTTGCAATCAACTTTCAGGACAGGAACACTAACTTTAAACCTCAATTCTGCAAAATGATAGCCTTCCCTCCAAAATTATTCTTATTACCAGAACTACATCACAAAAATTTTACTTTAGTATTATAATATTTTAAATTATTGCCATGTAAATTTTATATAATATTCTGGAGTTTTTCTCTTGGCCTGTAAGGGCTAAAGTATTTTTGACATGTCACTTCATAGAGAAAATGTGGTGACCCTATTTGTGTGTTTCCTTGTACTGATTTTCTGGTCAGTATTCTATCCATAATCAAATACCTTAGTAAAGCTATGATTGATTTTATCACATTTTTTTTCAAGCAAAATACTGTGGTATAATATTAATGTTCTGAAATAGAACCTTATAACCATAGATCTATCCAAACTTATTTCAGATTCCAAAAAGGGGGAACATAGACTGAGATTGAAGGTACCAAGGAAATGAAAGATCTATTGTGGATTTTATTTGTTTCAGAAGAGAGTAGGTAGGAGGGTATATTAGGGTTCCTAGAGAACAGAATCAATAAATATATGTATTTTATGCAGGAGGACATATTAGGTAGGCTTACAGGATCAGAGGTGGAAGGATCCACAATGGCAGTCTGCATGCTAGAAAGCTAGAGGATCCAGTAAGCTGCTCAGGCCAAGAAGATGGAAGCTGCAGAACTACAGGAATCAAGGATGCAGCACCACTCCAAGGTCAGAGCCCTGGAAGCTCACTGGAGAGATGCCAGATGGAGGGGTGAAGAGACTGGAGACTGATGTCCAAAGGTGAAGATAGCAAAGGATTCACCCACTCAAGAAGACTGGAGCTCTTCAAAAATATGACCATTTCCTTCTTTCCCTTTTTTTTATTCCATCCAGGCTACAAGCCTATTAGTTGGTGCCACCCACTCTGCAGTGGGTCTTTCCCCCTCGGTTTACTGACTTTCATGTCAATCATTAGCAAACACATCCTGAACTGTGTTTATCAATTTTCTAGCTGTTTCTTACTCCACTCAAGGTGACATATAACAATTAATGGTCATAATCTACCTCTTATCAATTTGAAAACCAGACACCTTATACCATACTTAATCTCCAAAATACAATAGCACGTTAAACCATACTTAATTTCCAAAAACAATACCAAGTTCATAGTCATCCATAACACAATACAGCTATTTTACATGAAATGGAAATGTTCTAATTCTCTCTGAAGAATAGAAATTAATTTTTTCTTTGGGTTATGCTCACTTTTCTCCTGACATGTTATAACTTGAGTATTATTATGTAGACTTAATGGTGCTTTATGTATAGACCTACCTTGGTACTTGCCTCTTTTGAGACATCACATTGGGTACTTGACATATTTTATGTGAAAATTTTGTTCTTGTACTTGTCATTTGTTTGGTATTCTACATAGGCTAGAACTTGGTGTGGATTGCTTCATAACTCTCTACTACTTGCAGCCAATTTCTTCAGTATTCATAGTTTGTGGTACTCATCACGCCTCCCAGAATCACTATAGTGACATTAATTAAGGCAATCAATGTTACATTACAAAGAGAAAAAAAAAGATATCTGCTGAATATATGTATATTTATACACAAATATATGGTTACAGTTTATATCTAGATGTTCCCACAAAGCCTCATTGCTCATAGGTGGGGCTTTTGCAAGGGGATTAAATCATGGAGGCATGAGACTCATCAGTGGCCTGGTAGTATATATCTCCCTCCCTCCTCCCTTGAGCGCTTACTGCTTCCTGCCTGCCATGCCATGAGCTGTTTCTCCTTTGCCATGCCCTCTGCCATGCTGCTTTGCTATGGAGCCAGCTGACAATGGATCGAAACCTCTACAAACTGCGAGCCAAAATAAATCTTTCTTTCTTAGAGTTGTGCTTGTTGGGCATTGTGTCTTGACAACAAGAAAGTAAGACACAATATAGGAGAGAAATACTCAGAACAATTATAATCCTTATTTCTGTAACTGGTCTCACAGTCATGGCTGATATTTATAATTAGCTTCTTCTATTGACCATTCTGTGTACTGTTGGCTTTCAGCAAACATGTCAGTGGGTCTTGGCTGTTTACTTGGGAGGATGACCCATACCATTCCTGAAGATTCTGTGCCATTTTTATCCATGCCTGGATTGAGCTGTTGTAGTTCTCCATTAACTTTAATAACAGGGCATGGTAATGCTAGGAGATGCCCTAAGGTATTTCCTGTACTCCGAACATATTCTTCCTTACCTCTGTTGTGGAGTTATAGTCCAGTTTCCCCTTTGTGGTCTGGATCAATCACCCTCTCAACATGGTAACTGTCTTTTTAGCTTGTTGACACAAAGGTATGAGAATTCCAAAATGAAAAATGGAGGAAGTCTCAGCTTCCAGTTCAATGAAATTATTGCTCTTCCTCCTAGTAGAAGCCTTCTTTCCTGTGTAACTAAGACTTGTAGGCTAGCAGAGCAGAAGTTCTCAAGAAGAGAAATCAAAACCAATTGCAGTGGATCATAAAAGGAAATAGTGAGTGAGATCACTTCAATTTATACCCCTTGATTACTGAACCTATGAATACTGGCCACAGGAAAAAACAGTGCCACATATTGGACACTGATTCACAACATATACAACCTTCAAGAGAACCTTGTCTCAGCCCTACAAGGAATGATATCTAACTGGTCCTATAACAGTATCTTCAAAAGGCCATTCCATCATTCATTCATCAATTTCATCAATCTAATTGCTTCTGCACAGTGGGGAACATGGTAAGACCAGTGAATTCCTGGAGCTGCCTTCTTTGGCCATGAAGTACATTCCTTGCTATGTGGAATACCATGATGTTTGGAATACCATGAAAGTGGATGAGGCATTGTGTAAGTCCACAGATGGTAGTTTTGGCAGAAGCATTATGTGCAGGGAAGGTTGAAGAAACTGGAGATCAATATCCAAAGGGGAAGGCAGAAAAGGATGCACCAGCTCAAGAAAACTGGAGTGCTTCAAAAGGAATCACACTTCTTTCTTTGTTTTTATTCCATCTGGAGTCTATTGGGTGGTGCCAGACGCAACAGGGGTAATTCTTCCCCCATCAGTTTGCTGGGCTACGTGCCAGCCATCCACATTCACACCCAGATATGTGCCTTTCTAACCTGCTAAGAGCTTCTTACTCTAGTCAAATTGACTATCACAATTAGTAGTCACAGAGGGGGAAAATGTTAGGAAAAAAGTGGGTAAGCATGGTTCAAATTATGAATCTAAAGAAGTAAGTCTGGGTTCATGAGTAAAAGTATTTTTAAAATGTGTAAGATGATAGAGGGATTTAAATAGTGATTTCAACAGTAAAGGACTTAGAATTAATGAAGTTATTTATTTGAAAATCCTTTAGAATTTATGTAATTTTAAGAGAAAATGTATGTGTCTTAGTTACTTTCTTCATTGCTGGGGTAAAATGCCCAACACTGACAACTTAAAGAGAAGAGGTTTATTTTGACTCATGTTTTAAAAGTTTCATCCCTGCATGGCTGGCTCCAAGGCACTAAGGCATGGTGGAAGGGCCTGTGAAGAGAAAAGCTGCTCATCTCAGGGTGTCAGGAAGCAGAGAGAGAAGGTAGGAGCTAGCAGGGAGCTACCCTTCCAGATCATGAATCCAGTGACCCACATCTTCTTGCCAGACCTCAGCTCTAACACTGAGCCAGCTCTAGTGCTCCATGGTCCAATCATCTTCCACAAGACCTGACTTTGAGCTCATGAGGCTCTAGGGAAACATCCAGATATAAACCATGACAGTATGGTATCTTAGAACTTATTTTAAATTTGTTTGATCAGAAACTGGACACACACTCAGTGAACTGTCCCTTATAGCCAGCAAAAACAAGATTCTCAAGCTAAAGAAAACTCTCTTTTGCATTTGTAATTAATATAACTGAAAGCACACCTTCCAAAAGTCCCTACATGACCTTAATGGTTTATCTTGTTCATTGAGACTATAGCATCATGGCTCTGCTTTAACCAAGCAAAACATTTAAGTACTTATTTTGACATTTTATATGACAACATTATTCTTGATATTCCTAAAGTTTTCATTGGACTTCTCTGAAGGTATCACTTTCTTAATTCTTACTTCTCAAATTAAAATATGAGGACAGAGAGATAATCTAAAGAAGAATTGTTTCACCAAAAAAATGATCCAGGGCCGGGTATTTAGCTCACTGGTTCTGCTGCCTGCCTCACAAGCAGAAGGACCTGAGTTCGATCCCTGGTACAAAAAAAAACAAAAACAATGATCCATAAATTTTTACATATGAATATCGAGGAAAAATTGTGATAGAAGAAATGGCTTCTAGGCAAAGATCAAATGTAGGACATTCTCAGTAAAATATAATCAAAAGACAAAGTCAAAAATGTAAGTGTAAAATATTTTAGTAAGATCTTAAGAAGACCAAAGATTATAACTTGAAGAACCATTTAGTCAGACAATAGGGTATCTAAGGAGCTTGAAGGCATTATTTACCTTTCTCAGTAGAAGCTGTGGGTAGAGAATGGCTTATCTCAAAGAGGTTTATGAGTATGACTTTTAGCTAACAGTGGAACCCAGCAAGTTTTAAAAGAGAACCACAAAGTTTTCAGGATAATGTTATTGACATAAGTATTGTCGATGTGGACTAAAAGTGTTAAAAACAGTACAAATACAATATAAGCCTTTGGACCACCACACTTCTACAAGTAGAAAGCAGAAAGAAGATATATAGAAAACTACATTTCATTGAACAGAAATTCAAAACATATGGCATCATTATTCGCAGGCCTTGTGTCTTGTTATGATTTGGGTCTAGATGTCCCCCCAAAGCCTCGTGTCATCATAGGCTTGATCTAGAGTATGTGAAGCTGGAACTGATTCATGATGCAATGCTAGGCTCAAGGGCCCTAGGATTAAGGGTGTGAATGCTACTGGCCCTAAGTAGTCTGAATAAGATAAAAGGTGAAGAAAGACACTGTTAAGGTTCTCTTGTTGCCTTGCTACCTTGTGCACACCATGTTGTTTCTCCTCTGCGATGTCTGTTTGCCATCCCTATCTTGGAGCCAGCCAACAATGGACTGAAACCTCTATCAACTGTAAGCCAAATAAGCCACTTTCCCTCTAAATTTGGGTGTGGAGAATTTTGTCTCAGCAATAAGAAAAAAGTAACTAACACATGTCTTTTTTTTTTGGTATCGGGGATCAAACTTGGGTCCTTGCGCTTGCACAGCAGGCGGCGAAACCACTGTGCTAAATCCCTGGCCCTACACATGTCTTAATCAACTAATAGTCAATTATCACCACACCACATTTCTACAACTGGAAACTCCTACCTGAGTCCTACTTTGCCCCTTTTGAACAAGAGAGCTTACAGTAATTATTTTATACCTGTCCTACCTCAATGTCTGGTGTGCTTGACTCATACAACTTTTTTTTAGTTCAGATAATTAGGAATTGTGCTAAAGGAGCCTCAAGGAATCACACCTTAGGAGATACATTCACACTTAGACCTGATTTACAAGATGAAATTTTGAACTCACTGGTGTTGTAATAGATAAATCATTTGGCAGCTGGGCTTCCATCCATCATTTCAGAACACAGGGAGAAAGTATACATATGGACCAGAAAATGAGCCCTCATCGGACATTAAATCTGCCAGTCCCTTGACCTACTACTTTTCAGCCTCCAGTAGTATGAAAAATAAATTCAGTTCATGGTATTTTGTTACAGCAGCTTGAATGGCCTAAGATAATATCAAGTGCTGACAATTACAAAAGATAAGGGAAGCCCCAAGAGTTCCTATTAAATTGTATAATAATTTTAGAGAACTAGGAATATCTTAAAAGTAAAATTTGCACATACCACATGTCCTGGTGGTATAACAAGCTTTTGAGACCAGGTAGTTTATAAAGAATAGAATTTTATTTTGGCTCATAGTTCTAGAGGCTTAGAAATCCAAAAGCAGAGCAGTGACACATGCTTGGCTTCTGCTGGGGGATTGGTGCTGTATCATAACATGGCAGAAGAGCAGAAAGTGTCACTTGGGGAGAGAAGAAGCAAGAACATGCTAACTCAGGTCTCTGTCTTCTTCTAAAGTCACAAATCCCATCATGGGGGCCCTACCCTTATGACCTCATGTAATCCTAATTAATTCTCAAGGGCCCTATCTCCAAATATTACTAATATCAATTTATGAATTAAGTTTTCAACATATGAAATTTTACGAGAGACATTCAAATTATAGTATCATATTACTCAATAATAAAAAAACTAGATGTCCCCAAAGAATTCTAGATGAAAGTTTATAAGTTTAATTTATAATAAAATATTGAAACAATCCAAGTACTCAGCAACTATTGAATGGGTAAACAAATAATGTTGTATGTATAAAATGGAATGGCACTTAGAAATTTTAAAAAATAGATTACTGATACATAAAATAACACAGAAGAATCTAATCTCAAAAATATTATGCTCTCAAAAAAAGTCCAGATCCAAGCACAAAAATGTACATATTTTATGATTCCATTAACATGAAATTCTAAAACAAGCAAAACTAATCTATAGTGGTAGAAAGCCAGTCAGTGATTACTTGGTATTGGTGGTCAGTAGGAACAGGAGGGATAGGAAGGAATTATTTTGGATAATGAGGGAAATGTTTTGCATAATGGAAATATTCTATATGTATCTTAATTACATTGGTTTACTCTCAGATATATATTCCTGTCAAAACTCACAAAATATGTATACTTAATATAAGTGCAATTTACTGTAAAAAAGTTATTCATTGATAAAATTTATTTTAAAAATTGTACTCAACATAAATCTAAAAAGTCATTGACATTTGTTTTCATAGTCAAATTTGGAAATTATGTCATAGTTTCAGAGTACCTTCCATTTCTCTCATATAAAACCATTAGCTTTGTTTTCTCATGTTTTCCAGAGTCTTTAGTGTTTTTATGCCTCACATTAAAAACAAAAACAATAGAGATGCAGAAGCTTTGGCCTCTATTGGTCAGTAGTGTTTCCTATTGAAGCTTTGCCTCAAGGACAAAAAGACAGTTTGAGAATAGAAAGGCCTCAAATAGCCGAAGAATTAATATTTAGTTTATATTCATGGGAACAAGTAACAGCACTGTATTTAAGCCTGTCTAATGTGTCGCTGATAGCGATGCAGGAATGGAATAAGTGAATATAGAATTTATTTTCAATCTAATTGATCAGTAATAATTGGTTCAGTGAACATATATCTGGAATCAACACAAAACAAGATGTAGGACTGAAGACTAAACTAATCCACATAGCTCTCCCTTATTTCAGCTATAATTTTGTCTTTTGAGCTGCAGATATTGAGTAGTTGTTATATCTTTTGGCAATTTTCCTCTTTTACAGATAAAGAAAATGAGGTTTAAAGATTTTGGTTTTAAAATAACTAATAAACCCAGTAGGAACTAAACATTAGTCTAATATATTTTCTCTTCCAGGATTTACACATATAGACATGAACATGCATACATATATAATTGACATTAAATTGTCTTAGATAATAGATACTACATAAATTAGCTTCATGTCTACCCTGAATCTTTTCTGACTTAGGCATTAGGATGCAAAGATGAACAATATGCCTCCTAATGCCATGGGGATCACAGTGCAGTGAAGAAGACATACAGGTAAAGAACAAAAGCAAAGTAATGTGATAAACAGAAACCAAATAAACAATATCTGTATTCTACATCCATTGCTTACTAGCAATATAAGGCTGTTATATTTCTTACCATCTCAGGTGTTGTTTTTTTATCCATAAAATGCAAACAAAATATGCTTTGCAAGATTCCTGAGGAGTTTGAGGATTCATAACATAGTTTAAAAAACACACAGTGAAACAAAAATAGTTGCTATTCTTATATCTTCAATATCATTATTCCCAATAAAATAGAAAACGGTTTATAGGCAAACACGAGGGAATAGTAGTACTCATTTTTAAAAGTTGATATATGGAAGGAGTACTACTCACACAGAGAATGGAGGAATAGGAATGATTTCAGTGGAAAGGAAGTTTAGGATGGCAGAGAGGTGGTAATGAAATGACTAGAGCCTACATATGCCTTCAGAAGTAAAAATAATTATAGCATTTAAATTCTCTACTAGGCACTTTAATATGCACTTAATATAATACCTTATTTAATTCTCGTAATCAAAAAGGTTGTTAAATATTGCCATTTTTACAGATAAGGAAACTGAAGTACCAAAAGATATTTTGACTTGCCCCAAATTGTAGAGCAATTATGAAGCATGCATAGTTGAACCAAAACAGAACTTGGGAGCTTATACTTCTATCCATTACTCAATAAGGAATGGCTGCAGATTAAGATGATTGGCTACTTTATATAATTTTCAAGCCTATTTATGGCAGTTAAGTTTCTTAGAAATCAATGAAGACATTTGGAAGACTAATATATTCAAAAAAGTAAACCTTAAAAGATCCTTGTTTTAGCAATATGAGTTAAAATATTCAGTAGACATGTGCAGTAGATACAAAACTTAGTACAAAAATTCAAATGTACATATAATACAATTTCATTGTTCTATTACTCAGTTTATTTTCTATTATCAGCTTCAAAGAAGTCAGATCATAAAAATTTAATATGTATTAAATACCCACTAAATAGCCTTATCACTCGTTTTCAAATGCTAGCTGGTGAGAATTAGGTATTTGACCTTGTGTTGTAACTTATACAAGTCTGTATTGTCTGAGATCTGCTAAAAATGCTTAATCTATTTTGATCCATAATTTCCTGTCCAAGCAGGTTACTACTAAGGCATTTCCCCCTCCCATCTGGAATATATCTTCAGGTGTGCTCCCTCTAGATTAACCTCTATGAGATCCTTCTCTGATCCTTTTTCTGTTTTTCATCACACAGTCAAATTTACAGGATGCAGAGCTTTTTTACGATCTCTCATTACTCCGATTCTCCTCTTACTTTCAGGGACTAAAGAAAATGTGTGTCATTATAAATTGAACAGAGATGGCTGCCTGAATAAATCCATTTTTCCTAGACCATGTTGAGCAATGTGGCCATGTATCTGAGTTTTATCCAGGGAGATCTGAGCAGAAATAACTTGTACCACACTTCCAGATCTGACCTCCAAACCTCTCATATACCCTTCAATGTTATTCCTTTTCTTGTCATGATATACACAAACAAAACCCTAAGGGTTGCTGAGATATAACTGTAGAAACTGGACAGTACCTTGCTTTTGAAAGATAAGAGTAGAAAGTTACCATCTGGAATACCCACCAGGGATATTATTATCTAGGCATTACTAGAGTATATGTTTGCTACCACAGTCATATTTAGAGCTTATTACATATGTTAAACAATAGTTTCTATTCTGTAAAATTCATGGCTGTATAGGCTGTATGTGGGCAAGAATGCACTGGCATGCCTTGCATTCTAATCTTGCAAACCTATCTAGAAAGCTGAATGGCGCCCTTAGCTGATTCAGGAGAGAGGACGACTCCCTTTTCCAAGGGATTCCCCCTATTTATTCACTTGTTGCTTCACTGCTGTATTACTTTCTCCCTCAACCCCAGCTCCAGGAATATATATTATGTTGATGAGAAGGCACAAAGTTTTGAGTTACTTATGAGACACTCCTTAAAAAAAATAATTGAAGAGATTAAAATACCATTAATTGACTATTTGGGAAACAAGTAAGCAATGCTCTGCTTAACTGAGAGAAGAGAAAAAGTTACAAAAAAAATTAAAGATGGGGAAATCTCTGTTAAGATTCAAAATGTTACCTCATGACATTTTTAATTCTGTCAGATGAACCACAGAACCAAGAATTACATTACTCTTAGGGTTCAGTAATCAACTTGAGTCCTACATAGAATTTGGGGAATGATGGTACTTGAAAATGATGATTACTTTTGGATAGCGAGTAATGTAGTCAATCTAGAAATGTTAATTGAAGTAGAGGACCTTTTTTGTTTGTTTCTTCACTTTGAGAGAGAATATCACTAAATTGCCCAGGCTGGCCTCGAACTCACAATCCTCTAGCCTCAGCATCCTAGATAGCTGAGATTATAGACATGTGCCCAGCAGCCCGCTCACAAATGTTAATTGAATACTTTCTCTGTACCAGTTGCTAGTCCAGGCAGAAGTGTAATGAAACCCTAAAAATCTCTATTTTTCTCCCAAAATGAAAATATTCAGCAGAGATTCAGCCCTTCCTTCAATCATGAATCATACAAAGAAGGCAGAGCTTGACAGACCATTGCAAATTTCGGTCATTCTCCACAGATGTGCTCATGAAGTTACTGGTGTACCCCTGCTGATATGTGGAAGTAGTTCCCTTTGCAATGCTACTAGAAAGCAAGTAGGATGCTGAGACTTTCAAGACCAGGTCTCAATTTCAGATTCTACCACATTGGCATCTTCAAAGTCTGCACAAGGTTTTGTGATATAGGCTTCTACAGAAAAAGTCAACTGCATCAAAATCTCCCAGAGCCTGCCGCATTCCTTTAAATGGAGCAAAAGACCACATATTCAAACTGTAGACTTAGCACATGCTTGGAAAAACTAAAGTGTCCTGATGAAGTATGCGGAGTAAATTTCAACACTAATCCCAGGTGATATATTGGATGTTAAGTTCCCTGAAATATGTTTTTTACTAGTTTCTATTGTACCAAGTCTCACCCTAGTTGGGTAAGCAAAGAAAGAGAGAAATGCACATCAGATATAATTCTTACATGATAAATATGGGAATTATACTTCAGCACTAGAACACTGGAGAACTGAAGTATAGGAGATTTTTCACGTTTATTGAGAATTTCCTTCCTCCATAAACAACTTGCTCTGCATGGATTAGGATATTTTGAGGTTACAAACTGTGGGTTAAAATAAGACCTCAGGGCTGACACATCTGGTTAAACCACAAAGTTCTGTCTTAAATGGAATTTCTGGTAACACAAAATTTTGCACTGCTTATACCTGAAACCATAATGAGGAAAGTCTAGTTTGCAAATGCGTAAAGAGCAAATAGACAAATAGCACTTGTTTATTACATAACAATACACATGGGCAGCTATAGTTCTACCCAGCACTTAAGAATCCTGAAGAAAAGTTCAACAGGCCACTATTGTTGCTTTAGCTAGCTTCTCTCCAAAGATTTGGGCATTCATACCCCCTCATCATGGGGGAAGGGATAGGAGTAAGTCTACATATTTGTGGACAGTGAGGTCATAGCTGGGAAGATCTGTTGTGGGAACATACTGGTTATAACTGCCAATGTAGTTTAACCTTATTCAGTCACATCAATACCTATCTGCCTGTCCCATCTGGTTTTATTATTTTGTTTTGTTTTTCTTTTTGTCTTTCATAAAAATTTCCTTCCATCTCATTCCCTTATAGTTCAACCTTATTCAGTCATATCAATACCTATCTGCCTGCCCCATCTGGTTTTATTATTTTGTTTTGTTTTTCTTTTTGTCTTTCATAAAAATTTCCTTCCATCTCATTTCCTTATAGTTCAAGCTTTATTTTCCTTTAATACCTTTACTATTGATCAAGAAAAAAATCATTCTTAGTTTGGAGACCTGAAGGAGAGGTAGTTTGCCCTATCAAGTATGGCTGAATGTTCTATACAATATATATAAAACAAAGTAAGAATACTCTTAAGGTGGGAGAGAAAAGAGATTGGCTAAGTACTATGGATCCAAACAATGACTTTCTGCCTTTTATATACCAGATTCAACCTAAAGAAGCCAGAAGTCAGAAAATGCTACTCTTCATAGACAATAATATTTCAACAAAATCCTGTTTTTCCAATACCAAAAGGAGCAACCTAAACAATAACAGTTCAACTCCAAACAAGTAACACAGAAAAAAACCATGGCCCCATGCCCTACCAGGTCAATAAATGCTGAATAGGAATTTTCACCTTGCCCTAGCTGTAGAGGCATCTCTTCACGACCAGCTCCTGCTGGGGGTGGGGGCTACCAGAGAAGGCTGAGTAGGGAGTTGTGAAATTAATTTGCACTCACTGTGAATCAGTCCCACACCACTCTGCATGGAGACCACAAACTGGATTTATATTGCTGTATTGTGGCATCAAAGCCACCTTTCCTTTTCATGCTTCAGTAGTGTCACAGGTAGCCTACTGAAGAGTCAGAACATTCAACCCTGGACACAGAAGTTTGAGGTCATCTCCCATCCCTGCCTGTACTATTTGTTAGTGGAAGCCATGAGGAAGCAGTAAGACAGCATTTTAGCTGGGGAGGTATCCGAGAAGTAAAGTAGGGAACCTAAATTCTCACTTCCACCTGGAAGTAAAGAGTTACCTCCTCCCTCAACACCCTTACCCCTGCTATGGTTTCGACAGAGGCCTAGTGGTGACTTGAATTTTCACTCTTGCCTGACAATAATGAAGAGGTGTGCCAGGAGCCATTCCAGCATCAAAGGAAGCTCGTAAAATAGATACCTAAAATAAATATTCAATATCCAGTCTCATAATCGAACCCGAGTTGCTCAGGATGCAATTATAAATCATTTATATCAAGAATAGGAAAATTTCAACTTGAAAGAAAAAGACAAACAGTAGATGCCAAATATCAAAATGGCACAGAATTATGTGACATTGAATTAATATTCTTACTTAGCAGACTTACTATAAATATTGGTTTCTCTGTGAAGTGAGGTGGCTCAATTAAAATAGACTTAATGAATTGTAATTCATATTTGACAAAATATAAAGTGGTCACCCAGCATCAACAATAATAAAGAAGTTAATATCAGCAACTGACAACATTTTACAAAATGAGGCTAGAATATAGATTTAAAAATTTAAAATTAAGGTAGTAAAATATCTATGTTTCCCTTCATCTACACAGGTTATTATCACTTGCGTTATGGATTAGGATTCACTTGTCCACAAATATTTATTTCCATGTTTTTCTTCATCATCTCTTTCAATTTCTATGCATATATCCCTTAATCATTTATAAGTGTCTACTAATTTCTTATGAATTAGAATTACTCAAGTATTTCAAAACATATTTATGGATATTATTTATGATAATGGAACCCAGCTAGTGAAGACAAGTGATCTATCAAATTTCAAGTTGAATAGTTAATTTTCTATTTTCTTTGAACTACTTTTCTTTCTTTAAAAATTCTCAGTATCTACTTCACTAAAAAATAAGCCCAAACTGATTTTATTGAGTTTGATAGTCTTTAAGCTACCATTTCACTACAAATATTGTTTCATCTCTCTCTTTTAAAGTCAATTTTTATTGAGTCTTTATTTATGAGATAATGGCATGATTCGAAAGCAATACAAGTCTTTTTATAGACATTTCCCTTGTGAGATAGGACTGTAAAAGTTCTTGTAAACCTCTCTACTCTTAAAAGGAAGAATTGGCAGCACCAGTGGGGTTTTCAAAAACATCCAATATGTTCAACTTAATGGTCATTTGTCTTAATGTGATATTTTTTATTTCATTCTTATTCCTAAGAGAATTATGAATAATTAATTTTTCCATTTGTGTAAATGCAAAAAGATAAATTTTTCCTTTACAATTTTATTGGCTTTATATTAAGATGTGTGACTCTCAGGGATGGGATTTTTTAGGCAAAAGGGAGTTATCAATTTTAAGTATTAAAATAAAGGAAGGAAAAAAGGAAGACAAGGAAGGAAGGAAGGAAAGAGGGTGTTCTTCTCTTACTGCTCTAATATGTTACCATTCTTGTAAGGAATTGCCTTATAAAGCAAAACCATCTGTGTTATGAAAACGAGTTCTTAAAAATTGCTCAAAATACAGAAAATGGAGCTTTTCTATCCTGGATTCTGTAGTACTGAGGTAGAATAAACAGTTATAATTCTTTCCAAATTAGTAAACCCCAAAACAGTAGGAAGAAGAAAATTACTTGCATGTGAAATAAAATTAGCATTTATAGTAAAGAATTGAGTTTTTATTTGAGATCTGTATTAATGAATAAGACAAATCTATTATACAAACTTTTAAAAATAGTAAGTTCTAAATATCTTATGTTTTACTCTATACCATTCCTTCTGCTTAAATTATAAATTGATTATACATGATTGGAAAAAATGGTGATAATATTTAGAAACTCAGTCTTTTAAAATTAAAGATATGGATAAACCTCATATTAGTACCTAAACTCTAGAAATCTTAGCATAGAAATAAATTTAGTTGTATAAAATATTCTCATTTTTAGGATTTGGGTATATTTCTGTGTGATACAGTGGGAAACAGCAAGCTGTTACTTCAAGTTCTTTTCTGACTACTTCCACAGACAACACAAAACAACCTCTGGAAAATAAAGATTCAGATTAGTACAAGGGTAGTATCCAGAGTTAGGATTTCTATAGAAATGCGTCTGAAGTTCAACTACTGCTGAGACTCTCTTGGAGAGGAGTTATGTTTCCTTTAGATGACACCTAGAAGCTCTTATTTCATAGTGAACCCCTATAGTCAGAGTTACACAGAGTAAATTGAATTGATCTACCTGGAGAGCTCTGTGATGTCATTTCTCCAGCCCCAAGAATTTTTCCAAACAGAATGAACAGAATTTTGGCGGGGGGGGGGGCAACTAATCAGCGACAAATTTATTGCAAACTAAGGAAATGAAACCCAGTAACCCATCAAACTCGACCGAACCCTGGTGGTGGACACAGCTGCAGCCGGGGTGCCTGGTGCCCGTGGGCCGCGTCCACGTGATGTGTCAGTACGAACCAAGTCACCAGCCGAGCCACTCATTTATGGCTGAGGTGTGCGGGTCGGTGGTAGACAGGACGCAGCCCCACCAGGACACAGGCCAGCTGCTTCGAGGACTGAGTGACCCCAACTCTGGGGTGTCTCAGGCTAGGAGACCCCACCTGGGCGTCTTCATTCAGTCTTCACCCCGCTACCCAGCAGCAGCGTTAGGCCCCACTGCTGCCCTGAGTAGGACGGCAAAGGAAAACACTAAGTTGCCACATGTTCCTTTTTTGGCAGGGGTTGTTGGGGATTGAACCCAGGCACTGAGCTCTGTCCCTGGAGCTTTTAAACATTTTGAGACAGGGTCTTGCTAAACCAACCAGGCAGGGCTTGAGTTTGTGATCCTCCTGTCTCAGCCTCTCCAGGAGCTGGGATCACAGGTGTGGGCTGCCACACCTAGCCAGCTACCTTCTGACAGGCTGCCAGGATTTCCATGGTCCCCTCCTTGAGTTTTCGGCCCTGCTGGGACAGCTCATGGGACTCAGGGAAACACATTCACAGGTTCATTGTAAAGGACATAGAGGGCACTGACGAAAGTGCAGAGCTGGGCAAGGGGCAGGCACAAGACCCACCAGGTGAGCCTCAGCAGCCAGGGTTGGTCAGATCTCTGTGCAAAAGCAGTCACACACTCAGGAAACTTGAAGCAGAAGGATTGAAATTTCAAGGCCAGCCTGGGCAACTTATCAAGATGCCATCTCAAAATAAAAAATAAGTAGGACCGAGGACGTAGCTCAGTGGTAGAAACCCCTGGGTTCCACTTGCACCGCATGTGCGCTTGTGTACACACACAGTTGGTTCTGCCTCAGTGGGCCGGGCCATGTCTGCAGTGCCCACAGAGATTGAAAAAAATGAAAGAAATATTTATGGGAGTTAGTGACATTAGAAAAGGAAAAGTAGAAACGGAAGTCCTTCTAGGGGTAACTTTTCCACACTACTTTATAGTTTAAAATGTATCATACTTCAACCAATGGCCTATTTATTATTATGTAATCATGTTGGATGGAATACGATTCCATGTCTTAGATGATTCAGCAATACACAAAGTCAACTTGGCTCTAACTATGCAAATACAATCTGAACCCAATTTTTAAGAAACCACAGATTTTTTTTTTCCCCTGCCTTAGAGAATGGACTGTTTGTGACCAGGCCAATTCTTTTGTAAGAAAATTATTCTCCAACAAGTAATTTCATAGGCTAAAACTTGAGAATTTTGACACTTTCTCTAAATAAATACCTAAATATTTCAAAGGCATAGTCCAAAAATGAATAATTTATTCTATTGCTTATGCAGATTAAATAACTTAATGAAGCCATATGTAAAATTCTACTCAAGGACTGTTGGATAAATCAATGGATTCTAAGTTTTGTAAAATTCCTTTCATTCATGTAAGAAAAAAAAAGCAATCCCACCTACCTGTGCCAATTGTCCATTTATTGCCTCACAGCTCTAATCCACACTCCATTTCCTTGCTTGTGACACTGGAGATGAATCTTGTAAGAATTTGTCCTTGTCTGATGGCACAGTGTTAAGCATTGTCAGCAGATGGCTGTCAAGGATATTCCAAGGTAAAGGGGATTGTTTCCAGTGTGTTTTTCTGTGCTTGATCCTGAAATGAACAACACCCTGGAGTGCAGAGAATGCCCAGTGGAAGGTGCCACCAATGCATTCTGAGCAACTTCCCTTGCACTTTAGAGGGTAGTTTCCCAGCACATCATTGCCTCAAGTAACTTTCCAGAAAATTCACCAAGAAACACTGCCTTAAAAAACAAAACAAACAAACAAACAAAAAACACTGCCTTATGGACAGTTTCCCAAGAAGTCCAGAAAGTGGCTTGCTAACAATTTCTCTCGCAATATACTTCAGAGAATTTCTCCACCCTCCAACAGGTCATGTGCATGACCATGTCCTCTCTAATGGCAAGTAGGAACGTGCCTCTTTCAGATGTGTTTCTTCATTGGATGTTATGTCTCACAGCCAGGAGTAATGGCAGCTGCAGTAATATAAGTAGATTATAATTACATGTTAAAATTACAATGTGGTTCCTGTCTCCTGATTGATCACTGAATAAGACACATTCAAATAATGTTAAATAATAACTAAAAGTACAAATGTGTTCCAAAATATATAATTAGTAATGAGGGAAATCTAGTTATGACCTTAACATGTGGACCTTTCTTATAGAACTTGAGAGTAGAATGGTGGCTACCAAGTCTGGGGTGGGAGGAAGAGAAAGGTAGATCAGTGGGTAAGTTTACATAAAATCAAAACTTCTGATGTGCTATGGCTCAGTAAGATGACTACAGATGAAAATAATGAGCTGTACATTTCAAAAAGCTACAGGAAAATAAGTTGAAAGTTTGCATCATAAAGAAATGATAAATGTTAAAGGTAATGAATATGTTCAACCTGATTTAAATACTTCACAATGTATATATGTACTGAGTTATGTCACTCTACTAATATATGCTTTTTGTTTTTATGCATGAGTTAAAGTTGACTTAGGTGAAAAATAAATGAAATATGGTCTACTTTTAAGTAGGCGTTATTAAGTATCTGCTTCCTAGCAAAGTTAATATACTAAATAATAGAATACATATGATTAAACTGAAATGTTTATATCTGCTGTTTGAAAGAAAATTCCCCTTAGTAAAACTACTGCTTAAATAGCCAAAAAGATATTGATAAATGTGCCAAATGAAATGAGGTAAACTGTGTACTTTTAAATAGAAGTAGATTTGTATACATCTTAAGATTACATAATTTGAAGTATCTCTGAATTTAGGAGGATGGAAAGCCACTTCCTATCATTTCAAGTAATATGGGTTAAAGGATTTGAGATAATATTTAGAAATATTAAGGACCACCACTGCGCTTACACAATAAACCCATAAGTTAACATTCTAGCTCATTCATTACTTTCTCATTCAAATGTGACCCCTCCCTTTTACTCTTCCATATTCAAAATTCCCTCAGGATGTCAGAACTTACTTTCATAACTTCCTATATAGTTAAGGTTATTTAATTGTAAGCAACTGACACTATAATATCTAACTTAAACAAGTATGAAATTTTACTTTCATGCTCCTGAAAAAAATCACAAAATTGTCAGGGACTCTGAAAAAGAACCAGGCTTATGAAAGACATGAACTAAGCCTCTTTAGAGTTCCAGACAGCAAGAACTACTTGATCATCCTGTCAAGTACAGGAGGAAATAATGAGTTCCAAACATTCTTCTGTTCTTAAGACCCTCTCCTCAAGTCAGTCTTTGGAAGATAAGCTTGATTTCTCTAGCTCGGGTCATATGTCCATTCCTTGCTTAGAATACACAACACTGTGATTTTCTGCCTCAGCAAAATAACACAAAATGGTGGAGCTCACTGACCTAATGGGAATCAGGATGATATTATCTGAAGTAGAGAGAATAAAACACTTAAAGGTCAAAAATTTCCTCCACTACATAGATCATTTAGATCAAGTCTCTCATTCCTCAACAGATGTAACAGATGGAATACACACAAACAATATTTAATTTTAATGACTGAACTTTTGATAAACATAGGCTCTTGTGGGGATCTGTATTAAAAGAGGAATATGTAATCCCCCCCCCAAAAAAAAATGACTGGAAGAGCAGACTTTTGTTATGTTCTCCAATACATTTTTCATGATGGACTACTATCAACCTTTATCCCATCATACCAAAAAATATCAGACTGTTAAAAGATCTCTTCAGGGGCTGGGGATTTAGCTCAGTGGTTCTGCCGCCTGCCCCACAAGTGCAAGGACCCGAGTTCGATCCCCAGTACCCCCACCAAAAAAAAAATCTCTACATTCCATGAAGAACATGAAGAAACTGGAAGCTCTGATGACTGCTTACTTTCCTTAAGTGCCCCCTAGGACCCATTCAAAAAAAGATGATCAAATGATCTTGAGAAGTCAGTATCTGAGTCATTAGTTTCCTATTGCTTTATTATAAATTATCACAAACTCTGTGGCTTTAAAACAACAGAAAGGTTTTCTCTAATGGTTCTGGAGGTCAGAAGTTCTCTATCAGTTTCACTGGACCGAAGCCAAGGTGATGGCAAGTGCTCCCTCCAGAGGCTCTAGGAGACAGTCCATTCTTTGCCTCTTCAACTTTTGGTGATTGCTGTCATACCTTTGCTGTGGTAATATCTCTCTAATCTCTACATCCATCCTCACATAGCCTTTTCTGTTTCTGTCTTCTCTTCTGTCTCAAATTTCCTTGACTTTCTCTTCTGAGGACATTTGTGATTAGATCACTCAGGAAATCAAGGACAATTTCCAATGTCAAAGGCCTAAATTTAATCACTTTTGTAGCAATGTGTTTCCTTATAAGGTAATATTTATATGTCTCAGGAATTAGGATCTGATTTCTTTGAGTAATCATCATTCAACCTACTATTCGGAGCATCATCCAGAAAGCCTGGATTTTGAGGGGTATAATAGCTGAATGAAGCTTTGCATTATTTCCCTTAGGGAGAGGGAAAATATATTCTATGCCTAGAAAAAAAGGACTAACTATGAAGCAGTTACCTCACCACAGAGTACATTTCTCTAGCCCTACTGACATCTAAATGAAGCCATGTGACTTCAGTGACTTGTTTGTTCAGTGAAAAGTGAGAATTATTTGTCATAGCATTTAAAGACTTTAAGAAGCCAGTATTCTTCTTCAATACTGCAGTCTTTTCTCATCTATTAGTTGAATAAAGACAATGACAAAAAATCATTGAGACATAAAAAGGAAAAAATTAAGTTCTTCAAGGATTGTGAAAAAGGAAACTACCTGTCAATATGTCCTAAATAGGATAAATACAAAGAAACACACTTACAAATATTGTAATGAAAATGGTAATATCAATTAATTAAAATCACTAGATAGAAAAGACTACATATAAAGGCATGGTAGATCAATGATAGATTGATGATAAATTGATAATCTATCAATTGGGCAGTAGAAAAGGCAGTGGATAATCTTAAAAGTGTTGAGAGAAAACATAGTGTTGGGACTATTGGGGAATAATTGTGAAAAATCACTCTGTGTTTCTGGCTGAGGAAACCAAAAAATTGATGCAAGGAAAATACTACTAGAGTATGAAAAAATGCCCTGGAAAGGAAATAGCCAGAGAAAGAACCCCGTGTTCTCATGTCTAACTCCTAAGCACATGAAAAATGGCTGCTTCTTCTCACAAATTCCTGCCATCTCTGGCTCAGTGCTCTAATCTGTTGTGCTCTGTTTTACTCTGTGAGAGACCAAGGGCTCTTTAGGTCTTTCTGAGGCATGCCACAGCCATCCCCACAAGTGGCTTTCTGTCTCCCAGCAATACATCAGAGCTTTTAAAAGAAAACACATAGAACATAGAAATTTTTCTTTGCCGTTAGTCCAGCCTGTTGTTTGTCCCCCACCAACCTTGGTGAATCCATTGAATGTTAATTTCCATTGATTATTTATCACAAATGCCTTCTAGAGAGCCCAAATAAAAATAAACCTTTTTACTTGGGCTTCTGCTGGGAACTGCTGAACAACAAATAGTAATACTTTTCTGAAGATGGAGCTTTTTGGGGGATTACCATACCTATGCTGCCTCTTTTAGAAGCTGCTAGACTGCTGGGTTTTCAAGACTACCAAGGGCTCACAGAGACTGGAAACAGGAAAAGTTAAAATGCACAAAGCTTTCTCTTCTTGTGGCGATTCAGTCACTTATTGAATGAACTCTTCAGATTATTGCAAGCTTTTTGTTAATTTCCAGAGTTGTCAAAAATGGTTTTGGTCATTTTTTCCCGTATCTTCATTGTTTTATAGAAGATCAGATTTTCAAAGGTCCTTATTCTATCATCCTACATGTATTTCTTCTTCCACGTATTTACATTTTTTTTCTTTTTTGGTCTTCATTCTATTTGTCATTAGAGATCATGTTAGCCTAAAAAATATCCAATGAATATCATTATATTGTATAAGTACAATGTACCAATAAAATTAATAGTAAAAATACTTCTTTGGTGTGTATCTTCTGGTGACAAAATCTTTCAGATTTTTTTTTTTTTGGTACCTGGGATC
>NW_004624745.1:4232506-4324505 GCF_000247695.1 Heterocephalus glaber | reverse complement strand
AATTCTTTGGGGAGATACCCAGCAGGGAAAAACCTGGGTCAAATGGGACTTCTAGTCCTAGTAATTTGAGGTATCTCCATAGTGATTTCCACAGTGGTGGCACCAGTCTACCCTCCCACGAACAGTGGAACAGTTTTCCTCTTTCCCCACAGCCCCGCCAGCACCTGTTATTTGTCAATTTCATGATAGCAGCCATTCTTTCTGGAGTGAAGTGGAATCTCACTTTGTTTTCATTTTCATCTCTCGAATGGCCAGTGATGTTGAACATTTTTTCATATGTTTATTTGCTATTTCTACTTCTTTGTCTGAGAAATGTCTGTTTATTTCAGATGCCCATTTTTGGATTGGGTCTTTAAATTTGGAAGGTCTGATTCTTTTAAGTTCTTTATAGATCTAGATAGTAGACCTTTGTCTGAGGAAGAGCTGGTGAAAATTTTTTCCCACATTGTAGGTTGTCTCTTCACTCTGTTGGTGTTTTCTCTTGCTGTGCAGAAGCTTTTTAATAAGAAGAGATCCCACTTCTTGATTGTTTGTGGTAGTTCACAGGCAACTGAGGTTTTGTTCATAAAATCTTTTCCTACACCAATGTCTTCAAGACTTCTACCTAACCTCTTTTCCAGCTGATTCAGCATTTCTGTTTTAATATTTAGATCTTTAATCCATTTTGATTTTAGTATAGATTATGGTGAGAGATATAGGTCTAGTTTTAATCTTTGGCAAGTTGAAACCCAATTCTTCCAGCACCGTTTATTTAAGAGGCTATCTTTCCTCCAGTGAGGGCGTTTGGCTCTTTAATCAAAGATGAGGTGACTGAATGTGTCTGGAATTGTTTCTGCACCTTCTAATTGGTTCCACTGATCCCCAGGTCTGTTACTTTGTCAGTACCTTGCTGTTTTTATCACAGTAGCTTTGTAGTATAGTTTTAAGTTTGGGGTTGTAACATCCCCTAACATGTCTCTGTTACCTAGAATTGCTTTTGCCTTTCTGGGTCTCTTCTTGTTCCAAATGAATTTTTGGATTGTTTTCTCAAGGTCCATGAAGTATGTTGCTGGGATTTCAATTGGGATTGCATTTAATCTAAACAGCAGTTTTGGAAGTATGGCCATTTTCACTATGTTGATCCTTCCTATCCAGGAGCAGGGGATGTCTTTCCATTTTCTGATATCATCTTCAATCTTTCTTTTCAGAGAGCTATACTTTTCAGAGAAGAGGTCCTTGCTTTGTTTTGTTAGGTTGATTCCTAGTTGTTTCAGTTTTTTGGATGCTATTGTGAAAGGAATTGTTTGCCTTTAATGTAGAGGAAAGCTATTGATTTTTGGGTGTTGACCTTGTATCCAGCTACTTTACTGAATTTGGTTATTAAGTCTAGAAGACTTTTGGTTGAGTTCTTGGGGTCTTCTATATGGAGTATCATGTTATCTGCAAATAATGACAATTTGACTTCTTCATTTCCTATCTTTATTCCTTTTATTTCTTTCTCTTGTCTAATTGCCGTGGCTAATGTTTCCAAAACTATATTGAACAAGAATGGTGATAATGGACATCCTTGTCTTGTTCCTGATTTTAGTGTGAAGGATTTCAGTTTTTGACCATTTAGTATGATATTGGCTGCTGGTTTTTCATAGATGGCTTTTATCAGGTTACAGTAGAGACTGTCTATTCCAATTTTGTGTAGGCTTTTTATCATAAATGTGTTGGATTTTGTTGAATGCTTTTTCTGCATCTATGGAGATGATCCTATGGTTTTTGTCCTTGGCTCTATTGATATAGTGTATTACACTGATTGATTTGCATATGTTGCACCATCCCTGCATCACTGGGATGAATTCCACTTGGTCAGGGTGTTTGATCTTCTTGATGATCTTCTGCATTCTGTTTGCCAGTATCTTATTAAGGATTTTTGCATCTATTTTCATTAGATTTTTGCATCTATAGTTCTCTTTATTGGTTGGGTCTTTCTCTGCTTTGGGGATCAATGTGATGCTTGTTTCCAGAAATGAATTCAGGAGTGTGGCATCCCTTTCAATTCCACTGAAGAGTTTAAACAGTAGCAGCAGTAGTTCCTCTCTAAATGTCTTGTAGAATTCAACAGTGAAGCCACCAGGACCCAGGCTTTTCTTAGTTGGTATGGTTTTAATTACTTTTTCAATTTCATTAATTGATATTGGGTTGCTCAGAATTTTTAGGTCTTCTTTGTTCAACTTTGGTAATTCAAACGTGTCTAGGAATCTGTCCATTTCTTCTGTGTTTCCCATCTTATTGGTGTATAGGTTCTCAAAGTAGGTATTGATGTTCCTCTGGATTTCTGCTGAGTCCATTGTAATTTCATCCTTTTCATTCCTAATTTCATGGATTTGGGCCTTTTATTTCCTTTTTCTGATAAGGTTGGCTAAGGGTTTGAAATTTTGTTTCTTCTTTCAAAGAACCAACTCTTGGCTTCATTGATTTTTTGTATCATCTGCTTAGTCTCCATTGTTTTGATTTCTGCTCTGATCTTGATAATTTCCTCCCTTGTATGAGCTTTGGGGTTGTCTTGCTCTTCTTTTCGAGGTTCAGCATCAGGTTGTTTAATTGGGCTACCTGTGTTTTCCTAATATGAGTATTCACTGCTGTGAATTTCCCTCGTAAGACTGCTTTCATTGTGTCCCATAGATTGTAATATGTGGTATTGTCATTGTCTTTTAATTGCAGAAACTGTCTGATTTCTTCTTTAATTTCCTCTGTGACCCACTGGTTATTCAGAAGTGTGCTGTTCAATTTCCATGGTTTCTTTTGCTATTTATCTCCAATTTCATCGCACTATGGTCTTATAATATACAGGGGATAATTTCAATTCCTTTGCACTTACTTAAACATGTTCTATGAGCAAGTATGTGGTCTATTTTGGAGAATGACCCGTGTGTAGCTGAAAATAATGTGCATTCTGATTTTGTGGTGTGGAACACTCTCTAAACATCTGTTAAGTCCATTTGTTCAAGAGTTTGGTTGAGTTCTAGTATTTTGTTGCTTGTTTTTTGTCTAGTTGATCTATCTGTGACAGTGGGGTATTGAGATCCCCCACTACTATTATATCAGTGTTAATTTAACTTTGCACGTCTGTTAGTATTTGTTGTATATAGTTGGACACACTAGTGTTTGGTGTATAAATATTTATGACTGTCATCTCCTTTTGGATTGTTCCCTTTACAAGGATGTAGTGTCCTTCTTTGTCTCTCTTAATCAGTGTTGGTTTGAAATCCACTTAATCTGCAAAGAGGATAGCTACTCCTGCTTTTTGGGGGGTTTCTGTCACATGGAGTATTGTTTTCCACCATCTAACTTTCAGTCTATGAGTTTCTTTTTGAATTAAGTGTGTTTCTTGGATGCAACATATTGTTGGATCTTGCTTCTTGACCCATTCTGCCAGTCTATTTCTTTTGATTGGTGAATTGAGACCATTAACATTGATGGTCATAACTGACAGATATTGAGTTATCATTGTCATGACTTTTTCTTTTTGTTGGATTCTCCCCCTTTGTGTTAAATTTCTTGTCATGCCCAATGGATTCATTCTGCTGGGCTTCCTGGGGTTGTGATCCTCAATGTCTGTTCCTAGGATATTGTGTAAAATTCTTTGGAGTGCTGGTTTGGTATTCACGAAGTTCCTAAGGTGCTCTTTGTCATGAAAGTATCTTATTTCTCCATCAATTTTGAAAGATAGTTTTGCAGGGTACATCAATCTGGGTTGGAGGCTGTTTTCCTTCAGGGCTTGGAATAAGTGACTCCAAGCTCTTCTTGCCTTGATGGTTTCTGTTGAGAAGTCTCCTGTGATTCTGATGGGCTTTCCTTTGTATTTGATTTGTTACTTTTCTCTAACCGCTTGCAGAATTTTGTTCTTCTGTTGAGTTTCTGGAATCTTAACTATTATATGCCTATGTGTAGATTTTTTTTGATCAAGGCTATTTGGAGTCCTATATGCCCCACTTATCTGTATGTCAAGTTCTTTTCCTCTGCTTGGGAAGTTTTCTGCCATTACTTCTGTGAACAGTTTTTTATGTCATCTGCATTCTTTCTTGTTTCTTCATTGACTCCAATCAGTCTTATGTTATTCTTCTTTGCATTGTCTAGCAGCTGCTGGATTGATTTCTCATGATCCGTTACAATTTTGAAGCAATTTTTCTTTTCCTGGTCACTAATTGCAATATTATCTTCTATATCTGAAATTCTGTCTTCACATTGGCTCATTCTGCTGTGTAGACTTTCAATGGAGTTTTTAATCTCCTGGAAATCTGTTTGCATCTGTTTTATGGATTCCATTTGTTTCCTATGTTGGGATTCCATCATATTCCTCAGCTCCCCTTTAGATTTATTACTCATGTCTTGCACTATGAGCACAATCTCTGCTGTTATCTGAGAAATTATTTCTCATTTCATTTTTTCCAGATCCTCTTTTGTTGCCAGTTCAGGGAGTCCAGGTGGTCAAGTATCAGAGTATTCCATCTCCTTTCCCTTTGGTTGCTGTAGGTGATCTGGAAGTCTGTTTTTGAGGCTTGTTTACATGTCTTCTCATTTTGGGGGGGGGGGACTTGTGCTACTGGTGCCCATGTGGTTTACCTCTTCTGTGCTGGAAGTGGTGGCATGTAGGCCCAGAAGCCTCCTCCTCTGTGCTGGGAGCAGTGGCACATCAATCCAGAAGACTCCTCCTATGTGCTGGGCTGCTCTTTTATTTTTAATCAAAGGAAAGATTTAGAACATTTGCACCAAGGCAAGTGTAAGAGGACACTGGCAGATGTGTCAAAGCCTGGGTGTCTGAGGACAGAAAGTCTGTTGTTTGGCACAGGTACATGACAAACTTTGTTATAAGTTAGTATGGATGATCACACACCTTTGACATGGTTATGCAAGGTCGTGAGGCTGTTTTGTCTAAGTGTCTCAAAAAACCTGATTAAAAAAAGTCATGCAGCTCTTGAGCACAGCAGCTGCAGCTCCAGCTCTCATGCTCTGATGCTGACCTTATGTTGTAAAATTAAAGTTTGGTTCTTGCTTTCTGGTAATGTCTGCTCCATGTGTGTTCTTTTCTTTGGGAACCTCACCTGACCAGACCTCCCTTCAACCCACAACCTCAATATTAGGAAACCAAAAAGATACAAGTATTGGCTAGTATTAGTTGATAGGGTTGCCATAACAATGTGCTCCAGAATGAGTGGCCTAATGGAGATTTATTATCTCTCAATTCTGGTGGCTAGAAGTCCAAGATCATGGTGTCAGCAGTGTGTGTTTTTGTTTTTTGTTTTTTTCCTGAGGCCTCTTTTCTTGGCTTATAGATGACTATCTTAGCCTGTGTCTCCCCCAAGTCCTCCATGTTCACATGTCTATATCCTAATTTCTTCCTCTTATAAGGTTAACACTCATATTGCATTAGGATCAATCTTACCTAATGACTTCATTTTAACTTAGTTACCTCCTTAATGATTATCTCTAAATATTATCACAATCTGAGGAATTGAAGGTTAGGGGTTCAAATTATAAATTTTGGGGGTGGTGGGACATAATTCTGCCCATAACACAAGACCATGGTGAGTGTCATCAAGAAATAGTAGCATTATTTCCACATATTGGAAACCATAAGAACTTAGAGTCAAATCCATAGACTTAAGAAAATAGCTCCACATACTACTACATTTGGTGATAACATGAAGAGACAACTTTCTCAGGGAATATCAATCTTATTGCTAAAGTTCCTGAGATTGCCACATTTCCTAACTTTTCAAAGGCCTGAATGTCAACATTTTCTTAAATTTAATGAGATATTTCAGAATTTTTCAAAAATTATTTTTTAATATTATCAAAAAATACAAAGTAAAAATGCTTTAACTTTAGATTTTTTAAATGAGTGAAATCCATACCTTTTCAAAAGAATGTACACCATTCCATTAAAGATAAATCCATGGAGAATATACATCTGATTCTTGACTACTGAAGTATCATTAGCATGTAATTATGAAAATAGTGTAAAAGATTTCACAAAGCAGACTCATCATCTTTGGAATGTAAGTTTACTGTTTAGATTTAAATAGTATCACATTTATTTAACATGTATGTATCGATAATCTACTATGTATACAGTACTTTCCTAGTTTAAAACTAGCATTTCAGTGATCATAAAAATAAAAAATACATACTAACCCATAGGCTCCACCTTCAAAGTATCTATAACCCAGCTGGCGAGACACTAAAAGCATGGAACATATCATGTCATGTTGGGAGTCATTCTTGCCAGAGGCAATGAGTGCAACCATCTGAGTGTATTTGTGTGTGTTGCACTGCCAAAGCATATGTGAAAGGATTCCAAATGTAGGGTAGTCAAATTAATACTACATTAGACTCAACTTGAAATCACTGAATTATAGCACTTAAAATGTAGATAACTCAAGATGTAGATAGCTGAAAATAATAGCTAGAAGTAGAAATATAGCCAGAAACAGAAAATATTTTCAGTGCAATATAAATATTACAATAAACTGACAGGTCTTATATCCTGTTTGATTTGCAAAATAAGTACATTTTTACATGTCTAGGATACGAAAATAAAAAAAGAAAATGAATATGGAATTTCTTTTTGTAAATTTTTTGGCCATTTTATTATTTTAATTAAACTATATAATGGTAGAGAATAAAAGAACAAAATACTACACTGTGACTTAGAACATAATTTCTGGTAAAAGTGTAAATTGAAGAAATAAAGAATTAAGGGATTTATAGCAATGTCATTTTAGAATATAAAGGAAATCAGCTTTTAAAATGAAGACCCATATACAGTATCTGAACAAATATAGTAGTTTTTTCTTTCCCAATTTATTAAAAAAAAAAACTATTCCCAAAATACAGTATTATGACACCACCTACTGGGAATTTAGAAGACAACAGTCAACTATACTTTCTTCAACTATAAGCATTTTAAAAACTATGAATAAAGTGATTAAAACAATGGCCAAGATGTACACATTGGTAATGGCACAGGGAAATTTTAAAAATTAGTAAGCTTTAATTTTAGGGAAGCATGTATTATAATCATTTATCTTTGCTATTTTGGGTCATACTATTAGCCAGTATTGATCATACCCAGATGAACTGGTTTGGATTAATGAAACTGATAATAGGACTTGTCTATGCAACAAAACACTCAATTTGTTTGCTTTTTTACTAACCTGACAATTTGGTTCTTTTTTTTTCATCAGTATACTTGAGAAACTTGGTCACAGAAGATTGCCTTGGGTGAACATGGGGCATGCGTTGGGTCCTCTAGAAGCAGAGCTGAGATCTCACCTATGGAAGGAATGTGGAAAGCTAGGTTTTGGTAGGAAGAGAAGAACAACTGTGATGACCAAAGCTACAGCCAACACAGGTGAGAACTCTGGGGCACAATGGCTCTAGAGAGCCAAGATGGTTTGACCTTTACTTCACGAATCTATGGGATCCTGGAGTATGTGACTGCAAGAGAGACAGAGCCTTAAGTGACCCTCAGAAGCTGAGGCAGACCCTAAAGGAGATGCCTTTAGTACTGCCTTCAAAGGGTCTGGGAGATGCCTCTTACATCAGCAAGGGATCAGAGAGAGAGCAGCTAAAGCTAATTTAAGGCCGTGTATTTTGTAAGGTTAATCTGATGTGAACATATCTGTTATGCCATTTCAATTAGAAAATTCCTCTTTCACTGTGCATAACTGCCATCAAAATTGAGGCAAATTCTTTCACATCCATATCCAAAAGAATTCTCTTATGGTTTGGATCTAGATGTCCCCTCAAAGCCCTGCACAGTCAGTTGACTGAATCTATAGAGTGTGTGATGCTGGGATTAAGAGTATGTGATTATTAATGACTACATGTGAGCGATTAGTTTGGCACCTCCCTAATCCCCAGTAGTCTGAATAAGATAAAAAGAGCAGAAAGACACTGTCAAGGTTTCTTGTTGCTTTTGCTGCTTCTGCTTCCATGAACTGTTGCCCCTCTACCACCCTGCCTTGGAGCCAGCTAGTTATAAACTGAAACCTCTACGAACTATAAACTAAACAAACCCTTTCCCCTCTAACTTTGGGTGTTGGGTAATTTGTCTCAGGAATGAGAGAAAAGTAACTAACACAAATTCTTTATGGCAATTTCCATAAATATTTATATCTTGGTTATGGCTTATATAAAATCAGTTAAAATACCATAGATTTCTCAAGGTCAACACTTCTATTTTTAACCTTTCTGGATTTAAGAGTCTTGAGGCACAAATGATGTGAATTTACTACTCTCAGGTTCCTGCTATCATTACAAACCTCCCACCTTTTAAAGTTTAAAAAAATTCTCAAGTTCTCATCTTGGGATTTGCAGATCACATAAGCAATGTCAGATCTTGCCTAAACCACATATCCAGATAATTGGCTTATGGTTGTGAATTGTTCCCTCTATCCACAATAAACCATGAAAAAAGATGAGTTTCATATTTATCATCTTACTTGTGAAGGTTTTCCCCCTTTTTCCTGATGATCTTGCCAGGCCCTAGGCTTTTTTCCTCCTGTTTATTTTTAATAAATCAGTTTTATGGGTCTGAAGATTCAATTTACAGTGGGAGAAGCTGTTAAATGGAAAATTTATGTAAGAAAGTTAATATTTTACTTAAAATAATAAATATAAAAATCACAAAACACTACAAACACCAAGAAATAGCATTCAATATAGTTATCCTAAAATCCTTTCTTTGCATTTTTGCTGTACTCCTTTATACGTTAATGACTTTCTACTATTTTCTGTGGGGAGGCTAGAAAAATTAAGTCTTTATTTTACCAGAATTTATCAAAACAAATTCAGGCTATTTTTTTTCCTTCAATATAGAAGATTGAACCCAAGGCCTTTGCCTTGAGCTATACCCCCAGCTTGTTTTTATTTTGAGACAGTCCAGGCTGAACTCAAATTTGCAGTGCTCCTGCCGCAGTCCCCCAGAGGGCTGGAGTTGCAGGTATATGTCACCAAGCTAAGCCAATTCCACCATGCCCAGCTGATTCAGGCTTTGATTCTCAGCCATTGAATATACTGTTTACTTTCTTCTCACCCTAAGGGATTCATTAGAACTGTGCTAATATTTTATCCAATATGTTAAGTATCTCATTAACGGGAGTATTTTCTAGCTCCACCATCCAGTCAGGATGCTGGAAAAAGAAGCCCCCACTGAACTCTTGAAAAATCTCTCCAACATCCCTTTTTCCCCACCCTCTGAAATAACTATGGTCAAAATTGCCTACTCCTCTCATTTTATTCAGAAGTACAGTATTTCACAGGAATGACCACTTTCTGTCAGAAAAATTCTTCTCTTTTGAACTAAAAGATACTACATGTTCCTATTTCATTCTCTAGTCTTCTCTATTACCTTTATGGGTTTGCCTCCAAAAGTAGGCCCCTCTTTATGACTCTCAGAAGTTCTGGCCCACCTCTCCTCTCTACATCATCTTATTGCATGATGGGGTGAATTCCTTTGCCTATAAAGGCATTTCAGAACTGATGGTTCTCAAATTTGTATCTCAAGGGGACAATTCTAAACACCCAATTTATAACTCATTGCAAATGTACACACACGAAACTACAACATGAAATCACTTAAAGTTAGAAACAAGTCCAAAGGATTCCCAGATGTCCCTTTCAAACCACACCTCCTCTCCCTTCCCTCAAAGTAACCACTAACCCAATTACCTACATGGTAATCCTCGTCTTCATTTGAGTTTTGAAATTACACATTCTCACTAATGTTTGATAGTAATGAAGGTTGAAATTTTCCCAAATCTCACATTTAGTGGTATCTCCTTACAGTTGTGGTTGAGCACCTTTCCATGCTTATCAATCATTTGGATGTTTTTCTATATATAATATTTCTATATATATATAATATTTGGGTATTTTTGTTAAGTGCTGTTCAAATTCATTTTTTATTGGATTAACAGGCATTTTTGTGTGATTTAAATGTTTGTGTTGATTTAAATGGGCATTTTTTTCACTTTTCTTTATACCTCCTTACACCTTCTAATCCTGTCAGGATTTCAAAAGTCTCATAGTTTGCGAAAATGCTTTCTCAATTTCCCTGAACATGATATCCATGAACATTTTCGTAGCTAAACTATTTGCTCTTTATTAAACCAGGGCCACTTCAGAAAGCATGTCATAATGATTGTATCCAAGTCTACTCTATAAAACTTTTTTATTAATGCATTTTCATCTTTCAAAATGCAAATACCTTTCCTGACTAACCTGGTTTGTGTATTCACCCTCCTCAGGGATTTTTTTTCTATGTGGCTAAATTTATCAAAACTTTCCTTCATGTTTATTATTTTTGTGTGAAGAAATTATTATTCCAAGATCTTAAAGATACTCCCCTGTGCTACCTTCTACAAGATTTAGATTTCTGTGACATAACCATCATGAAACAGCTAATGTTTTAGTAACTTTCCTCTCATAAATAACCAAAAAGCTGGATCAAAATATAGAAAGCAACTTTTTCAAATATTTGGCCAACAGATAGTGCAAGACTGCAATGTTTGAGAGCAGGGAAGAGGAGGTTAGACTGCTTCCAGGAGACATTTTCAAAACATGGGTAAGGGAACTGCAATCCAAAAACCAGCCGTCTTACTGGATGAAGTTTTCAGGCCAATAAAAGGAAACTGATGTTCAAAATTTATATTAATGACCTAAATTTCCAAAAACTCAAATTTTAAATAATCTCAAATTTTTAAATAATCAAAACTTTAGCTCATCTGGTCCAAATTTTGATTGTATGTATTAATCTGGGTGTGTTACAACATGATTTTTATAATTTTTGTGGGAGTGGTGACAGTAATAGTGTTTTATACTCTTACAAGCATCAGCCTTGTGATTTAAGCACACAATTCTCGAAATAAATAGGAAAAAAAAAAGGGCCAGGCAATTTTCCACTGAAAGTATACTGCTTATGGTAACATAAATAATATATTGACATATCATTTTTATATTTAACATTTTAATTTGTTATAATTTTGAAACTATTAAATATCAAGATATAGGTCACCCTACCAAAAGTTTTTTGAGATTCTTAGCAAATTTAAGCGAGTAAAAACTTTCTGAGAAGAAAAAGTTTGAGAGCAGGTTTTTTTATACTGATAATGTGCAAGTTTTCTTGTTTTGTTTTTTCTGTAGTGCCAGATCAAATCCGGGGCCTTATGTATGCTAGGGCAGTGCTCAGAAAACTTTTTTTTTTTAAAAAAGGGGGAAAAATGAGCTCAGTTGCAAATACTGCAAAACATTAAAGCACATCACTAAGATACCTAGATCTATTTAAAGATAAATGAAAATAATTTGGAAACTCTATTGAGGGACATAAGAATCTAATGGAAAGACAGTATTTCTTGGGGGGGGCAGGAATATTCAGTATCATAAAAGCATCAGTTTCTGTATATATTCCATGCCCTATCTCTGCACTCAATATGATTACAATCAGAATGACAACAGATTTTTACTTGAAGATTAAATCATTCTAAAGTTTATCTGTACAGTGGTACAGAAATTCTGAAAGAAAAAAAGAGTAATAGGGATGTACGTATGTGTCAGAGAGTAATACCTGTGCTTTAGATATGAAAGTAAACTGATTATAAGACAGGTTTTAAATCAATGTTAAAACAATACGAAATAATAGTAATTAAATCAGTGGCTGCTGAGTAGACGAAAAGATAAATGGAAGTCAATAGTATTTGTCAGTCTCAAACACAAAAACTACTATGTATTACAGGATGTATTTTAGATCAGTGAGGGGGAGAACTACTACTTTATAAATAGTATTAACAACTGGATAACACTTGGAGAAAATGACCAATCTTCATCACGTTTCTTAAACTAATGCAAACCACATTAAGGACTGATAAACAGCCTGGCAAGATTGTGCATACTGGTAATCACAGCATTTCTGGAGGTTTAGGAGGATCAAATACTCAAGCCCAGCCTGGGCAATTAAGTGACATATCAAGATTCTGTCTCAAAAAAATAAAATAAAAAGGGTTCAGGATGTAGCTCAGTGAAAAGGCCTTAGGTCCAATACCCAGTACTAAGAAAAAAATTTTAACACAAAAATTATAAAAATATCAAGAGAAATCAAATCTTTTTAATTTTTGTCAGGGAAAATTCATTTGAAACATTAGACCACAAGCAGAAATTAAAAAGCAGGTGAACTGATCTGATCACATAAAAATACTCATAAGCTTAAAATGAATGACAGTAGAAAAACATCCATAATATGTATAAAAACTATTACTTATTCCTAAAATGAGCCACTGCAAACTTAGACGTGAACAGTTAAAAGTATAAACAGGTAGTTAACTACACAAGAAATGCAAACAGCTTATTAACATATTGAAATACACTCACTAAAAAACATAAAGGAAACAAACTTGGCTGTCAATGAAAAATACTTAATAGTCTGTTTGACTGTATGAAGATACTGACTCCTGCACTAATGATGTCAGTGTATAATGGACAATGGTCGGTGGCGGCAGTTCATAATTTTAAATGTACAGTCAGTGATCCAGATGAAAACTATATTAGAAATTTAGCAAAAAAAACCCCACCCCACAAACATGTAGCAGCTAACATTGTACGTCTGCAAACATGACAGCATACTCTCCTTATAACCAAACACTGAATAGCATTGAGAGGTGTGCACCTATATACCCATTTTCTTGAAAATGTCTAATATTACAAAGCTTTTATGACATCGTTTAGACAGATATTTATGCATGTGCCTAGAAAGATGGCTAAAAACATGAACATAAAAATGTTAACAGTGCCTAACTTGAAGGACAGGTGAATTTGGCTGATTACTTTCGTGTCATTACTATTTTGCTTCATACTTACTGACAGATTTTATGGCACATGGTAGGCATTCAAATAAATATATGAATGAGTCCATGGCATAACAGCATAATAGATTAAATGTATATCACAGCCAGGAGTTGCTGTGCATGCTTGTAATTGCAGCACTCTGGAAGGTGGAAGCAGAAGGATCCCAAGTTCAGTGTCCAGCCTGGACAACTTGGTGAGACTATGTTGCAAAATAAAAAAAACAGAATGGTGAGCATAGCTGCCTTCCAGTATTAAAAAAACAAAACAAAATAAAAACAAAAACAAAAACAAAAAACAACAACAGAAAAACGCTAGGGATGTAGCTCAGTTCAAAGTCCCTGAGTTCAATCCCTTGGATGAAGGAAAATAAAAAGGGTATATCCTTCACTATCAATTTTAAAAATAAAACATTAAATATTATTTAAGAATCCTGGATGCACATTGAGGCGATACTCTTAAGTGAAATAAATAGGACACATGTGTAAATACCGAATAGTTTCTCTAGTGAGAAAGTGAAAATGTAAATAAGGACTAAAAGGTATAATAGATAATGTGAAATAGGAAGAAAAGGGGCAAAGGGGAAGGGGAAGTGTGAGGGGTAGGGGAAAAGAAAGAAGGGAATGGAATTAACATGAGAAAAAGAAAAAATGGAAAAATCTTTGTAGATAGGGAGGGCAGGGGAATGGGGAAAAAATAAGAACCAAAATGGATTATGTAAAGGTGCAAATTTCCAAAGATGAATGTCATTATATTGTATACTTTAAATGTTCCAATATAATTAATAAAAACAAAAGAATCCATTTGATAGAGAAAAACAAAAAACTTCAATCAGAACTAGTATATAATTGTGGAGCCCTGGAGATGGTCTCTAAAATCTCTGAATATCTAGAACTTTAGAGGTTAATGACTTTGGATAAAAATAAATCTTTAAAGGTAGCTAGCATGTTGGTTCTTTACCTAGTTTCTCTTAAGGCTGCCTACCTCCTACTAATGTAAGTACTAGAGAGAATTTGGAAGGCAGAAGCAAATATGATCTACTTGATTTTGTTAGTACTGACATAATACTGGTAGTTGATTCCTGTCTCCGTGACTTTCAGAACTTCGAAAACCATCTGTAAAGTGCATCCCTCAGAATTACTGAGACCAGGTTAAGTAGTGAATTTTCTCAGAGGTCTAAGCCAAAATCACCATGCAGCCTTTTTTGTTTTTTTGAGCTTCAAAGTTCTGGTAACATCAACTTTTTCCTTGTTTCCTCACTCTAGGACTAGGTGCTATATCCTGCAATCATGATCTCTGGGTTACATTTTGATGTCTCTGTACCCATACCCATTATAGGCTTCTCTGGTCATATGCTGCTAGAGATGCTATCTCAAGGATGTACATAGTAAAGTGGCTAATGGTAGTATCAATATAGAGAGATATAAATGCTGAAGGTGATTTTTCCCCATTTAGCATTTTAGAGTGTGTTTGAACATTAAAAGGATATTAACACAGAGAGATGTCTGAATCAGCAAGGGACTGGGGCAGCTTCATCCGATAGAACTTCCTGTGCTAATGTGAATGCTCTAAAATGTTTTTGTCCAATATGGTAGTCAACAGTCATATATGGCTACTAAGCATCTGAAATGTGGCATGCATGAGCAAGAAGTAAAGTTTTAAATTTTATTTGCTTCAAATTTAAGTAACTAGTGGCTACCACATTAGTCCAAGTCTAGGGTGACTAGAGGACTGGAGAGGCTGCAAGAGTACACATTAGGTTGCTGGATAGTTTGACACTGGGGCTACAAGACAAGACATAATCTCTCATTTAATAAAACTCAGTCAAGCAGTAGCTAACAGTCATGCAGAACAAACCACTGTGAAAATTAGTCCACCAACAGTGTGGAGGATGAATTACAGGAGCAAGAGCAAAGACAGGGAAGGTAATGATGGACAAATCTGAGCAAAGACAGGGAAGGTACTGATGGACAAATCTAATAGTCCAAATTAAGAGATGAAACCTCATCAGCTCTTAATAGTAAAGACATTAAATTTTTGACTTAATAAATGCCAACAATGGAAAATAATAGCAATAATTCTTCATTTCTGAACCATTCTATCTTTCACCAAGGAAATTAGATTGGGGGAAAAGTGATGAATTTAGTGTGGATAAGCAAAGTTCAAAGTACCTCTTAACATCGAGTTACACACGTTGAACAACTGGAAATATCTATCAGTTTAAAACAAAGGAGTTCTGGTTACAAAACACTGACTTGTGAATTACATAGAGATTGTGAAGACAAACTGATAGGTATGACCACCCAGAAAAAAGAAGGGGGCCAAGTACCATGACTTGAGCAATACTAATATTTATGAGAAAGAAAGAAAAGGAAAAAACAAAGAATGCAGGTAGGAGTCAGAGCAACCCAAAAAGGCCTTTATTTCAGGAAGTCAATGATCCTGAAAATCAGGAGGAATAATCAACAATGACCCACTGTAAAAAAGGCGAAGTATTGAGAATCTATGCAGCAGGCATTTTCCAAATATTTTTCATATAGAAACAAACACATTTACTCTGAAAGAATCCTCTTCAAACTATGTTATATTGTGATCTCTATTTTACAGATAAAGAAACTGAGGCAATTAATCTTTCAAGGTTAATTCACTTACTCAAGTTCAAAACAGCCTGGATGTGACCTGGAGAAGGGGGAAAAGGAAAGATGGAGTGGGGAGGGGAAGAGAGACTCCTTTTAGGAGTCTTTAGGGTGGGGTTAATCCAATATGACTGGTGTCCTTATATGAAAAGGAAGATACACCAGGGAAGAGGAGGAAGAAACAGGGAGAGAGAGAAGGGAGGTAGAGAGGGCAGAGGGGGAAATGCAGACAGCAAATTCATCCACCCAACTTTAGTTAGGCTCAATCACAAACTGTTAGGTACCATCACATGAAATTCTTAGATAAATTTAAAATTTGAGTAACAACTATCTAACCCAGTATTCTAGAACCAGTTCTCATTTAAGAAGCCTATACATCATCGGTAGGATGTAAGCACTTAAAGCTTTTCCTAACATAATTTTGGTGTACAAACTAGGTTGAAAATACTGGTCTAGTTCTAGATTACTAAAAAAAAGCAACCATTTGCTAAAGGACAAACAGGTTTGGGGCTAGTAAACCGTGAAAAAAGAAGTGAGCTTTTTGGATTAATTCTAAGAACAAGAATATCCTCAAAATAAAAGATTTATTTTCAATTAAATTTGTAAGTTCATTGTATACTACATTCTTTATATTTTCTTCATAATACCCTTTGTTACATCCTAGTTAACTTAATATCAATTTATAGTACCAATTATAAATTTACAGTTAGGGAGGTGCAGAGTTGATGGAAAGATCATACCTAATTTCACCATTTTCCTCAGTAAGGAAAAGTAAAGATAACTCAGTACTATAGGACCTAACTGAATAAGCGATTAGAGATGGTAGTGAATGTCTGAAATACTAAGTATATGGAACAAATAAGAACATTTACAATTCTGGAGTAAACTAGAAACATTTATAGCTAAGTGGATGCACATTGAGGCCATACTCCTAAGTGAAATAAATAGGACACACACGTGTAAATACTGAATAGTTTCTCTGGTGTGAAAAAGTAAAAGAGTAAATAAGGATCAAAATGTATAATTAATATTGTAAAATAGTAAGAAAAGGTCTAAAGGAGAAGGGAAAATGGGAGGGGTAGGGGAAAGGAAAGAAAGGAAAAAAAAATGAGAAAAGAAAAAAATGGAAACAAATCTTTGTAAATAGGGAACGGTGGAGGGGGTGAAGGGTGGGCTGGGGAATGGGGAAAAAGGAAGAACCAAGATATATCATGTAATGATACAAGATCCCAATGATGAATGTAACTGCATTGTATACCTAAAATGTACCAATAAACTTAATGGGAAAAACATAAAATTCTGGAATTGGGCCGGGGATTTAGCTCAGTGGTTTTGCCGCCTGCTGCGCAAGCTCAAGGACCCGAATTCAATCCCTGGTACCAAAAAAAAAAAAAAAAAAAAAAATTCTGGAGTATATGCTTATGCGCATTCAACTGTATAGAGTTATGTGAATTATGACTCATTTATTTTTAATTATTTTATTATCAGTGTTATTCATTCTACTATTAGTCACTTGTTCCAAAGATAATTAGGAAAATGAAATGGGGAGGGAAAGGAAAAGAGAAAAAAACTAGATGCTGGAAATAAAGGATTTGTAAAATAGATGGATACTTCATTTTTACAAAAATAATCCTCTACCAACTTGGACTCAAGAAAAAAGGGGAAAAATAACACCACTTATATGTATTTGCTGCACAAGTTTATCTGAACATAAGAAGATACACGTTTAGGTTGGGCGTAGAGGTAGGAAAAAGGAGGGAGATGGGATAAAAACAGTAGAAAACAGAAATATATCCACGGTACAATATTAGGTGAAATGGATGAAGTAAACACAATAGTCAATATGGACTATTTTATTCATTTAGCAAAAATGTGTTCAGTGAAAATACTGAACAGATTATACAATATGAATGCACTGTGAGCAACTTCTACCTTGGATTGCTATAATTTTACTAATTTGTAAAGTGAAAGTAAAAGAAAATGCCATAGGTTTAAGAGCAAAACTATAATGTAGATATTTGTCATGTACCTTGACACTGAAGAGACAACGCTAATAATCCCACTCTTACTTGTGGAAAGAAGAAAATTTTGCTATTATATATTTTTATAATTCAAAGAGTCGGTACAATTGTAGCTTTAACTCTTACTGTGACTATGTTTGGACACAGGGACTTTTAGTAGTCATAAGGATGGGGCTTAATCCAATACAATTGGTGTTCTTAAAAGGAAGACACACCAGGGATGGGTAAGCATACAGGGTATGCCATAGCCATGTAGGAGAACAGAGAAGGTGGCCATCTGTGAACCAAGAGGAGATGCCTCAGGAGAAACCAAACATGACAGCCTTGATCTTAGACTTCTAGCTCCACAGCTCTGAGAAAATAAATTTCTGTTATTTAAGGCACCAAGTTGTGTAGCAGTTTATTGTTATACCCTAGCATACTAATAATATATGTACTTTGCATGAAGTTATCACAGCCACAACAAACAGTATTTAATTTGACAAGTAAACCAAAGTAAAAATCCGTAAGACTATTTGCACTCATTACCCAGCAAGCATCCAAATTTTGTGTTTTGGGGAGAAAAGAGGAGGACCCAGAGGTAAGTTCATGTATGATTTATACCTGGATGTACCACAAACCCTCTTGTGTTCAAAGGCAGGGCTTGTAGGTGACTGGATTACAGGGCCCTATCACTCACTGGCTTGCTGCAGTGATCTGGGACCTGGTAGGAAGACATGGGTCACTGAGGACCTGACCTAGAGGATGTATTTCCTTCCTAGGCTCCTCCCTTCTTCTCTTGTTCTGCTTCCTGGCTGCTATAGGGTGAGTTGCCTTCCTTTGCCAGACCCTTCCACCATGCCTCTTCTGCCTGGAGCCAGCTCAAAAACTAAAACTTCTGAAATGTGAGCCAAAATAAACCTCTCCTCTTTTAAGTTGGGGGTGTCAGAGATTTTGTCTCATCCATGAATAAAGTGACTAAGACATTTAACAAGTGTGATTCACAAAACAAAGATACTGAACTTCCTTCTGGAAAACCAGATAGAAGAAAAAATGCACTTTATTCTCAGATAAATGTATACAAACAAAGAAAAAAAGTTTTTGCCAACTTCCTTTAAACTGCAAGTGAGGGAAATAAGAAAAAGCCTCCAAAAAAAGGATCATGAATAAATATAAACTAAATAGCATGAATTTAAGGTGCACAAAATAATACAAATATTTTCAGGTAGTGCAGTGGCTCTCAAACTTTAGCAGACATCAAAACCGTGTTAAGAACTTGGTTAAAACACGCACAAAAAAATTTTAAATCCATTGTTCTGAGGTAAGGCTCAAGAATTTTCAGTTCTAACATGTTCATAGATAGTGCTAAAGCTGCTAGTCTAGAGATTACATGTGGAAAACTATTATTTTAGCGGATAATTATTATAGTATTTAAATGAATGCTATAAAAATATCAGAGAGGCCCCATAGGTTGGTTCACTCGTGGCTAGTTGTCTCCCTAAATCGTGCATTTATAAGGAATTCCTACAGGTCTCAAGTTCTATTACTTTGAATATACTCTGAATTATTTCAAAATGTAATTCTGGGGCAGTGGGAAGAGAGTACTAAAGTAACTAAAATGAGTTATCTGAACTAAAGTGAAACTTGCTGCGGATTAGAGCTCTATGAGGTTCCAATTCTTAAAGTACTTGCTGTAAATTTTATTTAATCCAGTAAATTATACATAAAGAATTTCACTGATCTAAATCTTAAGACTACAGAACAAAAGAGTATAAAAACAAGCTTTTTCCCCAGGTTTGGAAAAAGTCAGATTCATTACTAGAAATGAATAACCTTACTTTTTAAAGTACAAAGTAAATAACAATAATAATACTTACCTTCAGCAAAAGAGCCACATGATTCTTTGGATGTGCCTTTTGAAGGAACAATTTCCATATAGTATTTGAGCACTTTTGTGTCTCAGCAGTTAATTACACATATAAACACAAGCAGCTTTACCATAGTAGAATATTATAAAATATCAGATACTTGAAAAAGGCTGTGATGATACATATAAAATTTCCAAATTTTTAACAAGACCTAAAAACCAAACAAGACTTCTGCTCAGCAGAGAACTTAAAATCTAAAAGCTAAATACATTTTGATACCTACAATATGCATAATTTAACTTGACAACAAGAAAAGTATGAGTATCTTCTCAGTAATATCTGAGCAATACAATATATTTTTTAAAAGTGTCATACGCTATATTAACATTTTTTCTTCTTCCTCCACCCTGCATCTTTTGTGACAGGCACTTATAAAAAGCACTATTTTTGGCGACGCTATAACAAACATACGCATAACATAATGATGTATTTTACTATGCTAACAAAGTATTATTTATAAAGAAATTTTTATAAATTCAAAAATAGGTTGTTATAACATGAGTACCTTTAAAGCACTGATTTTGATTTTCATTCACAATCTTACTTCATTAATCTTAAACAACATTTTCATCTATAAAATGTTCTTTAGCAGTTTCCCTTTAAAAAAACTAATGTAAATAAAAGCAGTTAATATATTCAACTTCTAGTTAAACAATATCAACTTCATTTCACAGCATTGATTAGTAGAGAACATTTTCAATTAAAATGGTATACAATTTACAAAAATAGAATGATTATATAATGCAAAACATTGTCCTCCAATATGAAGAACTTGTATATGTATACATGTTTCATTTTAAGTTTCACAAATAGCCCTTATTCAAGTACTTTTTTCAGATTTCACTTGAAATAATCACCTTGCTATATTACTTGTAAATACACACACAAAAAAACCCCAAAGGTTAATATAAGAAAAGGTTATTTGAGTCAAATATCAGTCACTCTCTTCAATGAAAACCTGACTGAATTCAAAACAGGTTTAGATGACATACTAAGTTGAACAACTTAGTAAAGTATATATATATTTAAATGTTAAACAGTAAACTTTTAATTGGCTACCATTACAGCAAAAAAAAGAATGTATTTATCTATTCATTACCCAATATTTATCCCAAGGAAAAGTTCATTTGCATATTATAACTAAAAAGATAACACTAATATACAATATACCTGCTTACAAACACACAGGTAGCCATAAATAAAACTTTATTCTTTAATTTCATTTACAAGCTACCAAATATTATGTATAATACACAGTGCTGAACACTTAAATGGCTATAGTCATGGAAGACTCCAGACTGAATGGAAAGCTGCTGATAAAGAAAAGATAAAAGCAAAGTAATACTGTAACAGAAAGGTGGCAAAAGAATAATTTTGCCGCCGTAATAAAATCAATCAGATTTATAATAGTATATCAGTTCTCGTTAAAACAAAGTCTGAGCGCCATGCGATTCTCAGCTTTACTGTGTGAAGTCTAGTTAAAGTTTGTATAGTCATTGTCTTTTGCAGTTATTAAAATAAAAAAAGTTAAAAACTATAGCAGCAACAAGCAAATCCTGTGATAGGAAGGCAAGAGTCAAGAACTAAAAAAGTTTATACAGTGTTTAGAGAAAGTGTGTGCGGTTTATCTTCCATCAGCAGGAGTTCGACTGAGAGACAACATGATTCGGGCAAATCGCTCACAGAGTTCATGAGTGGAATATGAAGGTAATTTCGGCGGCTCATTGAAACCTTTAATCTCTGTAGAACAGTCAAGCAGTTTTGGCAGAAAATCTGTCAGCTTTTCTTGGAGGTTTGCTGCAAATACAAACAAGGAGATGTAGTAAATTATGCGGCAACCATCCGCAAAATGACTTATTACCTTGCAGTGGCTAGTTGAGGTTTTACTTCTAAATAGTATGTAAAATAATTGCCATTTTGGGGGAAGAGATAAAATATAAATGGCAACAGTAACATATACAACTGAGTTTGTGAGTATGAGGGAAAAAAACCATAATGATGTGAATGTGAAAATACTACAGAATATTTAAAAATGCCAAGAATATAGAGCATCTTATTCTAATTGCTTCTTATCCCAACAAATCAGGTACCTACTAGCAAATGTTTAAACTCACATTCCATTTCTTGTCCTAAGTAGGAGCACCATCGATTCCTCATGTCTTCTACAGCAAGTATATCTTTCTCTTCCATTTCATCCACCAGTAACAGGGGCAAAAATGGAACAATAAACTCATTCATAATAATCAAACCATTGTTTACTTCTCGATCTTCTCCAGATTCAAAGAGTTCTGCAGCTTGTTCATTTAATTTCTTTTTGCAGTGAGAAAAAAAAAGAACAGATTTTGTTTTCTTTTTTAGTTAAATAAAAGTTACCTGTAAATGTCAATACTAATGACAAAAATAATAAGTATGTTTATAAATACTATTGGAAAAATAGCAGTCAGAAAAATCACCTCAGCATATTTTACAGCAAAGTCCCTTAGAGAAAGCTATGCATGTAACAACAGAGCAGAAACAGAAGCAAAACACAATGGAGAAGGTACTGGTGTTTTTAAAGTTCATGTTCTGCTTATATTACTTTGATCATCACTGTAGGCGTCATTTAAGTTTTCAGAGATTAACTTCTCTCAGTTTGAAACTTTTTATAAGCACACAAAATAATTTTTTAAATAAAGAAATTCAGGTTCCATGTTAATTTTGAAAAACACATTATCTTCTCTATAAATGTCAAGTGAAAATTCTTTAATACAAACAAGGTTAAGGTGATAAAAGTAATTCATTTTTCTCCTACAACGAATTTTTACTGAATATATACCATATGTTACTAAGTGTTCTACACAGATACCCAAGCAAAAAGAAAACTCTTAGGGAGCTTACAATTTGGTGTAGGCACCAGCAAATTTCTGCTGGATTATTTTAGGGTTTGAGAACCATATAGTTATTGCTCTGGCTACTCAATTTTGCCATTACTGGACAAAGCCAGCCATGTACAACATAGGGATCATCAGTCACTGCTATATTTAAATAAAAGTTTATAAAAACAAATGGTAGACTGGAGTGCAAACCATGAGTGTTGACCACTGATTCAGTATAGAGAAATCCATGAAATAAGAAATGCAGACATAAGAAACAGAGTACTGACATACTAAAAGCTATGATATTTAAGGGTTTAAATTTGAAACTGTAATGAGTTGCAAAGCTGAATTTCATATAGAAAAATTACCTGTCTATATTATGTAATTCTTGTACAACTGATTTTTACTGTGGAAACAGGTCTGTACTAAAAGTCCAACTCATTAATTATTCAATCTTGAACAAATTGGTTAAATCTCTTAGCTTCAGTTACTTTATATGAAAAATTAGATACTATTATCTTCCTGATATGAAGATTAAATGAAGGAAATTACAATAGTTTTATCTTTATAAAAATAATTCAATAAATTTGAATTGTTGTTTTGAAGGGTAATGTTAAATTTTAATGTTCAGTTCACTGAAGCAATGACCTAAATATCTTAAATATATATTCAAAGACAACCTTATTCATCCTCTTAAGATTCCCCATGCTAAACCTCAAACTAAAGTCTGGCAGCTTTGATTTTTCCATTTGTGGCTTTTAGGCATTTAACAGTTACCATGTCCCTAAATTTCATTTCCTTCATCATCTTCTACACTGTATTCTTCATAGCCACCATATCACTGCCTTACTTTAGGCTTTCACATCCTTCCTGTCTTCCCCTTCTAAAGATCCTGACATGAATCTGTACTTCTCTATAGTAAATCACTGTCAGAATTACTTTCTGGTTGGTGGAAAAAACTGATTATGCTAAGCATAACTGAAGTTAAACTGGTGCAATATAGGCTTGTTATCTGACATCAGGCTTGTCTCCTCCCTAATCCACTACTGTGTATCTTAGCCACAATAAATTTAACTTCATTTTCTGCTGTATATATTCTAGGATAGTTGTGGTAGGGTAGCAAACCTATGGTATGAATGCTGCAGCTGGCTATCTGCTATCACTGAAAGTTCTAAAAGGTTTGCTATCATTGTATATGGATGGTGTCCTTTTGACTAGAATGTTCTCTCTTTTCTACCATGTATAATACTCCTATTTAACCATCAAGATACAGTTCAGTGGTTATCTCTTAAGAATCTTCCAACAATTCCAGAAGTACCATTTTGCATATTTCTCATACTGCTACTTAGTCTGGAATATAAAAATTATTTTGTATGTCTCTTACTAGATGAGTTCCCTGAGCATAGGAAATATGTCTTACTCATCTGTATATCTCTCAAAATGTGATATTCTGTAAATACACAGTATGAAAAAAACTCCACAAAGGAACACGAAAATAATCCTTAGGAAATTTTATCTAAATCCCTATAATAAAACAACTACGTGTGGCTGATTTATTAAAAAATGAAAAAAGAAAACATTCTATATTTCTTTTAGTGTTTCAGAGGAATCAGCAAGTTGTTGTATTTATATTTAAAATTAGTTTTACTAAAATCTTTCCAGAGCCCAAGAATTATTTGTATTTAAGTTAAAATTTTCAACATATTCAATGCCTATTGCTATACACTTAAATAAATCTGCATTTTTTAAAAAGTGAAACACATAATTCAAATGTTCCTTCTCGTGGAGTTTTTTAGTCTTTGAAAGTAACAAACTCATCCTGGGGCTGCGAGTCTCCCTTAGTGGTACAGTGTGTGCCTACCGTGGGTGAGGCTCTCGGTTTATCTACAGAACCACAAATAAACTGGTGAAAAGATAATAATACCATCCTCAGTGAATATAAAACAGCAAATAATTTAAGTTTAAAAATGCACTGAAATGTAGTAAAATCAGCAGAGAGATCCTAAAATTTTACTATTCCCAATCAAAAACATCAAAGAGCTATTGCACTCTAAAATTAGTGTAAAACTGGTAATTTCTACTGAAAGTAGATTTCACTAGTGGACCTATTTAAAAGAATTTTAAAGTATACTTTATACATATAATGAAACTCTACAAATTTTAAAAATATAAACAGTACAGTACTCTGAAGATTTTTGCTCTATGTTTTAACAGGAAATAAATGACAACTTGGGAGTTCACAGCACAGAACAGATGTTAATAGTAAAGTGAAAGTGAAATCTACTCAAAGTATTTTTAAATGGAGTCTAAGATATCAAACATGAAGGCAAGCTGATCCAAGGAACATCAACAATGTACTCCAGACATCTAGAGTTTCATGAACTTGTACAAAAAAAAATTTTTTTTAAAGTAACTTTTAAAAATCTGTAGTACTATAATAGTAACATTTCAGGGCCGGGATTTAGCTCAGTGGTTTCGCCACCTGCTGAGCAAGCGCAAGGACCCGAGTTCAATCCCCCGGTACCAAAAAAAAAAAAAGAAAATATGGCTTTGGGCCGGGGATTTAGCTCAGTGGTTTCGCTGCCTGCTGCACAAGCGCAAGGACCCGAGTTTGATCCCCGGTACCAAAAACAAACAAACAAACAAACAAAAAAACCCCACAACATTTCAACATACAGTGAAAATAGCTGAAGAAGAAACAACCAATCATTAGGTACAAAAAAAGAACATTGTATCACAATGAATCCTTGGACCTTATGTACATCAACTATACAACATTCATAAAGGCGATTCTTTGTTTTCTGGAATAACAGTATTTCCTCATGATCTATGCACCCACTCCTTACCCACCAAAATGGGGACTGTAGTATGATGATGAACTCTAAATATATAACAAAACAAGCAGATCTCAATTTAAGAACATTTTTGGTTTTTAACATAAATACTTAGGATGAAGAAGATGCAATTAAGTATATTTTGAATCTTAAGGGAACAGATCCAGTATATAAACATCATTATAATTCTTACTCTACCAAAGTTAATAATCAATCCTTAACATAAGCCTGAAAAGTTTGCCCAAAGATAAAAACATACTGTGTGCATTCGACTTACTAGTAAGCATTCTCTTCTATAATGTGATATCAACTCTTCATCATGTCCTCTGTATGGGCCCTTGGACAAGAGTTCTTTGTTATTCTGATAAGCACAGATAAGGAACAGCAAGGAATCTATATAACTTAAAAATTAAAAACAAATATATAATATTAGCATTTCATTTTTGTTAAAAAAAAACCACTAAAGTACGATTATAAAACATTTTAAGTATACACTTAAATTTTTATTATCTAAAACAACATTGTGCTAAAACATATCATCCAGTACACGGTGTACTGTGCTCAAGAGCACTATTTTAGCAACACCAACATCTGAAACCAGGACACAGCTGCAAGTTAAAAAAAAAAAAAAAAACAAAGCTAGGAAAATTGAGTGAAGGGGTCATAACTGATAAATTTAGATAGAGACTCTGTATTCTTTGTATTAATTTTTCTGATATTTCCATGTAGACTCAAAACTAAGATTGATGTGCAAGCCAAAAATGTATTTGTTTAGTAATATAACATCATTTTCACATGAAAAAAGGATCGAATATCATTGTCTTAGGATTGCAAATATCATTTGGTTCATGTACTACAGTGGACTATTTAGTCAGGTTTCCTTTATGTGTGGACACAGTTCTAGCAAAGGACAAAGGAGAGAATATCCAAAGCAGATCAAGGAAGTAGAAAGAGAAAAAAGTGAATTCAAAATCTGGGATACCTATTGGGATAAAACAAAAATAAAAAAGCCCATAACTAAAGTAAAAGGATGACAAGACTAGGCCCTATGTGTTGTATTAATATAAGTCTAGAGAGAAAATGTTTAATAACATATTACATTTTTATCTAAAATAATTATCCTTCTCTAAACATATTAGAGGAAAAATATATCTAGTCATATATTTATATAACTGAGATTTGAAAGGTATGTTAAGATATCATGTTTGTATCATTTTTCCTATAAATTACTGTAACTTCTCATAGATTAGTACAGAAAAATATAGCATGTTTAAAAAAAGGAAATATTGTAAGTGATCACATATTTTAAATTCTGGGCTATGCTATCAATCAGTGTTATTGTGCTCAGATATGAAATAAATATATTTCATTCCCCAGCTATAAGTATAAATGTAAACTTAGGAGGAAATTAACATGCAAATTCATAAAAATCTGATTAGACATCTGAAATGATCATGAGTTTATTTTAAACATTTTTAGAAAATGTATTTTTCCAGGAATTCGGTTTTGAGAAACTTTTCAAAACTTTATTTTGAAATATTTTAGTAAATATATACTCAATTGAAGATTTATGAAAAACTGGAGTCTTAATATTAAACACTACTTTACATCATTAAACTGTTACAGTTGATTAATAAATAACTGGCACACCTATCTTTTCTTTTCTAGATACTTTTTAAATAAGAAACATATCTCCTGAATGACATTCATATTTAGTTTTATAGATCTGAGTCATCTCTCAGAGAATAGCTCTGAAACTGTTATACTGGTCCAAGTCTTCTCTAAGTTGCACAAAATTTCATCTTTATCAATGTTTAGAGAACTTACAAATACATAAAATTCAGAATAAGATCCACTAGTCCAGTTACCACATTCTTACTTAAGATGAAAAAAGACCACGTAGCCTGATAAACACTCTTTATCTTCCACTTATATCACTATAAAGCTGTGGTTCCTAAAACATTTACTTCATTATTCAGAATTGACAAGAACTCATCAGTAAATATTCCACTGAAGGCTTTCAATTGTTATGTTTGTTTTGAAAATAAAAGTTTGATGGCATCTTTTGGTATATTTGATATATACTTAACTATGCTAATTGTTTAAAGTAATAAAGCTAACATTCCTTTCAAAAATATTCTATAAATACTATGTCACTTTACTAATTTTCTAGTTGATTATCCCAGGTTAATAACATTCACTATACTACCATACAGATGTGCTGAACAAATATATAAGAAGTGATAAGCAAATTACGAAATTTAAACAATCTTCTAAATTATACCTTAAAGTCTTTTAACAAAAGCTAACTAGGAGTTAAACAGCTACAAATGGATACTAGATTTTTGTGGGGGAGTGGGGAGGTGTTTTCTTTTAGGGATGGGGTGAGGAAGAGTCTCACTATGTTACCCAGACTCGTCAAGATTCTGGTTCACAAGATTCTCCTGCTTCAAAATGTATTTTGCCTCTACTTTATTTAATTGAATCATATAAGAATATAGGGGGGTTTCCAATTTAATTTTTCTGATTGGCTGCGTACTTTGAAAAGGTTATTATATCTCTGAGGAGTCTACTTCATTTATCTAAAAGTCTGAAATGTCTTTCTGATCTCACTGTACTCAATTGTAAGATCAAATTAGTATTTCCTGACATAAGTATGAATCTAAGAAATGCTGAAAGTGAATATTGTTAGAAAAATAAAATAATGACTAATAAACTCATTCAATGGAGCCATTCATCAAAATACTTTTCAATTTCAATGATCAAAGTGAAACATCTTGTAACACAAAGACCAGGACTTTAATAATGTGAATCTAAATGTTTAAATACAATGCGAAGTAAAACATTATTTATTTTTTGTAGTGTAATTCTTAAAATTTGATAATTATAAAATTTCCTCTAGAACAGTACTACCTAAACAGAACTTCCTCTGTTGACGGAAACAGATACCCCAGTGTATCTGTGCTGGTCAATATAGTGCTTACTAGCCACACATGGCTGCTTAACAGTAGAAGTGTGGCTAGTATGACTGAGAAAGTGAAATTTTATTTTAGTAATTTTAATCATTAGATATGAATTGTCACATACAGTTAGTGGCCACGATGTTCAATGGCTATAAAAAAAATGTCCACCTTTGTCATTAAAAGATCATTACCTCAGTGTAGGATTACGACATTTTATTAGAAGAAAGAAAAAAAATCAGTATTCTTTTTACTTCATTACAGTAAGACACTGTATTGAAATAAAGCAGTTTCTCAAAAAACACCAATTAAGTAAGTGAATTACTGATTAAGTAATTCAGGATATAAATTTAGAAATAAAGTATGTTGGGAAATAAGTAAATACAAACTAGTAATCAGAAATAGCAGGTAAACCAGAATCTATTTTTTTATTATTAAAATAATAATATTATAGCTACTAAGCAGAAATTCCTTAAAGCCCACCTTTAATTTCAATGAAAATTAAAAGGAACCTTACATTTTTTTGTGGAAATATAGACTAGTACAATCACTATGGAAATCAGTATGGAGATTCCCCAAAACTTAAACAGAAATTCCATTTGACCCAGCTACTTCCCTTCTAGGATTCTTCTCAAAAGAGTTATGGGCATCATATTATGGTGATTCTACATGAATACACATGTTTATAGCAGCACAATTCATGATAGCTAAATCTTGGAAGCAGCTTATATGTTCACTAGCAGATTACTGGATAAAGAAAATGTGGTATTTACACACAATGGAGTACTACTTTGCCATAAAGAAAGATAAACTTGCATCATTTGCAGCAAAATGGATACATCTTAAGGGCATAATGTTAAGAGAAATAAATCGGACATACAAGCTGAAATATTGCATGGATGCTCTTATACGAGAAACCCAAAGTATAAAAAAAGCACAATATAAAAGATGAAAAGGATAGCTAGATCTTTCTCAATTGAGAAGAAAATCAAGAGATGATGAGAGGGGATAGAAAGGGATGTAAAAAGAAATTAAGATGCATTACATAGATGTATGAACTCCACACAAGGAATGTAAACATTATGTACTACAAACATCGAATAATAAAATGAATGAATCAATCAATGTATTTGTAGTATGTAGAAGTTTCCAATAGATATACTTTTTATGGTATACTTTTTATGCTCTGTTACTGTTTCAGAAGCTAGGACAGTTAATTGCAGCCATTGAGGTATTGGAAATACTATCTTTAAGTTAAGATAAGACATGGAATCAACTCAAAAAGGCTTGGTGAGTTGGGGTAGTTATTTGGGAGTATAAAGAGTTCCATGTGCTTGGCTACCAGCTCTACTGGTCCCCAGCAAACTTTCTACTGGAACATTAGGCTATTGGCTTCAATCCAATTCCATGTCATCCTAAACTTCAACTGTCATATTTGAGAGCTTATGGAAACAAAAACAGAAAGGCCAACCTCACAAATTTAATTTAAAATAGAAAATATATTTCAACTCTGTACTATATTTGTAATTTTTCTGTACTCTAGAATTGTTCCAAAATGAAAAGCTTATTAAAAATGTATACTGTGAATAAATTTTTATTACATGGCATCATTACTGAATAGAAATACAAAAATTAAATTTATTTTTCATATTTGTCCACTTTGCCTTACCTTTCTCTCTGAAAATTTTCTAGTCCAATTATGAGATACATAGTTGTTTCTCTGAACTTCTTATAATCCTGATGCCACTCCTATAGGAGAAAATTATGAAAAATATAAAACTTATAGTTACAATAAAATTGTTTAACAATACATTATTCTAATTACTTCAAATTAAGGAAAACAAAGAATTCAAAATCAAGATTAACTTGATCTAAATCAGACTGTGATAAGACTCCTTATAATAATATAAAAATTATCGGGCCGGAGATTTAGCTCAGTGGTTTCACTGCCTGCTGCGCAAGCGCAAGGACCAGAGTTCAATCCCCGGCACCAAAAAAAATAAAAATTATTCAGCATTGATGAGGGCAAAGGAAGAATAATTATTTTTCTTTCAAAAATTCTTCAGTATAAAATAACATTATTACTAGAATATTAGTATAGTAATATTTATCCAAAATGCTTGGGGTCAGATGTTTCTGTGATTTCAGGGTTTTGTGGTTTTGGAATATTTACATTGACTTTACCAGCTGAGCATCCCTAGTCCAAAAATCCACAACCTGGAATGCTCTAAAATCCAAAACATTTTGCACATTATTTTGGGGCTCAAAAACTGTTGAACGTGGAAGCATTTCAGAAAATGTATCTCTATCAACACTAGAGACAGGACATTCATGATTTATTACTTTAATATGTATCAAGCCTTGAACATAAGCTGCTTGACACAATTTAAGGGAGCAAAAGAAAAATGTTATACATCTATGTAATTTTGGCTAATTTGTGATAAATCTCCCTTTAAATGTAGCTGAGAAGTCTATTTACCTGAGAGTAAATGAAAGGATGGCAGCAGTTCACAGTTCACTGCCCCTTCCCTCCAAAATAATTACAAGGCACATATTATGGTAGGTGATTCTGAGTTGATGCCAAAAGTAGAATTATCTCAACTTGTTTAATAAAAATTTACTCAAGAAAAAAATTCAAAATAGGATCAATATAAAAGAATATCAAAAAATGTTAAAGCTTTTATACACATATCATTGTAAATAAATGAAAATAAGAAACATGTAGACAAGCTATTGGCCAACTGATTTCTCCCTGAATATAAATTTTATTTTTCAAGGCATAAGTTTCATACTACTAAATCTTAGTAAACAAAGACAAAGTTAATTCTGAAAGCATAAATTTAGCTTTTCCAGGAAAGGTACTCAAACTGCCACTCTGTGTTATCATTAGAATACCCTTAGAAATTCTAATTAGACAAACTTTTCCTTGCAAAGGAATGAGAATAAATGTTTTAAGCTTTGGAGACCATACAGTTTCTGCTGCAGTTAAAAACTCTATAATAGACAATGTGTAAACAATTGGCTGTGTTCCAAAAAATTTTATTTACAAAATCATGAGGTGAATGCATTTGGTGTGGAGGACAAGTTTGCTGATTCCTGAGCTTAGAGCAAGGAAAACATGTGAAGAATGTGCAAAAATGAAAAAACAATGTCATTTAAATACCTGTACAATTTAATGGCTCATCAGTTAAATAGAATATGAGATTTCAGAATAAAAATACCCTAAACACAATCTGTTGAAACCCGGGAGAGGAACTATATAAGCACATCTTAATTAAAAAGTCCCATAAATCCTAGAAATAAGGTCACAGAGGAACCAATTTTAAGAGCACAGATTCAGAGCAACTTTCAGTAAAAGATGACTGTATATTCGCTTCTCATGGTCATGAGGAAACAAAATATCTATGGCTCCAGATAACATATGTTGACCAAAAAATCCTGGTTAATATGTTTCCTTAATTAATAAACATCTGTGTACTTTGTCCATGTTAATTTCTAGAGGGCTTCATACAGAAGCCTTTCAAAGTGAAATGGATTTAGTAGATGAGGTGAAGCTTAATTATGTTGACTTGATTGGCTTAGGAGCTGCCTAGGGGATTAGTAAAGCATATATCTAGGTGTGTGTGGGTGGGTCTTGCAGGCTTCACCTTGAGTACTATATCTAATCCCTCACCCCTTCTTGTCTGGAGCTGCTCCCTTGCTCTGCTTCCAGGCCAATATGAACTAAGCAGCTTTGCTTCATCACACCCTTTATAATGTTCCACTGTTGAAGTCAACCAACGAAGGACTGAATGCCCTGAAATCATGAGTCAAATAAGCCATACACTCCTTAAAGTTGTGTGTGTTAAGTATTTGGTTCCAGCAAATGGAATGCTGACTAACAGAGGAAACTGGTGCTACAAGTGGTGTCATTATTGTGATTGGATTGAGAATCCTTTAGAACTAGTTTGTGAGAAGAGTTTAAAAATGTCAGAAGATGTGCAATAAGAGCCAGATGGGTGACTATATTCAGATCTCAAAAGATCAGAAAGCTAATTGGAATGTAGATAGTAAAGACCAGGATCAGGAGTACTCAGTTGGAAATAAGGGCTCCATTGACAATTGGATAGGAACTACATGTATTATATTCTGAAAAGAAAAGTACGTTTTGCTCATGTTCTGAGACTGAGAATAATGGCAGTGGACTGACTGATCAAGTGGAGAAAATTTTCAAGGCAGCCCAATGTACAGGCCGTCATGGGTACCATTGTCTGTGTTACCATTGTCTGTGTTTAGCCAAATGCACAGCAAAAACTGGGAGGGAAAAACACAGCAGAAAAATGTGAATAACTCAAATTTTGGCCCAAGAGGAAAGACGTGTAAAGTAGGGGCCAAATGAGGTGTGACTGCTGAGGAGGATATTACCACCATTAAAAAGAAACTATGTATTTTGTAGGGGGACAAGAAGAAAGATGCACCAAGGGCATTTCAGTAATCAGAAAGACATCATTCATTGCAGTATTAAAGGTGCAAAAATGTCAAACTTTCCTTTCTGAGAAAAGTCCCTGGAACTCCAGCTGAAGAATAGCTTCCTTAGGAATTGGCTCCATGGGATTCACTTCACGATGCTCAGCTCTCCAGGTTCTGAAGAGGCCACTCACTGCAGCCATGGTCTAAAAAAGCATAGCTATTGCTCCACCACACCCTTCCTCTATAAGCAGAACTTGCCATCATCCATGTGAGGCTGGTTTTACTGGCATGCAGAATGCAAGAGTTGTGGAGTTAGGTAGGCTTCCACCAGATTTCAAAGGTAGGTCTGGAGGGTCAGGCAAGGAGGCCCTGAGAGGGCAGTGTGTGAAAATGTGGGAATCCAGAAGGTGGTCCAGTGGAATCCTCAGGAAAAAGGAAATGCCAAGAACATGAAACAATTGCTCAGGAAAGCTTCAGGCTGTGAGCAAAGCCAGTTCAAAGGAGAGAACATGTGAACTGAAGCCAGCAAGGTTATAGAGGTAGGCCACCCACACCCTAAGGAACTCGCATACCATGTATAGCCCAGATGCCAGATATGGAGCAACAGGAATTAATGTTGGTACTCCTGTCCTTTGGTCCAATTCTTTTCTACCCCTGATTCTTCCCTTTTGGAATGGGATAGTTCACCATGTGTCATTATACTCCGGAATTATGTAACTTGTTTTTGATTTTTACAGAGATTCATAGGTTTGCTTTGTCTTAGAAAAGACTTTGACCTGGATTATTGAAAAACGTTTGTCTGTTAAAACTTTATGGTAGAGATTATTACATTTTCAGTCATATGCAAGATAGCTGTATCATGTTACACAAAATTATTAACTTGTGTGTTTATTTGGAAAATACGGTACATGTCAAATTGAAAAGGGGTGGAATGTGGTTAAACTTAATTGTGTCAACTTGATTCACTTGGAAGCCAACCTGGGCATGATTAAAGAATACTTCTGGTATGTCTGGGAGAGTCAGATTAAGTGTGACTTTCCATTTATATACGGTCCCTGGCCACATTCACTCTTGGCACTGTTCCTCTGCTGTTTCTAGGGCACCATAAATTAACCATCTAGTTATACTCCATCATGCCCTTCCTCTATGATGTTCCTCCGATAGAGCCAGTTTATCATGGACTGAGTCCCTTGAAACTATGATCCAAATAAACCTTGTCCTCCTTTAAGTTGTGGACGTCAGGTAATCGGTTCCAGCAACAGGAAAGCTGACTAAATAGAATATAAAGTACAGAAAAAATCCTTTTTTTTTCACTCCCAGAGACACTTATTGAAAAGCATTTCTACTGTTCACTGATTTACCTGACATCTCTGGCACATTTATGTCTATATATGGGTGAATCTTAGATTCACTATTCTGATTTACTTATTCCTATGCTATTACTATAAAGCTGTAAAAATACAAACAGTATATCTTGATGTCTAGTAGAATAACCCTTTCTACCCTTTTCTTGAAGAGTATCTCAGGTAGACTGACACCTTTGCATTGCCATATAATTTTTTAGAGATTATCAAGCTCCATAAACAACTTAGAATTTTCTCAGGGATCACACTGAAATGATACACCATCTAGCAAAAACTGACATTTTAAAATTTCAAATTTTCCAAGTATCATATGTGCATTTATTTATGTGTTCTTTAATGTTTCCCATTAAGTTTTCTTATTTTCTAGACAGATGTAATACACATATTTAAGGTATTCCACAGATTTAGATGCTACTGTAGTAGGGTCGTTTTTATTTTTTTCTAATTATTAGTTATGGGTGCCCAAAATAAAATTAATTATTTGACACAGATTTGTAGGACACAATGCTCTTTTAAATTTACAAGTATCTGTGGGTTTTGGTTTAATTTCTGGTTATAAAAATCTGAAAACAATGACTTGGTTTTCTAATCTTTTACTTTTTGCTAAGTTTTGTTGCCTTACTGCCTTTTTCCTTACAAGGAAAGCTTTTAATGTCTGCAATGCTATATATTTGTTGCAGTTTTGTCATTTTATATTTTTATTTGTAGAGACACTTTTTGATGCATTAAAGTAGTTATCTTATATTCCAGATTACCTAAGAGTTCTCATCAAAATTAGTGTTTTTCCGTATTCTCTCTCTTGTTGGTTAATGTGGTAAATTACAATTTTATTTAAAGAAATTTAAAGTAAGTTTTTAAAGGAAGCCAAACATTAATCAAAGGCACACAAGAAAGTAATTAAAAATTTACTAAATTTATAAATAAAAAGATAAAACATACAACGTTAAATGTAAAGCCTTGAAGAAAATACTTAGTGTTTAAATTGGTTCATTAAAATAAAAAATACAGCATGCTTTCAAAGCAGCACAGTAGCTGTGAATGCAGGTTCTGTTATCCCCATTATAAACTTCTACAAAAACTTTATGCATGTTCCTTCAGCTATCTACGCCTCACATTTTTGTGTGTAAAGTAAGTAAAGGAGTAAGAATACCACCTACATCACACTGTTACAATCTGGATTAAATCAAATTAATAAATGTAATTTGTTAATTGTTTTTAAGCTAGAAATGTTCAGAAAGTAGGTGAAAAGTAGTGTTAGAATCTAAAAGAGGACTGCAAATAACAAAAACCAAAACTTTTCCCTTTGGTTTTAAACTTTTTGGTATACATGACATTATACCAAATTAACCCCAAAATTATTTATGAAAGTATTAACTTACTTGCTGTCATAGAAATTTAGTTTTTATTTATCATCTATAACACATTTAAACTGAGTTGGGCTGAAGTAAAATGAACATCAGTGATCTACAGAATAGCTTAGTCTAGTATTCACTCTCAATAAAGGACATTACCTCATATTCCTCTAAGTTTACTTCTTCGGGTTTTATCATTTCCAGTTTGGCTTGAGCAACTTTCATGATGTTGTGACATCTTCAAATAAGAAAAAATTTATATTAAATCAAATGCAAAATCCATCAAAAGTGAAAAAAATGTTACACAAAACTAAACAACCAAACACATACAAAAATAAAGTCCACTGTCACTGAATATGCTTAAGGAAATAACTCAATCTTACATGAAAAATGTGATTTCTGAACCAATGTAGGATAGCTACAAAGAAGACAGCGTAAATAATTTTAATCAAATTTACTGTGTAATATTTATAATTGACTTTCAAGTTAAATTCTATTAACACAGTGTCCATACATAAGGAAAATCAAACCCAGGGCCTCTAGCATGTTAGGTAAGTACAGTACTACTGAGTAGTATCTCCAGCTTTTCTTTTTTTTTCCTTTTTAGTGAGACAGGGTCTCACTAAATTGTCCATGCTGGCCTCAAATTTCAGATTCTCCTGCTTCAGCATCGTGAGTAGGATTACAGGTGTACACAAATGTGCAAAGGTATGATCTAAAAGTGGAGTGAATGTTTAAATTTTAAAACGTATTACAATTCCCATTAATCTTCAAAGTACTCTCCCTCACAGCACACTTATCATATTGTTCTTGCCATTTTCTAACATGGTTTTGGAATTCCTCTTTCCTGAGTATCTTCAGTTGTGCTATTGTAGCTGCCTTGATATTCTGAATCTATTCAAAATGTTGACCTTTTATGGCTTTGATTTTGACTTTGACTTTGAGGAAGAACCAGAAGTTGCAAGGTGCCACATGTGATGAGTACAGTGAATGAGAACACCCAGTGATTTTTTTTACAAGCTTGCCTTTTTTGATGGATGTTATTCAGCAGCAGCACTCCTCACAGTTTTGATCATACCTTGCAAAGACAATGACAGAGGACTTGCAGAACTGTTTCAGAAAGTGGCACAGAGGATGGGATAAGTACTATATGTTCAAAACTAGGAGTGTTTTGAAGGGATGAATGGCAATGTCACTTTTATTGTAATAAATCTTTTGAATTTAAGCATTCACTGCATATTTTGATCACAACTCACATCTATTAAGCAAGCTCAAAAGATATTACAGTTTCTTTTTATCCCCAAATGACAGTATCCTTAAACAGGAAAAAGGAATACAAAAATGTGCCTATCATTTCAGGTAAGAAGAGAAACATTTTAATTGATTATATGATCAGAATCATTGCCAAAGAAATTCCCACAAAATACGTAAGCTCAGGGCTGGGGATTTAGCTCAGTGTTTTCGCTGCCTGCTGTGCAAGCGCAAGGACCCAAGTTGGATCCCCAGTACCACAAACAAAAAAAATAGGTAAGTTTATTTCAAGCATAGAAAGATAAAATTATCAAAATCTACTTGTCTCAAGGACAGATTAATTGAAAGGACTGATAAATCAGCCAGGTATGGTGGCACACACCTGTAATTCCAGCACTCTGCGAGGCTGAAGCAGGAATATTGAAAGGTTAAGTAAAGCCTGGGCAATTTAGCGACTTAGTGAGAACTTGTTTTGTTTCCCCCTCGTATTCTCTTTTTTACACATTTTTTATTCAGTATTTTTGACATTCATAAAAGGATAATCATTTGTTTCAGAATTAAAATATAATTGTCATGAACTTTAAAGCAGCACGAATGTTTCTGTAAACTAAAATTAACCTTTACTACCTTGGACCTTTACCTAGGGTCTAAATTATTTTTAATGTCATTCATTAGAATTAGATAAAATTTTAAATAGAAGTTTCATATGAGTTTCTAAAAGAAAATGGTTTTAGGTTAAACAAGTTAACTTTCTAAGCCTTCTCTTTGAGTCAAAAAATGCTTAATTATTTTACTTGAATACATGACTAAAAACTTTTTTCCAGTGATTCTAAAAGAATGTCCACTTTGCTCCCCATGGAGTTGAGAACAATGAGAGATGTTTTAAGCTGTGGCAACCTGGAGTCCTACTGACACCTACCAGGTAAAGATGAGGGATTCTGTAATAGCCTAGAAATCAGAGATAATCCAGACAATGAAATTATCTGACCTAAAATCTCCCTAGTATGGAGGTTGAGAAATCACATTTTTCTCTAAAATACTGAATCTCATAAGGAATAATTTTTTCATTCATAATTAAAATGATAAATTATCAAAATTAATTTTACTTCAAACTTTTAAAAGTCCAGGGTTACAGGCTTTAGAGAAATTACATATCAACTCTGAAAATCAACTAAGATCAAGTTTTGTGCTATATTTGTTAAAATGTGTTCATGCATGTATAAAATAAAGGTACAAAAATTACTTTAGGGAGCTGTAAAAAACAAGGACAATTTGAGCATATATATTAGATATTTCACATTTTTATATTACCTTTCATCAAAACTCAAATTTCTATCACCAAATTGTTCTAGTAATGTTTTCTCAATGATTTTCTTTGGGGCCTGGTTTTGGATAAAGTAGACCACTACATGATGTAAACGATAATCTGTTTCTGGTGGGGTGTCTTCTTGGGCCAACTTAACCAATCTTGAATACTCCAATTTAATTGCCTAGAAATGCAACAAAAATGACAATTTTCATCAACTATAATAATTAAAATACTTTAATATTACAATTTTAATTCTTTTTGCACTCAAATGTGTTTCTTTCCCTTTTAGTACATTACAAATAAGTCAATGCATCTGAAAGTATTACCCTATGTTCCATGTATTTATAGAATTTTCTGAGTAAGCATACAGGCCATTCTTTATCTCATCACTATATAAACACCCTTTTAGTTCCCACACACAGAAGAAATAAAATAATACATTTAAGCAAGCCTGTTCAAAGTCTAATCAGAGGCATCATAAGATGGACAATTAAGTGTTTCTATATTATTTTACCTTTCTAGCATCAGTTTGAATATCCATATTCTAGAACTGATACACAGCTCCATAGAATACCCCTATCTCAAGAAAATGGCTGGGTCATAAATGCATAGTTAAACTACTACAATTAACTTAGCCGAACAGTACACAAATAAAGGACTAACGCAAACCCTGAGGGTCTAGTTACCACAAAGTGAATTCCTTACTGTTACAGTAGTCCTTGAATTATATTTTGATTTTATTGAATCAGATGATTATATGAATATATCAATATTATCTTGATGCTTTTTTTACAAACATAAATATCTCAGAATTTACAATGTGAAATAATGTTAATACATTTCTACATATGAGCAAAATTTAAAATTTGATGATATATGAATATATTTTATATCAAATAATGCTGTATACATGAAGTTCACACGATAAAGATAACACTTTTAAACATGCATTTATATTAGGCCTGTATCTAAATTTTAGCACCATTAGCCACAAAACACTTGGGGCTCCATGCCAGATATAGAGTATTTCAAGAAAACCACTGTATTAGAATTTCTTTTTAACAGGCGGAGATTAAACCCAGGGCTTCACACATGGTACTCTACCACTAAACTATATCCTAATCCCAGAGAAGTTTGGTTTTTCAAATGCATGCCGTCCTTACATAATTGTTATGGCTGCGTTTCATTAAAAGGAGGAAAAGTAACAATAAATTTTAAATAAAATATTGTATTTATGGAGTATCATATTTCATCAATGGAAAGGTTATAAATCATTTCTATTCAGCAAAATATTATAAACAGAATAAGGTAATCATTTTTTTAGCTAAAACAAATTACTCAAATAAATTTCCCAAGGGGAGGGAGAGAAGATTGGTTCCCTACCCCAGGACATATGTATATGTCATTTTAAAATCTTACTGTTGTGGTTAAACCCCTGGCTGGACCACTTAGTAATTCATTGAGACCCTGTCTCAAATTTAAAACTAAAGGGCCAGGCATGTAGCTCAGAGCAGAGAGCTGGATTCAATCTCCAGTACTGGGCGGGAGGGGGACATAAAAATCAAATGTAGTTTTACACTTGATCTTAGCCAAAAGGCTGAGAAGTGATTCAAATGTGGTTCTGACATATAAAATCATCAAGGTTCATTGTGTGTCTAATTAGCACACACAATCTTTAAACTTAAAAAAATCTTATTTTCCCAATTTTGGAGGGGGTCCATGTTCATTTAATAACCAAAGTATACTGAATTTTAAAAACATGCAAGAGTAAAAAATCAATAACTGTACATTGTTTATATGGTTGTTATAGACCATTAGAAGACTTTTAGAATAACAAATATTTCAGGTAACATGAGTTTGGCCAGAATGAGTATGACAAAAATAAAACAAATTTGTATTTGGTTACTTAAAATAATATTGGTTTACATATAAGGAGTTACCACATAGAAGTTTTGAATTTTTTTGCAACTAGCAGATTTCTGTAAGAGTAATGAAATATATAAACTCTTGTACTTTATATGCTTATCTTTTGATTTTGCTCAATATATAATTTTTCTAACTTTCACAATAAAGTTACAGTATTTTTCAAATATGGGTCTCTAAACCAGAAAGCTAGAAAGGAATATCTAACTTTTTAGGAGTTATTTTTCAAACACACACAAACACACACACACACAATTTATTTTTGCCAGCAGAAAGGCATTTCTAAACTATTTCTCAACCTTTTATCAATTTCTTTAAGGAATTTTGACCTTTAAAATATGGTGGAATCATGTCTATTCAAATTTTCAACAGATGTTCCACGCTATTACATTTAGCAGAAATCTACACAATCTGTCATTATGAGTAACATTAAGATTACGTTAAATTGCTTCATATTCCTCTCAGTATCCTGTTCTAGAATTAGATTTCCCCATATATTTTGGGTGCTTATGATAATTATTTTAAGATAATTATTGCGAACACTGCATACTTACAATGAGATACTGATTATTAGATAATGGAACTGCTTTGGATTTAATTTTTAAACTTTTTTTGCCAGATTTTAATTACATCTAATTTACCTACTAAATCTTATTTCCTATTACTCTTGTACCTTTCACCCAAATCAGGCTTGTTTCCCCACAAATGCATACAAGTCTATTTCTTAGCCTCTTTTTTATCTGTTTATCATCTACATATAGATGATCCATTCATTAGGACTACTTGAAACCACTTCTATAAAACCTTCACTTCCAAAGATCTAAATGATTCCCTGTATTTGTCTAGTTTTTCAGATTGTACTATAAATCATGTTCTGAATTTATTTCTTCTTACAGACCTTAAACATTAGAGACTACTAAATATGTAAGCACAAAATACGTTCTGGGAACAGTTAGATCTAATGGATGATTAGCTAGATTAAGATTCAGAAATCTAGGTATATCATTTAATAATTGTAGCATAAAACAAGACATATATTGTTCTCAAACCTAGCACTATTATTTCTAAAATATATGAGTATACATATATAGTACCATGTCGTGGATTATTTTTTAAAAATTTATACTGTATCAAGAGATGAAAAAAAACCTAACTTCAAATTAGAGGATTAAAACCAGAGGCCATATTCTTTTACTATTATTTAATAAAAACAGAAATGTAAATAAATATAAATGTTTAACAGATTTAAAAATAGTATTCTAAATTATTTTGCAAAGGAATAAAAATTATATTCCTACTGGGAATATGTGATATCAAAACCCACAGGACTAGTAGTCAAAGTAAAATTCCAACATAAATAAAATAGAATTAAGTTAATTCCAGGAATTTAGAAAAAGACAGAAAATAAACCAAAATAAAGTAGGAGAAATAATGTGACAATTCAATTGTCAAATGATTTTTCTTTCCAAAGTTTGATGAACGACCAAAAAAGAAGATTCAACACTAGAAAGAAAAAAGGTAGTATATAATATAAATATCCAGACAAATATTTTGAATGTATTAAATAATAAGCATACTGTCAGTGAACTAGAAGATCTTTCTTAAAAAAAGATGATCATCAAGGAAAATACAAATTGCTGAAACTGCTTTGAAGAAGCAGGAAGACTGAAGAAAACTAGCAAAACTGCAGAATGAAGGTAGCCCTAGATCTGTACCCAATAAAGGAACCAGGCTCACATTGTTTTAGAGCTGCACACTTCAAATTTTCAAGGACTAGATGTTTCCTACGGTATCTCAATTGCCCTGGAGCCTGAGGGGCGAGAGGAAAGAAGGCCTCTTCAATGGTTATACAATGCTAGTTTAATGTCAATATTAAATGTTGACAAAATTAAAAAACATAGATAAAGCAATAGATGCTTTATACGTTCTCTACCAATCCTTCCCTCACTGCTGGAGTACAAACCTTATAAAATGTCTAAAGCCCAATACCACTCACCTTAATAAAAAAAAAACATTGTAAATAACTCACTGAATATAATATAAATACATAAAATTATTTAGTTTTTCTATCACCTACTCTTACAATAACTTGTTAGAAAAAGTGGGGCAAATGATCCAATTCATAAAGGTGAATAAATTTAATACTTCCAGTAATAAATTAAAAGTATAGTAAAATCATTATGAAGAAAAATTATAAAACCTTACTAAAAGACAAAACAAAGGATGACAAAAGTGAAAAAGTTTGTCGTGTTCCTTCTGGGAAATAACCAAAATTGTAAACAATACAATTTTTCACCTCAACTTAAACTAATTAATAAATATAATGCAAGTACAATGAAATTCTAAAAGGATTTTGGGAACTGACTCTAAAATTCACCAAAAAATAAAAAACTCATCAAAGTTTTTGTTTATAAAAGAACAAAAATTTGTGGTTCTCCTAAAAAATGTAAAAAAATCTATTACAAATATTCCATAATGTACTAGGTACACTGTTCAAATATTTAAGAAATAGTTCATTGGAATAGAGACCTAAGCAGATTCCTATAGTGATTTAGTATATGATAAAGATATTTGAAGACTGTATAAAAAGGATGCTTAGTTAAAATTTTATGCTTTTAATATTTGGAAATTTTTCTGCATGGAGAAAATTTAAATCCTGTATCTATTAATCTAAACAAAAACTGAAATCATGAAATTAGAAGAATTAAAGATCTGTATAATTTTGGAATGATCATATAGCTTCAAGCCTATAAAAATACTTGCTATATTTCATAAGATTAAAAATTTCAAACAAGCCAGGTGTGATGGCACATGTCTGTAATCCCAACACTCTCTCTCAGAGGCTGAGGCAGGAGCATCACAAGTATGAGCCAAGCCTGGAAAACTTAGTAACCTAGCAAGACCCTACTACAAAACAAAATGGCTAGGGATGTAGTTAAAAATCTTTAGGGCTGGGGATTTAGCTCAGTGGCACCACACCTGCCTTGCAAGCGCAAGGCACTGAGTTCAATCCTTGGTACCAAAAAAAAAAAATCTCCAGTATTACAATTTTTAAAAATTCTGTACAATAAGGCATGAAAAAAATTTAAAGTAATTACAAATCACAAAATATAGTTTGCAAATTATGGATGAATCTTAGCTCATTTAACACAGATAAAAATCCATAATATAAACAAGGTAGAAAGAAGATCATCAATGCCAACTGCCATAATATTTATGAAAAGATAATGACTCTCACCAAAAATTTTTTAAAAAATTTTAAAAGGATTACATTTTTATGCCATTTTGGCTCATATCCATTAATAGGATTAAAAACCAGTTAAGCATTTGAAGGTAATTTGACAGTCTTTTAATCACTTAAAATCTGCACGCATTTTGTCAGTTTTACTTTTTTATGTTCACGCAAATGTTCAACAATATATGTTTATGAATATTCAGGACAATAAAAGAAATAAGCCAAAAACCAGCCACAAAAATAGTACTGGCAAATTTAATAACAACTGTTAATAATTACCAAGTATTCTTTATGTGACAGACACCATCTAATGAGCTCACATGGATTAGTGATAGTTAACTGATTGTGTCTGAGTTTGAAACATTCAGATAAGTTAGATCAACATAATTCTTGGTGTGGCTGAAGGGATTTACTGAAGACATAAAACCCACCCTGGCTGTGAGTGGCACAGCCAAAAGGCTTGTCACCTAATGGAATAAGAGGGAAGCAAAGAAGGAAGGCTGGCTTCTGTTTCTTCAGAGGGGATCGAGTCTTCACCTTCACCTTGGATGTCATCTCCTGGCCTCCAGCACATATCCTTCAGCCTTCCATCGCAGACCCTTCGGCCTCCTGATACGGACTTGAATGGGACACTACAGTGAGCTCTGGGTCTTTGACTGGATACTTTGGATCTTTAGCATGCAGACAGCCCTTCTGCACTCTCTACACCTGACTCTCCCTATATATTTGTATATCTTGCATTAAATCTTTTTCTCTAGTAAGCATTGACTGATGCAATTACCTTACCTAATCTCAAGATAACTTCTCATTTATAAATAAAAAACCTTACTGATAACTTAATAAATTGTCTATGGTCACAGGCTTATTAAAACAATCAACAGAATAGAAGCTATCTGTGAAAAGAGAATTAAGAAGTGAGAAAAAAATACTTAAAATCTATATTTTGGTAAATGTATTAGTTTATATGTTATTTTTCTCTAAGAAGCCCTCTAGATACCAGCTGTTTTCTCATTTTATACTCTTCCATATGAAATTGCTCATTCAATCATACCGATTACAATTCTATTTAATGCTTACTTCCCCATTTGGAAATAAGTTTCACTAAGGCAGAAGCTCAATCCACAATTACGCAGCTATAGCCAATGAATTTAGGGCAATGCCTTGTACACTGTTATATTAATCAACAGTAGAATGGAAAAGGGTTATAATATAGCCCTATCATTAAAGATCATGATGACAAATTAACTGTGTTCAGTGACACAACTACATTCAGATGAAGCTCCAAACATTTCAGATAACTGAGAAATTTCATCTGTGTAACGTAACCGCTTATTTACATTGTTCCTTTCCTCAACCTCACAAAGCTTGCAGTCTCCACAAACACCCTAGTAGTCTGTACCCCAAAATGCTATTTAAGCTTTAGTTCTTTGGCTCTTCCTTTGAATCTTATATTTTATGTATGACCCCCCTGTTTGTGCATGCTAATAAATATGTAGCCTTTTTTCCTGTTAATCTGTTTCTTGCCAGCTTATTTAATAGATTAAAATTATCAAATACTGGCAATTTCTAACAAGATGAATAAAAAGACTGGTATTTTAGAAAATAAAGGTCCTTGACACAGAAATGGTACACTTGCTTTCTACCTCCTACTGTACCTGTACCAGAAATGGACATAAAGGATGAGGCCAATGATAATACTAATAAGAATAATGGCTAAATTTAGTATCAACCAGATACTACTTTCATTATATTAACATTTAAAACTGACAACCCAATAAAATAAAGTTATTATCATCTCCATATCATACCTAAGGAAAGAGACACTGAAAGATTGAGTAATTTGCCCAAGATCACAGCTACAAAGCAGTGGGCCAACCTTCTGACCCAAGGCACTTTGATTTCACAGATGAAACTTCAAGCTATTTCCTTCCTATGTTTCAGCTATACTTAAAAGTAAAATGGAGGGGTTGAAGGGAGGGCTGGGCAAGGGTGAAAAATAAGAACCAAGAGAGATTATGTCAAGATGCAAATTTCCAATGATGAATGTCATTATATTGTATACCTAAAATGTACCACTGATTAGAATGAATAATCGATAATGCAAAATAGGAAGAAAAGGTCCAAAGAGGTAGGGGTAGTGGGAGGGGCAGAGGAAAGGAAAGAAGGGAAAGGAAAAATGATGAGAAATGGAAAAAATGGAAAGAAAGTCTTTGTAAATAGGGAAGGGTGGAGGGTGTGAAGGGAGGGCTAGGAATGGGGAAAAAATAAGAACCCAGATGTATTATGTAAAGGTACAATTCCCAATGAGAAATGTAATTGTGTTGTATACCTACAATGTACCAATAAAAGAATTTAATAAAAAAAAAAAGAACAACTAAAAAAAAAGTAATGCTTCAACAGAGAGAAAGCAGGCAAGGGAATAACAATAATAGGAGAGTGGTTAGTGAAACACTTAGAGATTATGGAATAATCATTCTTAATATTAAAGAGCAAAAGTTGCAAATGCTATGGCCACGAGTCAAATTTCAAACTCTATAGAAACCATTGCAGAGCTATTTGAAAATTGTTTCTTACCTCAGATTCATGAAGCTTATTAACTATGGCATTTATTTTGGATTATTCTATTGAAAGCTGTAATATTCTAAAAATCTGTTTAAGAAAATTCCTCTCCTCAGTCCCTATCTCACAAACTTGCTTACTGCTCTCTTTCTAGAGCATGTATTCTTGCTGCACCATCAAAATCAGAAACTTTTTAAACAAGAAATACATGTGATATAGAAATAACACAATAGAAAAGCTACGAAATGAATCCTCGGGGTGATGGTGAAAGGAGATTTTAAGTCAATAGCTATGTTCCAGGATTAAAGGAGTCAATCCAGACTGGACTCTTGTCATTCAGCTCTGAAAAAACAGCGCCGCTGGCATAGTGGTATCATGCAAGATTCCCATTCAGCTCTGAAAAGAGACTTTCCCAAGACAGTAAACTTTATAAAGGCAGAATAAGAAGAGACTTAAGCAACTGGTGGAAAATGTATCAATAATATACACGGAAAACTGAAAAACAGAAACAACTGCAAGGAAAATGAAAACCAAGGAAAAAATGTGACAACACAATCTCATATAGATATTCAGTAATAATTTTATAAATGTAGACTACTGTCATGCTTGCTTCCTTCTACTTTCCCTTTCCCTGCTTCCTTTTTTTTTTTTTTTTCCCAAGAGTAGGTTTCCAACCTTTCTCATGGATGGTAGCAGGGTGATCAACTTTTCCTGGATCCAGCTTTCTTAGAATTTTCACAATTTATCACTTCAAGTCCTATATATCAGAAAACTCCTCAGTCATAGGCATATTAGGAGTTGATCACCATAATTTTAAAATATTAAAAAAATTTATAGGTACAAAGCTATTACACATATGCCTTTTGTTTTATACTGTATGCTGAAGAAAATAGTAAGGCAGGTAGCTTTTTGAAGACAAGATTGGATGATAAAGAAATATTAAAAATTAAGGGAAAGTTTTAAGGCCAAAAAAGAGAAAGGGATATATTAATTTACTACAGTGACTTACATTTCAACAAACTTAAAAAAAAAACATTAAAAGGGAGAAGTGACACTTTTAAGATTTTTAATGTTTCTAAATAAAATGACAATACATACATGGTATTTTCATCTTTCAAATACATTTTAAAAAACACTGTAATCAAAATATTATAAAGCTCTGATGATTAGAGGAGAAAAGATGTGTTCATGGAATAACGCATGTGCATGATGGTTGTGTGTCTTCAACAGGATATTAAAAATTAATTATGGAGAAAGAAGTGAATAAGAAACAAGAAATAAATAAATCATTTTTAAAACAATTAAATGAAGAAAGCAACTTAGTATCTAATGACAATAAAATTAAAGGAAAAATATCATACTACTGACCAATAGTATGAACAGTGGGGAAAAATAAACTATTACCGGAAGCAATTGCTCAGCTCACATTACTACTTATTAATATTAATACCCTTATTCTCTTCAAATATAAAAGATAATTCAGATTTCTGAATCAGAGTCACATTATCCTTATGGTATATTCAGGAAGATATGTTTTGGCTTTCTTGAATGAGTGGATTAAAAGAAAAAGAATTTTGGATTTGCGTGTGTGTGTGTGCACGTGCGTGCGCGTGTGCACGTGCACACATGTGTAAAAGAAAAACAGTATCAGGTGGCCATGGCTAAAATAGAAAGAGAAATTATACAGGAAACCAAATTTAATTGAAAGAAATAAAACATTTAAAGAAGTTTAATTTTAAAAAGAAGGAAATAAAATGAAAATTTTAATTGTACCTTAAAGAACCCTGCTTCAGGGCCACACCTGTCATACACACTCCTGGATTTACCTATCGCCATGATAATACCTTGCATACTTGGGGTCATCATCATCTGCCACAGGGATTTAAAGTAAGAATTTTTGAATAATTAACATTCAAAAAACTAAAATCAAAGCAATTTCTTTGCATGCAAGTTAAAATGCCTTTGTTTCCCACAATAAGTCAAATGCTGCATTTCAAAAATTGCAAATGTGATCTGATGTGCATGTAAGCATCTTTCAAAATCATCTGTACAGGGGCACAGCTGGCTCACATGGTGCCTTTGTGCAATGGCAAAAAGGCATACTCTCTAAACTGGACAATTTTAAAAAGTCACTCCCTCTTAGATAAACCAATTGGAAAAGTATGCTGCCCTCTTCAGTGCACTCTTTAGAAAAAAGCAACACTGTTTTTTAACAATTAAAAAAGATGCTTCTCCAAGAATTCTGGAGTTCAGGAATAGCTCAATTTTAGTTCCACTTCTGGGCCTTGGCTAAGGAACCCTGCACAACCCTGTACAATCTGCACATCTGTAAGCAGCAGCCTTGAATCCATATGATTTATTTTTAAGTTCCAAGGCACATGCACTGTTAAACTGTCACTTTAATAAAAACAAAACACACAATTCTGACAGTACTTGCACAAAAAAGATAGTGTTAAAGAATTAATCACAATGTTTTTTACATGCCAGGAGGCTCACCCTTGATCAATAAATGAATATTCATACTAAAAACATGCAAGTTTCCATAACTGTCAATAGCCAACATGGCAATAAAATAGTTAACTAGAACAATATAATGCTGTTAAGTACTAAAGGATTTGTTTTCAGAATAGCTTATTATTCTTAGCTGTTTACATCTTAAAACATCTGTAAAATGATATATGACCCGCAATGTATCTAACATTATCTGCTTTAGGAAATTCGTTGCCAGTTCCTATTTTCACAAATTTACTTATTAATTTTATGCTACGTATTCTTACATTGACATAGTGATATTAATGTCTTTACAACACCTCTGATTTTAGTGATTATTATATAATAGCAATTATAAACTAGAATAAGTATGGAAAATTTTTCATATATGTACATTCAATTCTCATCCACATCCATTACAACTAATAAATGATAGAATACAAGTTCCCTCTCCAGTCACCTCACTCCATTAATAGGCATGGTCTTCTTTACTGTTACTATTCAGGAATAGCTTTACTGGGCCTCCCTCAAATACAGAAAAGAAAATTTTTAAAAAAGTATCAAGAGAAGAGTGGAAAAAGGGTGAAAATAATCTGATGGACCAGAACAATAGACAATTTTCATCTAGATTCTGAAGAACACTTATCATAAGAAACAAAAATGCCTCTATATTGTTAGAAAAACTAAGGAGATGAGAATAAATCCAAGAACAGATGAAGAAATAAGGTGGAGGTGTCATAGTGTATAAAACACTGTCAAGCACTCAGTAATTCTGATGAGTCATTCCATTCACTGTCACAGAAGTTGTAGGAGCAAAATCATCAATCATCTATCTTGAAATAATGTTGGAAGATTTTCTGGTAAAGTATGGTGGACAAACTATAATAAATTATTCAAGAATACAGAAAAAACTAATATAAAAATTTTTGCTACATTTAAACAAATCTTATTGTAATCTGTTAATCTGAGAGTAAACTGATCCTAGAGCTACATAAAAGAACTCTAAAATATAAAATTATTCTTTTGAAGCTTTTAGTAAGTTTTCTATATAAACTTTCATTTAAATTCAAAGTTCTGTTAGTAACTGGTAATTTCATACCATGAGTGAGTGGTAAAGCTGTGTGTTATGCAGTGACAGAGGTAAGTGTGAGGGCAGAAGCATGCCGAGAGTAACTGTATTAAAGAGCAAACAATAAGGATGGTGCAGAACACTATTAAAAAGGTACCTCGTCATCATACCCCCCCTCCTTTGATTCAATCATAAATTTCCCTAGATGAGGAATCGCCACCTCTACAACTTGCTGGTTGGAAGGTGGTTGACTTATGGTATTTTCAGGTTTCTGCAGAAGAAAATCATTGGTATGAACATTAGAAAAGAGAACAACAAGTTTAAGCACACAGACTCAAAATCTCTTAAAAATATCTGTATTTGCTAGACATAAAATAAACCTCTAAAAATAAACACTAGAAGAAAATGCATTAATAAAATAGTAATACAAAATCTACAGTCTTGCTCTTTATGTTCCAAACATTTATTAGTATATGTTTGTAATACATAAATGATTACTTTCATTGTGGTAAGGAGATATTTGTAACATATCTTAATTCTTTTTAATTCATATTTTTAACATATCTTAATTCTTTTTTTTGGTACAGGGGCTCGAACTCGGGTCCTTGCGCTTGTGCAGCAGGCGGCGAAACCACTGAGCTAAATCCCCAGCCCACTTAATTCTTTTTATCACCTTCCTCCAGCTCAAGATCAGGTACCCATTTACCAAAGATATTTCTGTAGTTCCTATTATGTTATCTTTTTTTTCTACTCTTTAAATTATTTATACTTTGGGTTCCTCATATAAGACAATGTATGTGTATTTAAGCTTGTATGTCTGATTTCACTTAACATTATGGTCTCAAGATGCATCCATTTTCCTACATAACAATTCAAGCTTATTCTTCTTTATGTCACAGTAATACTCCATTTTGTATAAATACCGTATTTTACATCCCAAACACTCTAAACTATCTTTTCAGTAATTTTCCACAAAATATTTTGGAGTCCAAATACTTAAAAATAATAAATACTGGAGTATGTTTCCTACTACTGATTGTATAGCTGATAAGTTTTAATTTTTTTAAACTCCATAAAATCCCAAAAGCTTCTTCTTTTTTTTTTTTTGGTGTTTTGAAACAGGATCTCAGTATGAACCGTAGTTCCAGCTGGGCTTGAACTCACTATGTACCCCAAGATGGTCTCAGACTCATGGCAATCCTCGAGGACTGGGATTATAGGCATGTGCCACCACACCCAGCTCAGCTCCAGAAAGCCTTTCTTGATATTTCAATAAAAATATGATTATGACTTCCTCTAAACCCAGCAGAATTTTAAGGTTTTCTCCTCATTCTATTCCTCCTAGTAGTCAACTGTGTATTCAAGTAATATCCACACACTACCAAGTTTAGCTGACTCTGTGCAGCCTACAAGATTCCAGTACCGCTTATCTGCCTAAGTGTCCAATGACCTCTTACTGAAAATACCTAAAAGCTGTTGGAAAGTGATGCTCATTCTTCACAATTCAATTGGATCTATTCCTTTTTATCATTGTTAACAAAGTCTATGAATTTCACTAATTCATACTAACAGAGTGCATACCAGTATGGAATCCAGAAAAGTCCACTCAGAAACACTAATATTATTCGCTTGAAATACTATTCAAATTTTACAGTCGTTATAAATAGCATATCCACTATTTACTAATAAACAAATTGGAAAAGTACTGAAGGTACTTGAAACCAGCTTGCTTATATACTTTCAATTTGCCTGTTTTCCCAAATGAGGATAAATTTTAGTTTTGATATAAAATGTGTTAAATTTTAATAAAAAGATTTTATTTCCATTTGAAATACATTTTAAGTAAATTTTAGTGACACAAATATCTTCTGACTTTTCAGAAGTACATATTCTGAAAGTTTTATTAATAAAACAAAACTACTGGCCAAGATTAATATTGTGCTGTTTTTGTTTTTTTTTTTTCATTCTTAAATGTTATTTCTGCAGCCTTGGTTTGTTTTTGAGACAGGGTCTCACTATGTACTCCAAACTGATCTTGAACTATGTAGTCCAGTCTAGTTCTGAACTAGCAATCACCCTGCTTTAGCCTCCAGAGGGCAGGCATGTACCACCATACTTAGCTTTTCAGTTTGAAATTTTTTTTTTTAATTTCCATACTTCACTCAATCCTCAACTTTTCAGAAGAAAACAATCAATCTGCATTATTGTTGTTTTCATGACAGAGAATATTCAGCTAACCCAATACCTAGTAAGAATTGTTTTATAAATGACAGGTATTATCAATATCATTATATTATTTCACTATACTACTTTAAATTGTTTATACTGGACTAATTCTAATTTAATATTAGTATCACACATTCTACAGACATGTGCTTATAAATTAAGAATTTTGAATCCTTCTGACATGAGAGAAGAACTGTGCTGGATCGCTACTCAAAAGAGTAAAATATAAGCAGGTAAATTAAGAAATCTGTCTAGAGTTTATGGTGATAAAGTTCACTTGGCAAATCAATCCAAAACAATTCCATCTTAGAAACAGAAAATAAAAACAAGGAAAATAGCTACTGGGAAATGTATTACTTAGAATACTGATCCTTTTAAAGCAACATTATTTCCTTGGAGGAGAGTGGTGGACTAAAGTTAGGGAAAAATACTTATAAGCCTTTCCAGTTACTGTTGAAGAGTTTCAACAGCATAAATCTGATTAATTATAAGAGTATATGCTGAAAAAGGGAAGATACTTTAGCTACATTTAGTAATTCGACATCATTCCTCAAATTTAGATATACTAAGGTAATATAATTTTTTTTCACAAAGAAGTTGAAGGCTCATTGAAATAAAGTACATGTTTATTTATCTTTTTGTATTATTTCAGGCTTTAATGAACACATCAACAAGGACTAAATGTGAAAAGTTGAAAAATAAGTTCTTCAGTTAAGATGAAAAAACAAGTAAAATACTGTACATAGAATTTTATTAATTGTCTGAAATCCATTAATCGTATGATTTTTGTTTAAAGTGACCTCTTAATAAGGGTAGTAAGAAAGCTGTAGAGTGATAATGTGTCCAGCCACATTCACATGCTATCCCTTTTAACCTAGTAATTCAATTATGCAGAGTCTATTATAAGAAAACAGCCTGAAATATGGTGAAAATTTTATCTGACAGCCCATTTATAATAATGTAGAAATAGAAACAAACAATGGAGGAATGGATAAATAAGAATTTACTCAGTGGAATATAATACTCATCCCTTAGATGATTTTTACTGAGTTTACAATATGTAATGGAGAAACAGGTATAAAGTTAAGTAAATAAAAGAAGGCAAGGTAAGACAGAAAATTTCATAGTCAATAGAAATTCAATTATAAAAATCCCAAAACTATGTTTAAAAATAAGAGTGACAAAAACTCAAACCCTTGGATTGAGTGATTAATTTTGAGTATGAAAGAGGACTATGCATGATTCTTTCTTGGAGTGTACTTTCCTATACTGTATTATGTAAATATATTAAAGTATTCCATTTAAAATTAAAGACATTCTTCTAAAAAGTATGCTGTCTAAATATCTGGAGTCTGTCTATGGTTTCTGTGGTGCTAAATTTTCCAAGGAATTTTTATTCTAAGTTTTGAACTTAATATACTATGTATTTGTGAAGTGGCCAGGGTTGAAGTAAAAGAAGGAAAGTAGTGGCTATTACATGCTATGACTGGCACTTTATAAAACAATACTCTTCAATAACCCTACAATCACCACCATCTTATGGAAAAGTATGACCTAGAGAAATTAAACAATTTATTTATTCAAAGCTACACTACCAGTAAGAAGTAAAATCAAAATTCAAAAACACAGAAATACTTGATCTTAAATCTGAAGATTCTTAATTACTAATACTTCTAATATACATTAAACTTAAATATGAAAACACAATATGAAGCAGGATCCTCAGCAACTAAGCAAGAGACAAAGAACCGTAGGCCACTTTTGTTGACCAAGGCTAACAAATTCTTAGACATGCTGCAGATTATACAGACAGTGAGGCTAAATGGAGATGCCACTCTCCCATGGAAAAAATTTATGCTGTTTTTCTATCATCTCTCCCTGCCTTTTTCAAGGAGAGATGAAGAGGTAGGTTGCTTGTTTGTAAGATGATATCCATAGTAAGAAAACTAAATAATCAAAATTTAAGTACCGATTTCTATGAATTTCAGTTACTGATGATTAACTAAACTAAAAAATACCATGATTCTATAATAAGCTAAGTAATGCTTTTGGTTTTCTGATATCAGCTTAAAGGATAACATTTATTAACCTTTAAGTTCTAGCAAATAAAAGTACTAATTAGCAAAAGCTCTGCAATTTAAATTTTTCTATGGAGCAAAAATATTTCATCATGTACCTATTTCACTGTCCTTTCCTAGGTTTTCCCTATGTTTTCTTTGACCCATCCCCCAAGAAATCAAAAGACCTCCCAGTTCCATTAAGCAAAGTATTTTCCAGGAGTAGCTTCAGAATTTTCAGATGTTCATTTTAAGTACATTTATAGGCTCTACAGCATTTGAAAAATCTGGAATCACAAAAAATCTATTAAAATTAATAAATATTTCTCAAACTAGAAACGAAGGATAAAGTAATTTTTGACTGTTATTTAGTTCATCAAAACACAACAGAATACCCTATTTACTGGACATTTTGGTTAACTAAGGTCTTACACTAAATGCAATTAGTACCAGGTTACTGCTAAGACTGAGTTCAATCACCAAGCAGAAATTATATGTTATAAAATTATGATATAACTGGCTAACTTTAGTTTTCTAAAGGGGAATCCTCAAATACTAAATGATTTACTTTAAAGCCTGCATTGAAAAAATAAAGTACTAGAGAAAATGAATGGTTTTCTGTACCAAATTCTTGAAATACCATCCCTAAAAAAAGTCATATTCACTGATATGACCTAGTCATTGATATAACCACATTACTGTCCTCAATTCAGTGTTATAAAAAATGTGCTTAAAACTACAATACAATAGGATACTGGCAATATTTCACAAAACACTGTCGAACTATGAACAAACTGTTTTGTAACATTCTGTTCATGCAGCTAATACTCTGTAACCTACAGTACCTAGCAGTCTTATTATTAAACACATTTCACAAAAAAAAAAAAAATGGAAATTATATCTTAAATCCCTGACCTCTCTTATGTAATCATATTACAGATGGAGGGAGAGGTGAGGGACAGGAGAAATAGTGTTAAACTTTGTACTTCTCTTTTAGGTTCCAATTCAAATAATCAATTTAGCCTATGGTCATGATTCTTCATAATTCTCTGACTGGAAGATAAAAACTTAAGAGAAAATAATCTTTAAAATTTGAGGTTGAAGAAATTATAGTCCAGGAACAAGGCAACTTGCCCACGTTCACCAACATGTTCATGGCAGAGCTGTCACTGGACCTTGTCTCTCCTGACTCCCAGAGAAGTCGCTCTCCATGAAACTGTAGGAAAAGTCACGAGCATGGCTATGTTCAGAGAGCCAAAAGAAGAGTTCTTACCGACTGCAAAACTGTCTCAGGAGTTTTATCTTCATTCTCATGTGATGCCTTGGTAATTATTCGAATAGTTTCTTCTTTCAAGTGCTTTGAGAAATCACTTCTCGATGGCTGCTCTAGATATTCTGGTTCTCCTGCTTGCGCTTCATGAGAAAAAAATCAATTGCATATCTAATGTAAATCACAAAGTCTATACTAAGATGAGCTGTTTTTCTAATTCTAAAGTTATACAATAACCAATTTAAGGCTTCTATTTAAAGTAAAACATATCCTTCAATATATGGCCCCCCAAATTTATAAGAAAACAAAATAAAAACCCAGAACCAAAGATACTCAAGTAATTATTAAATACAGCACTCATTGTAGTTATGATAAGGAATTCATAATAAATTTTTCCCAACATGAAAACCAAAATCTCACTTCGGAAAATCGTCAGGATTTTACCAACAAAAGATCTGGTTTGTCCAACAATCCTGGGCTGGGTTTCCACAAAGAAGACAGTACCTTTTAACCTGACAAACCTTAATCTTTCTGAACCTGTTCCAACAGATGACTATCACAGGGAAAGCAACCATATGTTGGTAAAACTAGTACCAATATAAGTTCATGATTTCAAATGCCATGCATGTGAAGATTTTTATTTTATCTTCAATTCCTATCTTTTTGAGCTCCAGACTCATTGAAGAATAACCTGAATATCACTGAGTATTTCATAGACAGCCTCAGCAACGCATAGGCCCTTCCAAGGCTGTATGTCAGTGGCCTTTTGCCACTCTCCAACATCACCTTGTGTCCTTTGTTCAAAAAGGTCCACACACAGCCTGTTTTCACTTCTCTATACCCTGAAGGAATTTACCTTCCAACCTTTGGATCAAATATTCTTCCCTCTTGCTTATAGACTCACTCCCTCTCTTACTTTCTCATCCTAGAACTTTAACATCCTTTTGCTTAAGTATCACTTGTATGTGGAAGTACTGCTATTATCTGATTCTAGAGCAGGGCTTCTCAGTCTCACCATTATCAAGGTTTTGGTTCCAGTAAATCTGTGGTGTGGAAGGCTATTCTGTAAACACCAGCATCTACCCACTACATGCTAGAAATACTGCTCCTCCATCTCAAAGTATGACAACTAAAAATGTCTCCAGTATAGTCAAAAATCTTCTTGAGGACAAAACCACTCTCAGATGAGAACCACTGTTCTTGAATAATTTAAACTTTCCTTTTAAACATCATTTACAAGTATAACTTAATTACTATTGTATTTATTTAAAGCACACATCCCTTGCTAGACTATCAGAATTCCAGAGCAGGGATGTCACCTCTCTTTTGCACTGCTAAAACTTCAATGCCTAGGATAAAACAGGAACACAATTTATGAATTAATGACTAAATTAATGAATGGATATGAAGAATAAGAAAATAAAGTAAAGTTTCTACATTGTTACTAGACTTGATTAAAGGAGTTCTTGCTGAGCTACCTAGTGAGACACAAGAGAGCTACTGTCATCTTAGCATTGTACTGAATTTAAAAATCTCCAAAGTGAAATATTATTCAAAGAACTACTGTATTTTCAACATATACACATGGTCTTTCATTTAGCCAACGAGCTTTAACTGGCAACTATGTGCCAGATACGAGGCTAGGCACTGGGACTCCAGGGATGACAAAATAGCATGGCGCATCTCCATGAAGCTTACAGTCAAGTAAAAGTCAACAACCAAATAATCACAGAAAAAAATTGTTGCAATATTATAACAACATTCTAAGAATAAAATGGGGGTTTTGTGGTATGGGCAATTTAGCTTGTGAGATTAGGGCAAAGTGAAAAAAACTGAAGGATAAATGACTTGTTTTGCCAGATGAAAGATTAAAGAGCCCATGTGATGAGATTTGGCTGGATCTAAAGAATAAACAGTATGGCTGGAGTAGAATGCAAGAGCAGAGATATGGCAAGAGATTATGCAGCTAAGGTGGACACATAAACAGCCCTTAAGTCTTGTAACTATTTTGTAGGCAAGAAAAAACGAGTGAAATTTTAAATAAAATGGCAACATGGCAAGTTTAAACTCTTCCCCCCTGGGGCTGGGTAGGCAGTTGAGCGGTAGAATGTTTGCCTAGCATACCCAAGACCCTAGGTTCAATCAGCATCATAGGAAAAAAAGAAATTATTAGGGTTATGTTGTGAAGGATGGATTGCAGAAACAAATAAAACTTGACATCAGTGAACGTACTAGAAGGTACTGTAGCAATACGGGAAAAAGATGATGGCACTTTTAGATAGCAAAGACAAAAATAAAGGCAGAAGTGGATAGATTCAAGGCATATTTTGAACACAAAAACTGGGAAACTGCATATGAAGATGATTCCAAATTTTCTGCATGAGTAACTCGGGATGATGAAGGTAAAACTTCCTATAAGGAAAACCAGAGGTGGGAATGCTTAAAATGTACGTAACAAGGAAGAAGTGGGCTAGGAATGGGGAAAAAATAAGAACCAAGATGCATTATATAAAGGTACAATTCCCAATGAGAAATGTAATTGTGTTGTATACCTACACTGTACCAATAAAAGAATTTAATACAAAAAAAAAAGTTAAATGGGCCATATTGCTTGACTTTGGATAGACTGAAATACATCCTCATGTATTTTATGCTCCCACATGAAGAATAAAGTAAAGAAAATCTTAAGCTATTCCAACTTAGCAATGCATCTGCTTCTAGACAGTTTCATGTAGGTGGCTTAAATTAGCTGCTTTAGGGCTTAACAGAGGAAAACTTTTGTTAATAAAGCTTTTTATTGTGTTTGCCACTCTTCAACTCTTCTGACTATACTAGAAAATGACAATGGTTGACAGTAGGATGTGAACTTAATGTAAAGAGAGGCAAGAAATTCATCTGATCTGATATTGACCTAAAAGCCATTAATACCTAGAGTTTAAGGAAGTTCTGAAAAAGAAAAGTAATTTTAATTGATTAACACAGTCAAATCTACCTTAGGTCACTTGGGCCAAGATTTTCTTTTATCCAGAGGTTTGAGTCTAAAAATCTTATTAGTTTTTCAAATGATTTTGAAACTCTTACAAGGTTTTCAAATGATTTTGCATAAATGTCATGCTGAAGAAGTTTTTCTAGAATTTTTCCATGCATATATCTTCTAAGGAACTTAAATGGTGTTACAGTCACAGTATGTATATCTACAAAGATTCAATACTGTTGGAAATCGAAATAAAAAACTGAAACTGCATTCCCAACATGTTTAAACCTACATTACCTTCAGTACTGTGCTAAGTGTTTACATACCTCATTCATTTCAAAGAACTCTCAATAAAATTAGATAAATATAAAATCTGTTGTAATATTACGTTCTAGACACAATAAACAAAACATACACTTAGGATGGCATTGTATATCAAATAAGACTTTCTAAAAAAAATACCAACTCAATCTTGAAGGATTTGTAGATGGGATTATTTGAACATGAAAAAGAAGATTCCAGGTAGAAGAAATAACATACACAAAAGCACTGTAAAGATAGATAAAAAGATCAATAAAATCCCTGTTTTCAATGACCATCCACACAGATAGGCATGTCAAAACATGAATACAACATAAAGAGAGATATGACAAATCTGGTAATGGGAACAGAATGGGATGATATGAAAAGGATTCATAAAGACTTTGGAATTTGAGGAGGATTATTAAAGAACTGGCAAAACATCATGAATACTGATTGCAAAAGTGTATTTTTTTTTTTGGTACCGGGGATCGAACTGAGGTCCTTGCGCTTGTGCAGCAGGCGGTGAAACCACTGAGCTAAATCCCTGCTCCTGCAAAAGAATATTTTAAGATGGATACTTTAGAAGCAAAGCCATGATGATAGGAAAATTGCTCACATGTAAGAGAAATGGAAAGTCACCTGGTTTAGATGACACATAAGGTATTCACAGCGAAAAAGTCTTGGAAGAATAGCAATAACAGAAGATACTCATAAAAAAGACAAAAAAGCTTTGTCTTCATTTTATCAAACCAAGAGTAAAAATAGATTTACTAGAACAAAAACCCAAGATGAAGAAAATCAATAGTTCTTTCCACTATCCAGAGAGGAAACCTTAGTATTTTTTCTATTACGTATATCCAGACTTTATCTGCCTATCTATACTTCTTAAAAGTATTTATCTACATATGTTGTAACAAATAAAAATTTTCCTATCAATATAATTTTTATTGGTTAAAGTGAGTTGTCCTATATGAAGGGCTCATCACCATTTAAGTAATTCCATTTCATTGTTAAGAACAGCAACAGAATAACAAAAGGTTTGGCTTTACAGATAATACATACAATATAAATATAAATATTATATATACATACATATATATATATATATCTCCAAGGATTTTTGTTCAACTTCTAACACTATAAAAATCTCATCGCTGCATTTATAAAAGGTAGAAACTTAGTATGAAGACCACAGTGTTTTCTGCATCTATCCTATGTCCTAGTTGGCACTTTATATACTAACTGGTCTTAATGTAATGGACTGTACAGGCCACAGTGTGGAAGACCCAATACTTGTTAATCTTACTTCCTGGAAGTCTTCCTTGATTTCTTATCATCTACATACAGCTATAAACTCCTAAATGCACCCATTTCACTATGAATGACTAATTTTCTATGGAGGTATATAATACACTTGTACCTAAATTATTTCTCAAATTATTTATTTGTTGCATGAGTGGCTCTGAGATTTTCCAATTAGTAGCCTCTACACAGAGATATTTTTAGACATGCAATATATGTTATGTAATGTAGTGTCTTCATTCACTTGCCTGCTATTTGAGAAGACCAAGCATTCTAAAGTTACTCTGAGTTGGTTCCTTTCGCATACGTTCATTCATGTTGAAGTAAGGGACTGAAGAAGTTTGAGGCTTTTTTACTTATATATATTTTCTGGTTATGGTCATCAACATTTTAACAAGAGGGTCAACTCAACCACCAATTGGCTTCCTATTAAAATGTAAGGATCTGTTCTTAATCAAATATGAAAAAAGAAAAATCTCAAATTTCTTTCAGAAGTATTTTACCTTGACTTACTAATGAGTCATACTTATTACAATCACACTGAAAGAGATTCAAAGAGGATTACTTGACAGATATGCATCCTATTAACAATTCTCTAAAAGTAGCTTATAGAGAGTCATGCTGGATCACTTGCATAAAATCACTTACTATTGGAACTTGTAAGACTACAAATTTCTGGGTCCCAACTCTAAACATAGTCTCTGGGATGTGAAGAACAGAGACATAGAGTTAAAATTACTCTATGTCAGAGAGCCACATTCTTAACGCACACTTTAACCTTTAGCATCTTTACTATGAATTACTTTCCTTATACTTGAGAATTATGTATTCTCTTACACTGAGGATCACCCTAAGAAACTCATTATTAGAATCTCCACTGGGAAAGAACTCAATTTAGACAACATTAAGGAGCATCTACCATATGTCATTTTTATACTAGATGCAGGAGAGATAAATAAAACCATCCTGTTTTAAATGAATCTAAGAATATTGACTAGTTCCTGCTTTCAAAGAATCTAAGAATATTGAGGACAACAGCTCTTTTACCAGGTCTTACTCTTAGGACCTAATTTTACTTTCCTAGAATATCAGTTTTGTTTTGCTTTCTTTAACTTGTTGAGAAGACCCAGAGCAGGTTCTCTGGGCAAATTTAAGAAATCTTATAAAATATATTTCATATCAGTCATAATCACTTCTACCTTATTATTCCTATCCTTATATTTGTATGGTTCAAATATACATTTAATACATATATATATTAAAAATTTGATTATGCTATACATATTATAACAACCTTAAATGCTTTTTGGATAAGAAAGGAGTAAAATAATAATTCAGAAAGTACTCTACTGTCCTTCAAAATAATTTCCCTGTTGTATAAATAAACCTTGAGTCAGGCTGACCAGAGGTATACCTCCAAATTGTCTTAAAATCTTTCAACAAATATATGTGTGTGTGTGTGTGTGTGTGTGTTTTTCACATATATATATATATATATATATATATATATATTATGCTACATCTTAGATGGGATATTGTTCATATTGAAGAGAAAAATCCCACTGGTAATTCTAATGTGTACATCCATAGCAAAGGACTACTGGCTAGAAATCTGCATAAAAGCATACAAGTAAGCTTTTCTTCAGAGTAACCAAGTTTGGGGAGGTAGCATAAAATGGACCAAATAATAGTTTCCAATCATTTATCACTTAATTCTATTTCAGTAGACAATAAATGACAGTGAAGAATTAATGCTAATGGATTTTCCTGGTCATACATGAGAACAAATGCTAATTTGACTAATATTCTATATATATATATTAATATTCTTATTTGAACTATCACTCAGAAATTAATTTTAATTGGGTCTTCTGTTACAGCATTATTAAAAAAATTTTAGAAAGGAAAATCACTTTGCTGGTATTTATGAACAAGATTTCCTTGTACTACTCCCACAACCACAATCTTGGCGCATATCCCAAAGATTTAAATAGAGGTTCTCCCTGAGATCCTGGAAGTATTAAGCCAAATTAAACAAATTACTTATTTTGAAATGATGAAGAGAAATAGGAAGAATATGGCATGAGCATTAAAATAAAATTTCTCTACTAATGATAAGATAAATGCTTCTAATAAAATATTAGTTTTATTCAGTTGTGATATGTTAAACTCTCTTGCCATGGAGGATGAATTTGGAAATATAGTATCAATAATTAATACAGTAATAGGAATGAATCTTTAACACAACAATCTGCATCTCCAAATTTACAAACTTGGCACATTTTATTTCTACTAACTCAAACAAAATACACTATTACCTATAGAAGACACAGTGCCTCCTACTGAGGTTGTACTGTCACTGCTTTCTAAAAATGAGCCTGGAAGGTAATTATAACAGCAGTTTTCTGGGAACTGAACATTTCTTTAACTGTTAGTTATTTTAGCTCCTCTCAGAAATATATCTGTATTCCCAAGTTTATTTTATCCAATAAAAAGAGATAAGAAAAGTATATCCACAATAACTACTACTGAATTTTTAAAAAATTACTAAACAGATATAAAAAGTATGGTGGGGAGCACTGATCCTTAAAAAAAAGGATATAGGGTATATGGAAATGACATTTTTGTAAAAAGAGAAAATAAGATGACAAGTATACAAAGTAGAGCAAGGCTACTCCTTATCAAATAGGAACAATACTGGAGAATGTAGTATTAGTTTAACTTAGTAGAAATAAAATGTGTTAGTTCTAAGTTTGGAAAGCCTTATGAGAAACAGACAAGATGAACCAGCAGCAGCTATATAGATTTTAACATTTTAGTACGACAAGATATTAGTGAACTAAAAATAAAGTTTAAGCTCAATCAATGAATGAAGATTTCATTGTGTCTGTGTGCTTAGATAATACTACCACTTGGGCCAGTTATGCAACCATCCCCTTGCTCTCAGTAAGAGTAAGAGCAATCACAAGTGAATGGAAGAATTAATACAGTAGCTCCACCTGGAGCAAGTTCTAGGGAGTAATTTATGAAGGGTGTGTACTGAAGACCAAAGAAGAAATCACCAAGAAATGGAAGTGGCTCAAAAACCGAAGGAATTAAAGTTATGAATCTGGAAAGATAAGTACAAGCTTGCATCAGGCACAATACCATAAAATGGTTCTGGTAAGGTTTGTACTGAAAGAATAATTACACCTAATGTTCAAAATGACTGCTAAAAGCCACTCAGCTAATGCATGGAAACCTAAGAAGATGAAATTAAAAACAACATGCCTCCTTAAAAAGTAAAAACACAGATCTTGCAAAAATAAAGGTTATTTTTTTAAAAAAGGGTTCACCCAGTTATGAAAAGAAAAAAAGAAAGACATGAGTTTGAGGAAATTAGGTTTAATTCATATACTCATTTTGTCAACTAATATACAGAAATAGCACTTTTTCACAGTACAAAAGATGTGTAAAATATATTTGCAACTCTATAATGATGAAATTAATCTTTTAAAAAAATATAAAAATACTCTTTTCAATTTTGCCATAACATATTTTCCTCATTTTCATACAGTGCTACTCTTAATAACCTATTGATTTCATCAGCTGTTTGAGAATGGCATTTTAAAATATATTTTAATGAATTATCTATTTTATAAGCCTATACACTTTTTAAACTTGTATTATATCAAATATTTAGTCTGTGCTTTGTATTGAATAAGAATTTAAAAAGGAAATATCCTGTATTACTCTATTTTACTATTATACAAAATATACATGAGTATATCAATAGCATTATTTTTATAAAATTTGAAATTAACGCAGTTTATTCTCTCTTTTTTTTTTTTAAAGTAGGAAGATATTTACTGATAGGAAAGCTCCTGAGGGGCAGGAGGGGTCCCGAGTGGGTAGCCCAGCTTATTCTCTTGGTACAGCTAGTTTGGGTGGATTGCTCCCAGATTTCACAGCTCCTCTTGCTTCTTGGGAAGAAGAGAATGGCCCACTCAAAGCAGGCAGGGTGGACAGCAGGCAGGGTGAGGGTGGACAGTCAGCAGCATGCTGAAAAAGATTCACATCCACCCTGAAAAAGGCCGTATGAACAGTGGTGTCTGGCCAAGGGATAACTAAGATGTTACCAAATCTTATTGCTGAGTGATAAAATTCCAGATGATTTCTATTGGCTTCTTCACACTTGAAGATAAATTCTCTGGTGTTTCTTTTAATGAACATAATCTTAGTTTTCTAACACACTGATGATAATGTAAAATACAACTTAATAAAAATGGACAAACCTGTAGTCACAGAAGACTCAGTTTCCCTCAACTTCTGAGATGCTAAAAGCTTTTCCTGCAAAGCTTTCTGGGCAAGCTGCGCATCCCAGTCTTCCAATTCTTTTTCAAATCGCTGGTTGTCTTCCTCAACAAAATCTCTCAAATCTGGTGGTAATGTTTCTATTCCAACAAGGGCCTGTCCAGTTTCCTTATTAAATTCCTCTGCAAATCATATTTCAAAAACTAGTATAAAATTAAGAATTAAAAGAAAAACCCAAAGCTCCAAACAGATGTATTTCAAATGGCACATAAACTATATAATATTGCTGTATAGCAAAGTCAATACTATCTAAACTTTTTAACTCTAACAAATGCTCAGAAAAACAATGATACAAATATTTAATAGGACACTACAGATAATTCCATCAGATTTTTATAATCTGAAGAGTAAAATTTGAGACAGTATGAAACCAACATTTTTATTACTTTAATACTGATGTAGTACTACTGCTGCTACTAAAAGAAATGTATTATTCATGAAGTAAAACTTTTCATGTAGTAAAAAGTAACTCAAACTCATAACAAACTTGAAATAGAACTAAAATTGTCTGTCATCAGAAGTAGTTAAGCATAGCTACTAAGATAAATATACAATTAGAAAACTAATCAATACGGCAAGATGTTTTAAAGCATTATATGATTATTATTTAAAAGAAGAACTCAGCCAGGGGTAGTGGCCTATACCTATGAGCCCAGCACTCTGGGAGGCTGACGCAGGAAGAGTTCAAGTTCTAGCCTTGACTATGCAATCTGGTGACTTAGTAGGACCCTGTCTCAAAATTTAAAAAAAAAGGTCTGGGGATGTAATTCATTGTGAAGGCCCTAGGTATCACAAAAAACAAAAAAATATCCAAGAGTGGCTCAACCTCTACTACACACACAAACACAATATACACAAACTTTACCATTTGAATTATAAATTCATTACTCAGTTAAGTTTTGGTGACTGGTTAAAGTCAGACGCCTTCTATGCTAGGCTAAGGAGTTTAAATGTAAGTTGTATGGATATATTCAAAAAAAGGTTTCTAATGAGGAAAAAGGTCACTTTTACACTTAACAGACAGCTTTAAGTGCAAAACGTATGTCCATTATCAGTTACGATCCTATTACTTTTCAACTCTTTCTCATTTGCAATAACACTGCAGCACTTACTAATCACAGCCATCTCTCTTAACTACCCACGATGCAGAAGAAAGTCATGTCAAAGTACTACCTACTTAAAAATATACATCACCCTATACACTTCATATTCTTACCTTGTATTAAGAATTGCGCCTTATCATTTATGTACATTAAACAGTAAGCACTGGCATTTCTATAACCACCAAAGGAGTCCCTCACTAGCTCTTCCCATGATGATTTTGTCACAGCAATATCATTGTACTTCATCCACCTGCTTTCGTGGTGATCAAAAATGTATGCCCAGTAGTGTCCAGCATTCGCTTGGCCTTCATGAACTAACACAGCATGTAAGCGATAAGGAACCTAAATGCAGAAAGAAAGAAAAAAAGGAGTTAGATTGCATTACGTAAGCTACATACCACATTCCATATTCCATGAAATCTGCAAATCACCTACTTCAGAAAAAACATGGGAGTGCGATAGGATAAAACTGGCTGGGGTTAGAACTTTGAAAAAATTAAACTATAAATTATTTTTTAAAGGAGGAAAATAAAATAAGCTAAAGATATCTAAAACAGATAGGTATGTAAATAAGAGATGATTTTCAAAACTTCCAAAATATATTTGTTTATATATTTGTTGACCTATTTATTTCTTTTGAATAAAAAACTATAAATGATTTTATATTCAACACATGATTTGTCCAAATCATTACAAGTATTATTGGTGGCTAAGAAAATTGATTACATAATATATACCAGCAGTTAAAATGTATATTTAGCTTTAAGGTTTCTCTCTAGATCTTGTAACTTTAAACAATCATATATTTAAGTAATCATATATTTTCTCCCATAGAAATTTTTCAATTAATATGTTCTGAAAAAATTTTATGGCTTTTATTATAAAATGATGAAATGAAGAAACAATAAGTACATAATGAAATGTAACTGAGGAAATTTGTTATAAAACATCACAAAATTTATTTATTTTCATACTGTATCTCCTACTTATATTTTTGTTATAATAAATTCTATCTAAATCTTATAATAAAACATGTAATAAAAAATGTGGTTAAATTACTATAACAAGTTAAAATATTTGTACAGAATTCTAACAATGATTATCAGCTCATAATTTTACTTACTTGGATCATGGATTTGTCAGAGTACATTAGTTCAATTGTTCGATGGATTCTGGATATGCTTTCCTGTAAATCTAAGAATACAAATTGTCATGTAATGATTAAGATGAATTGTATTTATGAGACTTACAGAGACAAAAAAAAAGAGACAAATGTTTTCTTTAAATATATTAGAAAAATTTCTGAAAACTGTTCGTAAAAACCTTACTATTTGGAGTCTGAGTGAAATGAGATAGAATTCTGCTGAAAAAAGAAATATACAGAGCACAAATATATAATTAAAAACCCCCCCAAAATATGATTCATTTAGAAAATGTACAGAGTTATTAAAATTGAACCAAGTTCAAATCTATAAAGGAAGGTGCTACTAGATTTAAAATGCCCCCTAAAAGTCTCATATATTTAGAGGTAGGGATTTGGAAGGCAAATAGATTATAGGGTACTATACTCATCAGGAGATTAATCCATTGATAGGTTCATAGCTGAATGCACTGATAAGAGGTATAGATGGGTTGGAGGAAGTGAGTCATTGGAGACATGAGTTAGAAGAGTATATTATCTTCAGCCCCGTCCACTCTTTCCTGGCTGCAACTGGTTGAAAAACTTCCTTCCACAAGGTCCATCTGCCCTGCCATTTCTGCACTGGAGCCAGCCAACCATGGACTGAAACCTCTAAAACCATGAGCCAAAATAAACCTTTTCTCCTTTAAGTTTCAAATATCAGGCACTTTGTCCCAGCCATGAAAAGTGACTGATTCAGAAAGTTTCAGTGAAAATTAAAGCTAAACCCCCTTACATACTGATGAGAGAACTTAACAATGAAATTAAATAACTTCCCCACATTATCTTGCACATGTATGTAAGTGAATAAAAATAGCAATACCCATTTTTACTTTCAGAAAAAAATTAGCCCTACAAAATTATTTAGAGACATGGATGTTCACAGCTATATTTTCTATAATAATTTTAAAAACAGGAGATAATCTAAATTATCTGTGTGTAGAGAAATGGTGTATAGAGAAATAGTATAATCATGACCCAGTGTGAATCTGTTGAATCAGGAAGAAACAATGACAGACTGCATAAAATATTACTAACTTTAGAGTGGAAAAAGACCTGTTTTAGCCTGATAGAAAATCCAGTACAGTGGACCCTTGACCTAGGAATTCAAATTTATGAGGGCTGGTTGTAACTAAAGTTGGTCAACTGAAGGCTCAGGATCCTCTACACAGCCTTCAAAGTCTCTTTCCTGTAATCAGGCAGATCTCAGTGTCCTTGGAGAAAAATTGGCCCAGGATTTCTCAATGAACCCCACACAGGAAAGGACGTTGTAATGTTCCTTGCAGAACTCTTTAGGGGTTAAATGTGTATCTGAGATATCTGGAAGTACAAGCAGCTGTCATTTGGGTCATAACTTAAGACCTTGTTCATAAATCCAAACTGAAATTCCAGTCACGAACAAAACTGTTCGTATGCCAGGCTGGTCATAACTTAAGGGTCCAATGTAACTCCAAAAGAAATAGATAAGACCCCATACCAAAACTTTTTAGGGCTGGGGATTTAGCTCAGTGGTTCCACCTCCTGCTTTGGAAGTGGAAGGTCCTATGTTCGATCCCTGGTACCAAAAAAATTTCAAAAAAAAAAAAAACTTTTTAAAATGATCTATATTATAAAAACAAAATTCAACATAAACAAGGTCAAGTGATAAATCTGGAAAATAATACCTATAGCATGTATGACAGACAAAAGGTTAATACATTAAACTTTACATTAATCAATAAAAGACAAATAGTTTAATATTAAAAAACAGGCAAATGACACAGTAAATTTAAAATAAATATTCAACTGCAGTCAATTAAGGAAATATAAATCAAGACATTCAAATACCATTTTTCAATTACAAGACAACAACAGACTAAATAAGAGAGAGATTACTGGGAGATTATTAAGAGATACTGGGAGCCAGGCTCTCTAATATACAACTAGTGAAAATGTATACTGGTTTTGAAGAGATAATTTTAAAACAGTACTCAAAATTAAAAATATACATACTTTGTGCGAGAAATGGCACTTTTAAGGACATATTCCACTTACAAAACTATATTAATACATATACAGAACACTAACACCTGAAGTGAGTATCAACATGGATAAGTTATATAACATTAATGTTAAATACACTGTAAATAATAGTTTAAAAATGCTAATTTTAATATCAATAAAGATGAAAAGAGAAAACAAATATCCCGAGGAAAACCTTTCCTGATCCATAGTAATACATATCCAAAACTTTATGACATGAATGTCCTGCAAGTGCTCAAACCTAAAATGGCCAAATAGTGAACTCATCATAGTTTCTTGCTCCTGTGAGTTGGGGACCTGCTTGCCCACCAGTCTGCCTTTCTCCGAAGTATGTTCTATTAGTTATTCATACCATTATGAACTAAGGAAACTGTTTCTGATTCCCCTCCTCTAATCAATGACCTACATGTCTTTTCTCTCTCAGGGCCATTACCTTGGTGTCAAAAGCTTTCTAGCTTCTAACCTTCTGAATATAATCTTGCAAAAATGAACAATCTGCCACATCCAGCAGAAAATTATCCAATACCTAGCATAGTGATCAGTAAACACAGCATACTTAATGTTTGCTGACAAGTTCATATTTTAAAATTCCCTGATCTGGGAGGTTGACAACAGAAGGACTGCAAGCTCAAGCCAAGCCTGGGCAACTTAGTGACTTAATGAGACCCATCTCAAAAAATAAAGGGCTTGGGGATTTAGCTCAGTGGTTTCGCCACCTGCTGCGCAAGCGCAAGGACCCGAGTCCAATCCCCAGAACCAAAAAAATAATAATAATAAAAGGCTGGGTATGTAGCTTACTGGGAAAGTTCTGGGTTCAATCTCCATTACCATTTAAAAAGAAAAAAAAAACACTAAGGAAAATTTTTATAGCTACGAAGGTTAATTTTCAGTCACCATCATTTACTGTATTGTTAGGACTATTCTTTAGTCATATGTTGTCTATAAACAGTGAAGTTGGTCATATAAAATCCAATCAATGTTGTTTAGTTTAATTCAAACTTTGTGGGACAAAATAATAGTTCCTGTGTTATTTTTTAGAGATAAATATAATTAGCATAAAATCAGGGATGATAACAGGATATTATATTTTGAGGTAAGTAAAACACAATAAAATCTACCAAAAATATTAATAACAATTTCACGAAAGGCAAAAAGGTACATTTTAATAACAGAAAAGTAGGAAGGAGGTAAGTTCAGAAAAAAGAATTTCTTTCAAGACAATACAGGGGAAAAAACATAAAAAACACACACAGAGAACACTAGTTTTACTTTTCTTACTCTGCTGAAAGCTAGTTAAAACCCTGTTATATACTGGCACTGAGTTCACACGTTATATCTGGAAAATCTTGCTAGAGCAGATTCAAAAGGAAAATTTGTATTTCTAAATCTTAAGCTTAAAGAAAAATTTTAGTCACTTGAATTTCTTAACTGTGCCAATATTAAATGAAGTACAAAACTAATATTGACAAACTAATGCTGTATGAAATTTCACCAATGGAAGAGTTGTGAATACCAGTTTAATATAAATTTAGAACACTAAACTAGAAAATCAGACCATCTGCTCTGTCATTAATCAGGTAAGTAACATGGGGAAACTCCTTTGGTCCCTGTGACTCTGATATTAAGATGATAAAAATGGGAAGCCAGCCTAGTTTATTTTGCATAAAACCTTTTCTAGAAAAAAACCCCGTAATATTGAAATATAAAATCCAAGAGTTCTCTTTATCAATTTTAACATTACATATATCCGTCTGGGGTGATGGTAGCTGCATGATGAGAAGCTTCTTACCTCTTGTGTCATTTTCTATTTCTGTTCTCCAGCGATGTAAACAGCTTTCCAGTACAGAGAGTTCTTCTTCTGTTATGTGCCTTGGTGCAGGATGCATGGGCAAATCTGGAGGTATCCGAGACTGAGTGAATGGTTTGTGTATTACAGACCTTGATGAAATGGCAGCAACTGAAGCAGGTGATGTGCTGGGCAGTTCTGAAGGAGCTCCCTGTTGTTCTGTTGCACTATGTTTCCAAAGCATGGAATAAAAGCATTTGTTATTAAACCTTCAAACTAAAGTAACAAAATCTGTATTAAGCACACAGCATTACGTTTATAATTTCAAAAGGAAAAGATCTTTAAAAAGAAATACATGGATTGATCCTAATACCCTAATTGAGACTCTTTCTATATAAGAACAAAATTATTAAAAGGATGAAATTGTGGCTTTAGAGTAAAAACCAGTAAACCATATTTATTTTCTAAAGACAAGTAAATCTAATGTATGCCGAAATTATAAAGACCTTCTCTTGGTAATACTTACCAGGCTACATTATCAACACAAATTTTAATTTGAAAATATTATTTTCATAGATCATAAAAGATTGAAACTTACATAACAACACATCAAGACAATTTGACATATAATTCTGAACAGAAAAAACTATTATGAAAATTTCTATTTACAACCACAGTCCACTGATAATGAAATAAAAATGCTCCCAAGAAATCATACAATCTTCCCAGTTAATCTACTCTTTTTAAGAATTCACTAACTTAAATCACACTATGCATTTTATAAACTTCCTTAAAGGCATCAATTATTATCATGTAACATAAGTAATGGAATTGCTTCTTGCATCGAGAAAACTTTTACCTTGGTAACGTCTGTGATGGTATGGAAACAGTAGGTTGGGAGCTAGCGTCAATATCATCAACAGGAGAAGTGCAAACAGGTTTACTTGAAGCAAATTCCAGTGCATACTGTAGAACATCTACCAATGGGAATCGTTTGGGACCTGAACCATAGCTTAAATATCTGTTAACAAGAAAATACATAAATGCTTTTATTTGCATACACAGCACATGTGCGGTTTTTAAAAGTAATTCTTACAAAACGTGATTCAAGAACTCTTCCTCAACAATGAAAGTCATCTACTTTCAAATGAAGAAGTTAAAATTGAATATATACCAAAGATACAAATGTTCTCTAAAGGAAGGAAACAAAACCTAATTAAGATTAAACGTATGTATATACTGTTATAATTTTAAGTTCTAGCCTACATTGTAACTCAACAAGAAGAAAGGAACAGGCAATACCACTTTCAGAGACTATTTATATATTTAAATCTAGCATCTGGTCTCATGATCAAGGTAGAGACTTTTATTGTCCTCCTACATTTTACCTTTCATCACTTTCAAATATAAATATTGACATTTTTTAAGACTTAAAAAAGTTAAATAAGATACACTATTTTAGTAATAAAAATTTAGACTATTAATTTGCAAATTAAAACTAAAATAAATGAATAAATAAATCCTTGGCTTCTTTTAAAAATAATGTGAAGTATTATGAGTCCTTATTCACACATGGCCCCACTCTACCAGAACAGGAAGGCACTCACTGTCTACACTCAGAGACATGGCCACCATCTTCCCTCATCTACCATCTCACTCCTATCCTGGTTCTCTCTTTTATAAAACCCTTGAAGGTGCTGGTAGTTATTTGAGTTTGGATCCCCTGTTATGGAGAGAAACTCAGCTACCATTCATTTTAATAGAAAGTTCAAGAGCAACAGTCTAACCCTGAATGCTAGATTAATCTAACTTTATTTCTATTTTTAGCATTTGGAGCATTACTTGTTGACAGAGACACTGAAGTTGAAACACAAAAATAATCTTTTATAGCCAAATATAGATTATTTACAGATTCTAACAAAACTCTAAACTATTCAACTAGAATACCAACCCAGAATGATTATTCCTATAATTATAAATCACTCAAAGGAAATTTTAAAAATCTAGACAGTCACCAAATATATGAATTCCTATAGTTATGTCATAAAAGTTAAAACACCTTTCTAGTCTTTGTTGTAATACTGTGAGGTAATCTTTAAGTCTCTTGATCTCTTCTCTCTTAATTCTTGTTATTTCTCTGTTTCTGTGCATATACCTGTCAGGAGAAAAAAAAACATTTATAAATATCTTCACTCTAGACACAATGTTAGGACCAGCCATGACCAAAAAAGATCAATTAATGTGAAAATTTACAGTAAGACATCAGACAGAAAAGACAAAATAGTGCTTTTTAAAAATTCTAACAAAATCTTCCTTATAACATTACTCCCAGTAATTATACTTTTCTAATACAAAATAAACTTCATTATTCTTAATAAGGGTATTAGATATATCATGCAAAAGTAGAGATTTTAAGAAAATGAAGCAAAATTTTTCTGTAAGTCCAATAATTATTCAATTACTAAAAGTTGTGTATATCAAACCGTTACCTGTCCAGATACAAAACTTGGGGAAATTCTAATTTGTTGTGAATTTTTTCAGGTCTTCCTAATGCCTGATTAAATTCAAATCTTGACAGTTCAAATGTTAACACAGGTGGTAGTTCAGTAAACCAATGCTGAAAGAAAATAAAACAGTAAAAACCTTACTGTCACATTTTTGTTTTTTCCATTGTAATTTTAAGCAGAAGGTGCTGGCACTGACATTTTTATACATATCAGCTCAATATAACCCAGCAAAGAATTGAGCACACAATTTAGTTAAAATTTAACTTCTTCCTAACAGCTTTCCATACCTTTCCTAAAAGTGGGAGTAACTTCAGGAAAGAAAAAACCTAACAACTGTCCTCCTTTCACAGTAACTCCCCATTTGTTTGTTTGTTTGTTAGTTTTGAAGACAGGCTCTTGTTATGTAGTTCAGGTTGGCCTTGAACTCACTAAGTAACCTAGGCTTGCCCTGAACTCCAGAGATCCTCCTGTCTCATCCTCCCAAGTTCTGGGATTATAGGCATGTGCCACCATAGCTAGCAACAGTAACACTCTACATTGAAATTCTAATCTAAATAAAGAGACACTGATTAAAATCAAGGGTTGATAGCACAAGACTTCTTTCTCAATATTACGCTTAGTGGTACTCATACATTAATATAATAACTACAGTGTTAAAATTCTGGGACAAAGCAATTTGAAATATCTAATATTCAAAGGAAAAATATTTTATAGCATAAATGAGCCTTGTAGTCATCATAAGAACTAAAATATGGCATTTTCCTCCTTTCAAGTTTAATTTCTCTACTGGTATTTATACTAGCTTAGGAAAAAGATCTATCACTAAGAAATATAATGTTTATACTAGTGAAAATTATATTTTAAAGACTAATTTGTTTAAAAAATTAAATGCTTTAATGGCAATAAGTCAAAAAAGAATGAGTGTGGTTATAATTTCCTGCCTGCACAATGTGGTAACTGTTCAATGAAGCATGAAATTCAACAAAACTTGAAAAAAATTATTTTCATGTAACAGTTTCAAGTTTTGCATAAAAATTATTTATAAAAAGGAAAATTTTAAAGCTTGTATATCAACAAATACACAAGTATAAAATGATATAACAAATATTTTTGAAGTGCTTGTTTTTATAAACTATGCAACATCCTACTGTAAAAGAAACTGCTGCACATACTTTACTGTGTATGATAATTTCAAGTGCCACAAAATAGCACCACACATCTGTGAATGAGTTCAGAACATACTAACTTAAATTGAACATCTACAAACAGCAAGAATGATGTACACCTGGCAAAGTTAATTTCAGTAAGATCTTGAAAACTGTTACTTTTTCTGAAAAGCTAATAAAAATGGTTAGGTAAAACTATTTCTCCCTCCATAAACACTAATAATTAGAAGAACTGAGATTTCCTGAGTTGAATATAGGTTATTTTCTACCCAGAGTTAAGACTTAAGCAATATGTTGTATAAGGATATTACCTTTAATAGGTTAAAATTATGCAAGATCTATCATCAGAAACATCTCGTTTTAAAATTTTGTTAAAAAAGGTATATTTATTTTAATCTCACATGGCACTGGCAAAAATTGTTGAGTTCTAATTTATATCTAAAGTCAATGGTAAAGATTAAATTATTTCATATATCTGATAAAGAAAATTTTGATCCTTTATGATAATAAGGATCAAAATGGCTCTATTTTATGATATTCAAATAAATACATGCACATTTCAGTTACTGTTACTTTCATTTTAATAGTTTAAATATCCTAATTAAAATTAAATAGTCACATGTGTTAAGGTTTGGGACTGTACCTACAATGGCTAAATGATATGACCAAACTTATGTTTCTTCTGCAGACCATGAAGTTTTTATCACTTATCAAAGGATGTTTTATGTTCATAAAACATTATATAATAAATATGTCTCTGTTGTGAATACATTTCCTCCATGTCTTAGTTACTTTCCTAGTTACCAAGACAAAATACCCAACACCCAAAGTTAATGGGGAAAAGTTTATTTAGCTCACACTTTGGAGAGGTCTCAGTCCACAATGGGCTGGCTCCAAGGCAGGGTGGTCCGGCAGAAGGTAGCAAAACAACAAGAGACCTTAACAAACTCTTTCTGCCCCTTTTATCTTATCCAGACTACTTAGGGCAGGTAGCACTCACACCCTTATTTCTAGTGCCCTTGAGCCTAGCACTGCACCAGGAATCAATTCCAGCTTCACACCACAATTCCAGCCACCTCTGAAAAAGCCCCACCTATGCTCATATGAGGCTTTGGGGGGACATCTAGACACAAGGCATATCAGCAATGGTAGTTTTTTTCCTACTGTTGTAAGAGTGGAAGGATTTCACTGTCTCATTCTAAAGCCAATGGGCACAAGATGAGATAACCAGACATTCCCTAAGTTCATTTTCAAAACCATTAATAGCATACCTAGATCTGAAGTAGAAGGAATTAAGTGTGGCAGTACAAAACTAGAAACAGGACAAGTTATTTTTTGAAAAAACTTTCTATTGAACAAAAACTGTATTTAGTTCTCCATAATCTAACAGGTATGCCACGCTCATAACACAGACATCATCAAAGCTAAAAGTAAGGTTATTCATTATTGTTGTTGTTGTTGTTGTTGTTGTTGTTACTGATATATAGTTAACCAATAGAAGGAATAAATTCCTGCAGTTAGTGAATAAAGAACTTCAGCACAAAAACTTCTGAATTTGTCATTACACTATACAAGAAATAAATTTTAGGGAAAAATGTATTTTTATGAGGCGTGATAGCTGGTTTTTCTATTAAAGTATACTGAAACGCTTTCATGCAAAGATTACACACGTTGGAAAAAAACAAGAAAAAAAGCAAACAAAACCAGGGGAAAAAAATTCCCCAGACTACCATCCCAATCCAGCACGTAAACTAAGTACAGAAACAAATCCATCCTATTCCAATCCAAAAATAAGCTCCAGTAATTTATTTGGCTTCATTCATTTTTCTTTTCACTTTAAAAGATAAATTTCCCATATAATATCATCACATATCTTTTATGGTGTCAATACTGTCCCCCTTACAGAGGTGAGTACTGAACCCAGGACCTTGCACATTTTAGGCAGAAGTTCTAACGCTGAGCTACATCACCAGACCTAATTTAAGGTTTTATAATACTCAGGGCACTCTAATGACTGTTGTAAGGTTGTATACTAACATAGAAAGATGCTTCTGATATACTGCTGAGTAAAAAAATCCAAGTCTCAGAGCAGTGTGAACAGACACAAATATTTGTATGTGCAAGGCAATAATCTAGAAGAATGAACAACACATTCTTAATAGTGAAGACTTACACCACAAGTTTTTCTCCTCCCAAAAGGCAATCAAAAAATATGTCCAAGTTTCCTGGAGAATCTGACTCATATCATTTAAAATTTAAAAACAGGTTTGGTGAGTACAGCTGTGTGCAATATAGCTATGTTTCAGTCAGTGATAGGTTGTATATATGAAGATGGTTCCATAAGATCACAGAACTAAAAATTTATCACCTATTAACATAATCATGCAAGGTATTACATATTTACAATAATGCTGGTATAAACAAACCTGTGTGGCCAATCATAAAAAACTACAGCATATACAACTGTACTGTACATAATGCTTCACAATGATAATGAGTATGTATTTACTGCATAAGTTTTTTCCATTAGACTATTCTATTTACAAAAAAGAAAACTTTACTATAGAACAATATGCCGTATTAAACCAGAAGCCAGATACCTCACGCTGTGTCTCTTGACTGCATGGAGTGGCCATAACAAGTGAATGATCTACAGTTACACAATGTAGCTTTCTGTAACTATTTTCTATGATACTCACACAATGACAAAATTGTCTAACAATGCACTAATCAGAAGGTCTCTCCATCATTAAGTGACACATAGTGATAGTTATATTTCATATAATCATTTTTAATTTAGCCAGTTGTCAGCTTCATGTATCATTCCAGAAATTTAAACTTCTATAGTCTGCTAGATTTTTAACTTGAGCAATTCTGGACACTGGAAGCCTTCCTAAATGATTGCAGCTACTTTAGAAAAAGACATTTTTTATGCCAAAGTAAAAATCAACAGAATTTTTATAAATGATAGCAAGAAAAAAACTATTACCAGAAATTACACCCATTTACAAATAGCCTAGAATGTTATTTATCAGTCTTTAGAAAAAATCAATTGGTCTCAAGAAGAAATGAAATACTTATTCTGATGGACATAATGAAATAAAATTACAATTTAAATGTTATTGGTAAGTTTCAAAATATTAAACTCTAGTCAGTGACAGTCTAATAAAACAGATTCAATTATTAACAAAACTATTGTTTCCTAGCATATCTACGCAACTGGTAACAGGAATCACAGATAATCAAATGTGCTGTTATTGAAACTGTATTGAACCTATTGATTCAGAGATGATAATAAACTACTGTATTCCTTAAGTGAGAAAAAAAAAATCTAAGTAGAAAATACACATTGGATCATAGGACATTCTCAGAGTATAAAGCCTGTAAATTGATGGAGGACAAAAATGATTTGTTGAAAAGATAATGAAATTCAGATTCTATGTAAGATAATCAATTTTTTAAAACTAGGAATACACAAAGAATCCTAGACTTTATCAACAAAGGATTGTGAGAAAGATTATTTACCAATATACCACAGTGTGTTTCACTAAAAAGCTGCCTTTCCAATATAAAGTAATATGTCATCTGTTCTCCTGCCCCAAATCATTGACCTTTTATTTAATAGCAAACAAACCAGACTTTAGGAGATCTGCTTTCTTGTCCAAACTTTAGAGACATTTCCCAATCAATAAATCGGCTAAATTTAAATGCCCTTAAATGGAGGTCCACATCAAAATCATTTGTAAAGCTGCTGTGTCCATGTATCCTTTCCCTACCCCAGACTCTTGGGTGAGAGCTGTGAGCTGGGATCTCCCAATCTACTGAAAATCACTGAAGCAGATGATCTTATTTAAGAGAAAAACTATTTCCAATATTTATATTATTTAAATATTCAAGATAGTTAAAATATTATTTAAAATAAATATTTTTTTTTAGGCCTGGAGATGTAGCTCAGTGATAGAAAGGCTGTCTAGCACATCTGTGGTTCTGAGTTCTATCCTTAGCATCCAAAAAAAAGTATTTTTTTTCATAAGTTTCTCTGGGTATGCAGAGGAAAAAAGTGAGCACGGAGGTAACACAGGCTAATACCTTGACCTTGATTGAACAGTATAAAAAGACTAAATGTCCGAAATAAAGATTTCAACAAAAAAATTTGAGATAAACTGTTTAAATGATAATTTAACATAAATTACAGATCACAATGACTGTGGGTTTCCGAAATATTCCTAAATTACCATAATCAAATCCAAACATTTTTCTGAGTATTTTCTCAATTATTTGAATATGTATAATTAGAACTCTAAATTGTGTTTTATACCACTTTAAGATCTGAGTATGGAGGGGAAAGATGAAAATGCTAAACTCACCTCTTGCCCTGATTTTCCTGAATTTTCTGAATGTAAAGACTCAATTTCTCCTTCAATCATTGCAGCTTCTAGGCACTCGTGCAGATCTTTGAATCCATTGACCTGCAGTGGATACTGACCAAACATTTCAGTGTTTTCAAATTTTTTACCTAAAGGAAGGAGAAAAGCTAATTAATGTTTCTCTATATGACTTTTCAGCTACTAAAAGTACAGATGCTTTCCTGAACCTGAAAACTAACACTATGTTCCACAGAATAGTGAGTTAGTATAGCTTTTATACATGTGTACATTCATATCCAGCCATAGACATTAATTACACACCCACATGTAATTATATACACCCACATATCTGTACTAGCTCCTGCAAGAAGCACCTTCTAAAGGCAAGACATTGTGCTAAACATGACACATATATGCCATTTATATGACAGTAAACAAGACAGATGTGGTCCTGAGCTGAAGAAACTCTTCAGTCCTGTTTGCAAGACATTATACACATTAATATTGCACATATACTTATAAGCCAATAGTTGTTATTATAGGTATTATGAGAGACATGGGAACTGTTATGAAAGGGTATAAAAAGTGAACCAATCTAGTTAGGCAAAAGAGGTTGAGATCTACAAGATTTGTAGCCCTAGTGAGAATTTTTTCCCTGCATTGTGATTGTAATGGAAAGTCACTGAACAGTTAAGTCTGTTAAGAATAACAGATTTATGCCTGTGAAATACTTTTATGGGCTTTGTGTTTAGTGGGTGTTAGACTGTTAAGAAACTACTACAGATCCATCCACAAATAAAAGTAGCATAGATTAGGGCATTAAGAGTAAAAGTGTATAAAACAGACAAAATTACACACACATCTGTACATAAATAGAAGGAGTACCAATTATACTAAGACTAGCTGTCAATGAGAGAAAGGAAGAAGGACAGACTTCTAACAAGAAGAAATGCATTGATTTGTATGGACTCAAAGTAACACCACTGAAGAAAGAGCAGAAGAATTTTTCCCTTTTGTTTTAGGGAACCAGTAGAAACCACTGGTTCAGAATGGTTCATGAGATTTCACTTTGAGAAGAGAGTTGGATGTATGAATGTTCATTTAGGATTAATAGTCTGGGCTGAAGATATAAACTGCTGGAGAATTACTGGCTTACTGGTACTAGGAAATCAAGACAATTTTTATGGAGACCAAGACTCCGTAAGGAATAAGAAAGGAAGAGGGCCTAAGGCGAGCCCCTAGGATCTCTTACCTGTGGATACAAAAAGCAGATTATAACTTCTAAGAAGTACCCATAGGTATAGGAAAAAAGCCAAGAGAATATGGTGTCACAGAAGTGAAGGAAGTTTTGTTTCTGAGGAAAAAACAGAAAAGGGGGAGAAGCACAAAAGAGAATGGAGTCAACAGCCTTAATACCTGGTTTATAATTCAATGTGAAAAGTGAAACTGATCCAACAGCTTTGCCTATCTATAGGAAATCAGTAGCTTTCAAAAGTTCCCTTTCAGGGGCACTTTGGGGTCAGAAGCCAAAGCAAGGTGGTTTCAATAAATGGGGAGTAAGCAAGTAAGACAAACTTCTTTCTTCAAAGGATTTTAGCTTTGAATAGGAATGAAACAGTATTCAGCCAAACTATGAGATGGCATAACTTTTTTAAATTCTAATTTGTGAAAAATCAGACTATACTGAAATACTGAAGAGAAAGACAGCTGGCAGAAAAGAGTTGAAGATATGAAAAGAGTAGTGAGATAGTAAATTATGGTTTGAGTAAAAGCATGAGGAGATGAAATTCTGAGCACATATAAAAAAGTGATCTTTTGATATAAAGGTGTATCATTCTTTTATTATCTGCAGATAAAATTAATAAGGTGGAGATGGAGTTAAGCATGGAAACTGAGGCACAAATATCTGAAGTGGTTTTTTAGATTTATACAAAATTACAAACATAATATTAGATTCAGGGCCCTGAATTTTATGTTTCACAATGAATCCATCGTATCTGAGGTAAAATGTTTCTCAGAGAATGAAGAGACAAATTAGATCTGAAATGAAAGGAAAAGAAGAAAGTAGCTATTGTACAAAACTGGAGAGAGCACACTAATTGCTAGTGAATCTCAGTTCTCCCTCTCCTTATCCAAGGTTTCACTTCCTCCACTATCATTACAAATTCATGATCCATTACATATAATAGCCCATTTGTGTGACTTTTATACAGAATATTCAAGTACTTGGGAGACAAAGAAGGTGAAAAGCTTAATAAGAGTCAGAAAAGTCAGAGAGATGGTGTCAGAAGAGAATGGAGAAGGATAGTTTTAGATGTTTATAAGAGAGATTTTAATGATGAACAAGAAAGGAACTATAAAAAAAGATTGAGAGGAGCAAAATGCACACATCATTGACCTGGAAGTTCTCAAAATACTACAGATGCCTTGCAGTAGATACCTTAGCAAACAAATGGAAAATTACCCCAAGGAGACTCACTGGTCTTGTTTTGGGGGGTTTTTTTGGTATTGGGGATTGAACTCAGGACCTTGTGCTTGTGAGGTAGGTGACAGAACCACTGAGCTAAATCCCCAGCCAAGACTCACTGGTCTAAAAGGAAGTGTTAGGAAGATATTTTGATAACAAAATGTTCTAAAATGTTATTCATTGCAACAAACACACAGTTCAGGTAGAAATGTAATAAGCAACATGTATTTTATACAACAGTTCTCGAGCAACTTAATAATATGAAGTATCAAGACTTTAACACTGATTAACAAAACATTTAAATAACAACCATTTTTAATATTAAGTATAATCATTATGTACTGCAAACAAGTGTTAGTAAAAATTTTCAAAATTTTAATGAAACAGTATAGTACAGGTAGAAATGCTCATGCAGGATATTATAAACAGTGCTCAATCACAACCTAATTAGGCCTATTTACAGCTTCAGATAAAATTAGAATGATAGTATAGATGACCCAATGTAATATAGTATGTAAAATATTTCATTTATATTATGAATATTTAGCATTTGAAGCAAACAAAAATGTACTAATTCAATCTAAGCCATACTAAGATGTATATGCCTTTTTCTGAACCCCAAATTATAAAATACAAATACTTAAGATCATGAAGGAAAAGCAAATTTTCTAAATTTTATACTTTGGGTGATTTGTAAAAACAACTTTCAGAAGTCGATGCACTAGGTCATTTGAGAAAATCATTTTTCAAAAGTTTATGATTTGGGACTACTATTACATGAAGTAATATACAATGAGTCTGGTTCCCTTCCCTTGTCAGAATAAGTAAATAAATAAATAAATACTGCCTAGGCCCAAATTTTTAGAAACAGATACTTAGCATACAGCCATTACTCTTAATGGGTTTTTCAAAAGAGAAAGTACAACACTTCCATGTAAACTAAAATTGTACCTAAAGAATTTTTTGATCATGTAAAAACTGAGAAACCTGCAATATCCTAACTATGCTAAGGTGCAGCTTTCAAAAATTTTATAAAAAATAAGCAAATATTCTCCTAACACATACTTCCTAGCTTGCATTCAATTCCAATCCAAGCTTCAGCCCTTAACTGAAATGGTCGCGACCAGAAGCATTTCACATTTTGCAGTTTTCCACATTTTAGAGTATTTCCATAGACTTTCCTAGTTGAACATCTCCAATATGACAATCCAACATGTGAAATGCTTGGAAATATGAAACTTTTTTGAGTATCCTGTCAGCTATTGTTCCATCAATCCCTGCATTCCAACAACTGATATTGTTACAGAAGTTCTTTCACTGGAAAGAACATGATAAAATGAAGTAAGTATCAATTAGTATGTGAGAATGCACTCTATATTCGTTTTCATTTAGTTAACTCTGTGTCTTTATGTAAATGATTAATAGAAGCAACAAGGATTCCTAGACACAGCAAATCAAATTAAAAAATAAAACCACTCAAGAAACAGTCATTACCCAAAAAAAAGGTATAATGCTATCTTTTTCCTTGAAATAAACATGTAAGTAAACATGTAGCTATACCTTCAAGCACTCCCACAGCCAGAAATCTTCCATAGAACAATTCTACCATGGGGTTCTTCGGCTTTTCTTCATCCCTAATGCATGTTAAAAATATATAAATATGCTTATGATTTTTTGGATCTATAAATAGAGAAAAAAATTAACAGAACTGTACATTAAACATTTCAATATCATAATTCACAGTTATTTGGACTTGTGGGAATGAGGGAAAGCCACTTTTAATCTGAATAGATTCCTACAAAACTTTTCTGACTTTACATATAAAGAATACACACAATCCAAAAACAACAGCCAACACCAATGACGAAACAAAATGCCAGCTGTGAACCAGAGGACCTAAGCAGCCACTCCATCCTTTTCTCAAGTTTCATGTTGCCAACAGAATTAGACATTTGTGAACTTTCCAAATTGTTTAAGATGAGGGTTTTTTTAAATATTTTTTTTCTGCCTGAAACAAACAAAATAGTTTTTAAATTGTCCTTTTAGGGTTTTTAATATGTGCCCCATAAAGACAGGTTACCTTGGTTTTATTGCATAAAAAATATCATGTAATCATAATTGTATACAGAACTTTCTTGTTTAAATTAATAAAACTGATTTCTGAAGTACTTTTTTTTAGGAGGTGCACTGTCTCTTACTAAATGTATTCACAAGTTACCATTTATTTAATCTGTAGAACAAAGGCACTTTAATAATATTCAAAAAAAACCTGTCAGCTCTTCACTTTCAAATACATGGTAGATGTACTTTCTCCCTCACTTTAATTTTTTTTAAAATTTTAACTGTAATAAAAGGAAAACAAAATTTACATCAACCATTTTTAAACGTATATTTCAGTAGAATTAACTCACATTGTTAAACAATCTTCAGAACTCTTTTCCTCTTTCAAACACTATATTCATTACACCACTCCATGCTTCCCATAACAGTTGGTAGATCATATGGCAATTCAATATTTAATCTTTTGAGGAACTACCATACTGTTTTCCACTGCAATTACACCACTTTATAGTCCCATTAACAGCACCCAAGGATTCTAACCTTTCCACATCATCACCACCACCTATTATCTTCTGAGTTGTTTTGTTGTTTTTGGATGTTTTGTTGTTGTTTTGATAACAGCTATCCTAATAGGTGTGAGATATTCTCACTCACTTTGAAATTAAGCAGGCTATGTGATTTGTCTGACAAGGTGAGCAGGAATTGTTCGGGTCACTTCTGAGCAGAAACTCTTGAGAGTCAGTGTATCTTTCACTGCCAGAGTGACCTCAGAAATTTATAATGAGGTGAAGCTTCTGTCAGCCTGGGGCACAGGTGAGCAGTGCCTCTTGCTCACAGCCACTTAGCACATCTAAGGGTCTATATAAGCTTCCAAAGTTTTGGAGTTGTCACAGAATGACCAACCATAACTTGACTGATAAAAGGTTGTACTGTCTCTCTTTTACTGACAACAAAACTGTAGAACAGGTTAAATCACTTGCCCAAATTCATACTACCAGTAAGAAAAAGTAACCAGATTTAAGAAAAGTCAACTTAAGTCTGACTCCAAATCCCTGGTGTTCTCTCACCACATATAATTAATCTCTGGGCATCTGTAATTAATAAAATGAACTTGAGACTGATATAGAGTACAGGAAAGATCCAAAGACTGTCTTTTGTGGTGGAAAATCTTTAGACACAAATATTAGTGGCACTTTCCATTTCCAAGGCCTCATCTTTCCATGTAGAAAACCAGTATTATAAGCCTCTCTCCCTACCTACCATGCAAGTAAGCTATGGAAAGAAAAATTATCTGATGATTTTTTAAATTGGTAACTTTGCAAAAAGAACTGGGTATGAGTGACTATACTCCAAATCATCCTACATGAATTTCAGTATGCTCTAGACTCACCTATGATACGCACTGATCTTCCCTGAGTCAGGCAGGAATTTTCCAGAAATTGTTTACCTTGTTCTTCTCAACAATCTCTCAGATACTCTTTACTATTTCAATTGTTATTCTCAGGACCCCAACTGTGGTTACGCTAGCAGAAATGTGAAAAACTCAACTGAAAAGCAATTAGACATGAATTTCCTACAATAAAAGAGATAAAACCATCATGTGCACAAAGCAAGAAGAAAACTACATTGCCTCCAGTATCAAGAAAAAAAAGAAAAAATTCACTAAGGAAAACTTTTATCAGGTAAACAACCTTAAGAATTAGGTTACCACAGAAAGTGTACAAAGGTCTAGGGCAGCTGACAGGGTAATCCAGAATTCTCAGGGTCGGTGATCTCCTAATTTTTTAAGACCACTAGCACAGAGAAAACTGGTGTAAAAGAACATAATCCTCATGAGGGGAGAAACAGGATCAATACCTTCACAAACCTGTAATCTGGTTTGCCAAGGAAAATAAACTGAAGAGTTCTGCTTTAGATAGGAAGGACACAGTGGCTCAAAATCAGTTTAGCTCCACAAACAAAGAGCAAACACAATATTACTGAGAAATGAATGAGAAGAAAGATCTATTTCAAATGAGACTTAAGATTCCATACGAAAAAAAAAAAAAGATTCCATATGAAATGGAAAAGTTCTAGCTTCTTTCAAAATAGTTTTAGAAAAGGGGAAGATAGCAATAGTTACTAGATCAAAAAAGGCTGACTGGAATCCAAAGAAATTTAACAAAAAGTAAATAGATAATAAGGAAGATTTCCACAATCAGAATACATTTACCCTACCTGACAGAACAAGGGTTCAGCAAAAAGTAAAATGGGAAGCTACAGATAAAATCCAAGTGGGCAGCCTGGTAGGGTAGCACACATTTGCAACCCCAGCACTGTGGTATAACACAGGAAGATCACAAATCTGAGCCCAGTCTGGGCAGGTTAGTGACTTACGGAGACTCTTTCTCAAAATGAAAGTATTTAAAAAGTAACAGGGGGTGAGTACACAGCTCAGTGTAAGGCCAGGGATTCAAGCCCCAGTACCAAAAAAAAAAAAAAAAAAAAATGGAACTAGGGAGTTGTGTGTTCCACAGAGGATACTGCAAAATACAGAAAATCTGGATAGATCTGAGAGGGAAAACTAAGAATTTCAGGGTAAAACATTCAAGGAATTACTGAGAGAACCTCAAAGACATATAGTTAGTAACAGATGGGGATACAAATATCATCCATTCTTTAAGGGAACATGTTCAATAAAATTTGAGCTTTAGAACTCCAGGGAAAAGTACAAAAAAACATGAATTTTACTAAGAAGAAACCAGGGTAAACAACCACAAAATATTCCACACATGAGATGTCTGTTAGTTTAAAAGGTCTATAATCCTGGTGGAATGTACCAACTCAGAGGTGAAGGTGAACAAAGCATATTTGAATAATAAATAACTTGGACATCCTAATTCAGATTTCATTGTCAATATGAGGAAACTCAAAATAGTGTCAGAAGTTTAAGAAAAAGTCAAAGAATGGACTAGAAAACAAAAGGAAAGAACAAAAAGACATTGTGATCTGCCAAGCAGGGCTTGTTCTGCAGGCGGTAGAAGCTAAGAAGCAGCTTAAATTATTAAAAATTAGCCTTCTTTAAGAAAATAAAATTTTATATACATATATATGTGTGTGCATGTATAAGTATACATAAATACATGTGTGTGCACATAACTGAACCCTAAGAGGCATACCACACCTAGAAAAAGATGTAGCAGAAAGAAATATACTCAACACCTAGAACATTCAGCAGCTACAAAAAGAATGTATCAGAGAAACAGTAATCTTTAAGTGGATGCTGGCACTCAGGTTTCACAAGCATCAAGGGCAGATTCAGTTCAGGAATCTCATGGGAAGATTTTCCAAATGAAGTAACATGAAGAAAGAAACGAACCTCCAAGGCACTTTCGTGGCAAAATGCAGTGTTGGCAGCACTGCGGCTTAAAAATGAGTTATTAGAAAGAGCTTCCATTTAATGTAGCCCTGGAAGATGACAAACCAAAACTTACATGGAAATGGACTAAAGAGTTCAAATGGAAAGAGACACCTGATTACCAGACCAGAGCTGCCAACATCATAAACTTCTTTGCACACTGAGAAAGTGGCTCTCAAATGCCACATTCTATGACAGACAACAAAAAATAGAATTTTGTCCCTTTAGAAACTTGTAGACATGGTGATAAATTAATCTCTTCAAAGATTTCTCCAACTTAGTTTAAGTTCACAGATAGTTGTCTGCAACTAACCGGTTCTCGATGACTGGCAGCCTGGTAGAATTAAAACTAAGATGATTTTTCTCAGTTTATTACTGTCCTAAATTTCTTTCACAGTGCTTCACAAGAACTTGAGTAGGAATTGCAGTAAATTCTTGGAATAATATTTTAGTTGGACTGACAGGTAGTAGGTTGAAGTCTTGATTTTATTTCAAAATGTCAAAGGTAAGGTATCAGTATTAATCATGTGAGTCCTGATAATCTTCTGAAATCTACAATTAAGGCCATATGCAATTCAACATTTGAAGTACTGAAGGAAGTACAATGTAAGTGAAAGAAAATATATGCTGCAGTTGTAGAACCCAACCTCTGGGCAGGCACAGAAATGACATGTTTGTAGCTGAGACCACACAGATTAAGAGGCCGGGAAATGAATTTTCTTGTTAACAACCACAAGGCAAAATAACCCAGTTGATAAATATAACTTCTCAGATGTCATTTGGAAACTTAATTTTTCCCTGGGTTTTGGCAACAAAGGGAGTGCATTTGAAAGTGTAGAAGCATCTTTTACTTAATATTATATGATTAGAATACCCTGAACTCTCATTTCTTCGCAGACCATGTTATACAGCTAGCCATAATTTATAACCCTAAAAAAAGAGAATTTTTGGCCTGAGAAATCAGCCTATGTTCTATGTATTTAGTACTGTGTGTTACAGATTCATGGAAAAGCCTAGTTGTGGCAGTCTAAACAGTCTACCAATGTTTCAAAAACAATACATAAAGGTTTTTAGGACAATGGCTTGTGCAATGAGAAGTGCCCTGAAAATATTTATGTCCTCCTCTAAGGAAGCTACCCACATGCTTTAAATAACCAAGGTTTTAATGAGTAAGCCTAATTAATAGAGAATAAGTAGGAAATATGGAGGAGAAGCTATATCCCTGTCCTTGTATTTCTACTTGAAAGTACTTCATCAGAATTAGAAAGTCCTTTCTAATTGCATTCCCCCTCATGAAAAGTGTTGTATCTAAGGGAAAGAATATAGATTAACCCTTTTAAGAGTCACTTTTTAAGTCTTTTTGGCTATATTCTGATCTAACAGTGGAAAGCGAAAGCTAACCAGAATCTGTGCCTACAAATTCCAAACAGTTTGTCAATAATATAGATAATATTGGGATTCCTATGCATCTGTCTTGGTTTTCTACTCTGTTGAAATTGAACACAAACTGACTTCCAAAACAACATTACTAAACTTCGTGGTAACTTACGTCTCCTCTTCAGCTTTCATTTGGAAGGCGTCTTCTAACCAATCTAATAATTTATGTGTAAACTCACTCACGTCTTGCTGTGGAAAGAAAAAAGATCTTATTGATATTTGAGCCTATTGATAAAAACACTATATGTTGCAACATAAAACCTAAAGGACAGTCAATGAAATGTGTAATTACCAACTCCTCACAAAAGAATCATTCAAAATGTTTCTCATCAAATCCAACAAACTTTTATGATTTAATATAGATATAAAACACCAATACTTTAAACAAACATGACAATCACTCTTATTAGGGTTTCACTTTAGGAAAACTGCATACGTGTGTGTGTGTGTGTGTGTGTGTGTGTGTGTGCGCGTGTGTATAAATTAGAACTTAACAAATGAGTTTGTAAGAAAAATATCAGTATATTCCAACAAAGCTCTATATGAATCTTTATAAAACAGAAGTTGTATTTTGTAAGGAATCATTGACTTCTCTCTTCAAAGATGAGTGTTTTCTGACAATTCAATTTCTCAATTTAACTCTCACACATAACTTTTAAGCTGTATTCAGCTTTACCAAGATACTTGTTAACTTTGGCAGATTAAATCCAATGAATTGCTAACTCTCCAACTATTGCACAGATGTACCTATGAAACTGTTAACTGTGCCCTACTTGGAACCAGCACCTCCATCACCTTCTGCCATCCCTTTCTTTGTACTTACGCCCCTAACAGAAAAACAAGTACATGTGGTAGCAGTTATAAACTACTATAATTTGAGTAATGTGAATTGAATGATAAATGACTAGGTACACAAAGAACATGAGAGGAAAAAAAACAACAAAACTAAGACTGCTCAAAGACAGATAAATCAGTACAAGCAATTTCCCTTTACTTATCAAAACAACCCCAAGTATAAAATGAGCTTCTACATATTTTTCCAGCTGGCTTTAAGGTCACTAGGTCAACATATTCACCTTAAAAATAATGATAATGTATGGGGGGGGCACATCTGTAATCTCAGCACTCGGGAAGCAGAGGCAGGAGGATCTCCATGAGTTCCAGGACAACCTGGACTACATAATGAGCTCAAGACCAGCCAGAACTACATTGCAAGACCCTGTCCTAAAATAATCATAATCATAATTAGAATTAGAATCATGGAAGTAGGTCTAGAAACCTTATGTAAATTGTTCCAGAGCCATATGCTGTATAGTACGAAACAAAAAACTCTAGCTATAAACATCGATATCACCTACAGATAAATATTCTAAATATTCACTTAGAATCTCTGAATTTGACCTTATTTAGAATATGGTTTCTGTAAGTATAATTATAGAAGACTCTCAAGATGACTTCATCCTAGATAAGTTTGGACCCCAAATCCAATAATGGGCATTCTTGTAAGAAACAGAAAAAGATGTGACACACAGATAGACGGAAGGGATACTTGAGTACAGAAAGAAACTGGAACTAATTTGCTACAAACTAAGAAATACCAGAAGTAGGGCCGGGGATTTAGCTCAGTGGTTTCGCCGCCTGCTGTGCAAGCGCAAGGACCCGAGTTCGATCCCTGGTACCAAAAAAAAAGAAATACCAGAAACCAGAAGATGGAGGAGAAAGGAGTCTCCTTAAAGTCCTTGGAGGAACATGGCCTGGCTAACATCTTCATTTGGGAGCTCTAACCTCTAAAACTCTTAAAGAGTAATTTTCTACTTTTTAAAGTTACCATGTATGGCAATTTGCCATGGCTATCTGAGGGAATTAATATAACACCTTAGAACAAATTTCCTATATTTGGAGATTGTATCTAACAAGAAACACAAAAGTTTTCTGTTTATCAGAAATCGCTGGAAGAAGTTCTCTCTTTCTAGCAACTGATCTAAAATCTACAATTATAAAATAAAAATTCTATCTACTTTAACAAGAGGGGAAAAAATGAGGTTTTTAACATTTTATTTTTAGAATAAAAATGAAGATGTTAAAATTGACAGCACTATTACATACTAAAGGGTAGCCCATAAGATGTTTCCAAATATCATTTTTCCAAACACAACATATTTGAAATATTTAGAGGAATGTAAATGTAAGTAAAAATTCATTTTTTGAAATAATCATGATGCTCATGTTACTTTTGGACTTATGCTAAGCGGTCACTAATGTATACTTCAGAGTTAAGAGTTTGGGGAACAAAAGAAAATCAAACTTATATCAAGTTGTATTGCTGTTCATCTACTTTTTTTTCTCTATAGAGAAAAAAATCAACAGTGAGGAAACTAGTCTGCACTGCTAGCTCAAGGCAAAGGTATTCCCACTGCAGCATTCAGAAGCACGTTACAGTAAAAAAGCCAGTTTTCTCTATGTTGACTCTAACTCAAACTGTTTGTTTGTTTGTTTTTTGGTACCAGGGATCGAACTCAGGACCTTCTGCTTGTGAGGCAGTTGGCAGCAACACTGAGCCAAATCCCTGGCCCTTACTCTAACTCAAACTAAAAGGCCCCGCCTACATACATGTGTGGCTCCAAATGAACGCTATATTGCTTCATCTTTAAAGGTGAAAAGACACTCTTTTTAAATAAGAGATCACAATGGAAAGCATCAACAGTAAAAAATAAAACAAGAAAAATACAAAGAAAAAGCAATTCCAAAAGAAATGTCTGGGAACTCAATCTTATTAAAATTTATACTAAGAGTCAGTGGAAAAGATAGGACATACACTGAAGAAAAGAATGCTGTAGAATGGTTGCAGCAAATCTTTGGCAAATGTGTTATTTGTTTTTCTTTTAAGACAAAAGATGTTAATGTATGAGTCATTTTTTCTACACTAAAACCTCAGTATTCAGCTTTAATTGCAGTGTTGGCACTTGGTGATAAGTGGGTTTTGCAGTGCAGTTTGGGCACTCACCTCTAAAAGGTGCACCAAAGTTCCGCTACAGAAATAAATGAATGAGTTGATAAATAAATGAAATATATTGAAAACCAGAAGGGATACTCTAACATGGTAGTCTGGGATCATTTTTGGAATATTATTTCTTTTGGCTTTTTTAGTACCGTTATGACAAAAAAAAAGATACAAACCTGACTAGATACTTCCTAAAAGACACTGAGCTATTGTTAGAAATGTTTTTAAAAAAGAAAATTCTGATTTGAGCATGCCTGCTCGTTTATATTTAACATTCAAGGTGGATTTTAAAAAGAAAAAAAAATATGATGAAAACGGAGTTTTTCAAAATACTCCTTCAAATTCCCTTTCCATAAATCCACACAACAAAAACACCTACACCAAAAAAAAGCTATACTACAAGAATCAAAGTTTTTTGAACCTCTTTCCAAATAATATTTTATCCTCTGCCCTTTACTTCACTGCTGCCATCTTTCTCAACACTTGTTATTATTCCCTACTACCTTTTTCATTCTCATTTGTTTTTCTTCATTTCTCTGACTTTTTAGTACATGAAATGCTGGTTTGTTTATAGATATTTTCTATTTTTATATGAAAATAGCCAATACTGGTTTTAGGAAATGTATAAGAAGTGATCATGACAGCAGAATTTAAAGAATGAAAAACAACAAAGGCAATGTCCTTCAAAAACATCTGAGTAATTAAGCAAAACAGGAATATCAACAACACAAGTACTATACTGACACTGGGTTATCACACAATTGTGAAGACTTTTAATTACACATGCAAACACTTAATTTTATCCTATTTTCCTTTATAAATTTTAATCATAATATAAATCACAACTTCATTTGTCTTACCACTTTCAAGATCACTAAATTTCAAAGTAAGTCTTCCAAATAAACACTGTTTTAAATAAATGGTTCCATGCTTTTTTTTTTTTTTTTTTTTTGGCACCAGGGATCCAACTTGGGACCTTGCGCTTGCAAGGCAGGCACCAGAACCACTAAGCTAAATCCCCGGCCCCTTCCATGTTATTTTTAATCAAGCTTGACAATGCATCCAAACTGTCATGTATTCTTGGAAAAGCTACTGAAGGACTAATGAGAGTAAATAAAATATAAATGGCTAATAAGTACAAAAAAGCTACCTGCTGAGAGTCATTTGATTTGAAGGCATCTTTAAGAATTTCAACTGCTCTGGATGGATCAACATATTTCCTTTTGGTACCAACAAGAAGTGCAAACAGATACCTCAGCTCACGCATAAAAGGCAAATTCCGATGTTCCTATTGAGAAAAGAAATCTCCAGTGAAGATTAACAAAATTTTTACTGTTAAGCAGATATATATTTGAACAGTAACAAAAATTAAGCTAAGTGATAAAGATTAGGGATAAATCCAGCACTCTGTAACATATTTAAAGAAACTAAGAGTGTTGATGTCATCTATAGTACTCAAAGGGTTCAAGCACAAAAACAGCTAAGGACCTAGATAGAGCAGGGTCACAATTTCAGCATAAATGCCACACATTCACAGCAAATCATGTCATTACACAGCCAAGAATATCCTCCTCACTCAAGTCTGTTTATTATAATCCTTCCCATTTAGCAAGGCCCAGCTGCTGCTAACAAGAGCAACAATAACACCCAGCATTCAAAAAGTGCTCACTACATGCCAGGCACCATTCTAAGTGCTTTACCCCAATAAAATCATTTAAGCCAAAATTCTTCTTCCTCCAGAACCCTCTCTAGACCCTTCCAAGTTAACAACGCCTTCAAATTCTACATCTACTGAGATAAATGCCTTTCTCTATGAATCACCAACTGCCACTGCCATGTGACAATCCTAATTATTAGACTAATAGTAAGATCTTGTCTAATCATTAATATATGATTTAATAAACATTAAGGGCTTTTTATATTTGCTTACATTTAT
>NW_004624745.1:4216762-4232370 GCF_000247695.1 Heterocephalus glaber | reverse complement strand
TTTTTTTTTTTTTTTGGTACCTGGGATCGAACTTGGGTCCTTGCGCTTGTGAGGCAGGCGCCGGAACCACTGAGCTAAATCCCCGGCCCTCTTACTTTTATTTTCAATAAAACTATAAGCTTCCATATGATAAAGATTTCAGTATCTCCTCTACAACTTTTGGCTACACAATGCAGGCATTGAATTCTTACTGCTTGATTAAACTAAACCCTCCAGAAAAAGAAAAGTTCCTATTATCAATCACTAACAATTTATTTTAGAACAAAAAACTTTTTATATAATATATATATATAATTTAGTCAAATGCTTCATGACAATAAATCAAATGAGCCGTTCTTACATTTAGTTCTTATACTAATTTGAATAAAGCTTAAAAACAGTTTAAATGAGAAAAATTTTACAATTTCATATAATTAACATTCAACATTATAAAATTATAGGAATACAAAAATACCTGTATCTTTATACAATTACTGCCCAGAATAATATCCACATAAAAATATTTTCTCCCAAAAGAACTCCTAAGAAATAGGGAGGGAATAAAATTGGTTTCAAATACTTATCATCTGATCCAGAAACTGCACCCACCATTAAAGCAGTAAGAAAGTGTGCTAACTCTAACATAAAAAAGCTAAATTCAAAATACAGCTTTTATTTAAATATACTGAATTCTATCATCAATGATAAAGGCTAAGTACAAAACTTCTAAGTAAGAAACTTAATTCATGACTTTTCTCTGTACTTCCTTTCCCTCACCAACTGCCCTATATAAAAGTTTAGCAAGTGTAAATACTACGAATTTTAATCCACAAAATATTTCCAAAACTACTTTTAGTTTTCCTGACATCAACCTCTTTAATAATTATTGAACCTTTAAAAAGGGCACGTTTTTAAAGATATCATTTGTCATGTAAGAAGGATAAAAGTAATAAGTTTTGAAAGTTAAGAGAAATTCTGCTGAGAAGACAACTGAAAAGTAAAATTCAGTAGTATAATGAAAAAAAAACAATTTTTTGACAAAATCAGGGACTAAACTTAGGGTTGTTTGCATGCTAGGCAAGTGCTCTACCATTGAGCTACATCCCCAAAATAATTAAGTATTTTTGTCTCAGCTAATTCTGGTAGTTAGAAAATGTTTTTGAATTTTTAAAGGCAATACTACAATGAAGAACAGTTACTCCATCTGACTAAATTACTAATATATCACCAACTACAGAAATCTCTGAACACATCTTAAAGAGACTTGTTGAGAGACATGACATACACGACTTTAAACAAGTATCGTGTACAAGTTTATAAGCTTCACATATGTGTAATCAAGGTAACACACCTATCAACCATCTTCAAAATTCCCTCATCCCTCAATCCTTCCCTATTCTCATCCCTAAGTTACTAGAGTAACTTTTCATCTTCTAGAAATTTTTATAAGTGGAATCACACATTATGTACTTAGTTTAGTCTGGTTTCAAGCAATTAGCATAATTACTTTGAGCTTCATTTCATAAGGCTGTATGCATTAATAGTTCATTCTATTGTAGTGCTGTGTGGTATTCCATTGTGGGTACATGTCACAGCTGCTACGGATATTGCTGTACCTGTTCCTGTGTGAATATGTGCTTTCACTTCTCTTGTGTATAAACCTTGAGGGAATGCTAGGCTGTATGGCGGCTGATGGCTGTCAAACTGTTTTCTAAAGGAATTTCATATTTCCACCACAGATATAAGAGCTCCAATTCCACATTCTACCAATTCTTTGACATGGGCTTTTTAACTTCAGTTTTTCTAGTGGGTACCCCACTGACATCTCTGGTTTTAATTTTTATTTCCCTAATGAATAGTATTTTTCCATTAGTTGTTTACCATCTTTGTATTTTTTTAAATGACGTATCTATCCATTCAAATACTGTCCCAATACGTTATTTATCTTACCAACTTATAAAGTTCTATTTTTACTCTAAATATAATTCCTCTGACACGTGTTACTAATATTTTCTCCCAGTCTGTGGTGTGCCTTTTCTATATGAAATTTTCAAAAATTATTCATTGTGATGTCTATTTATCATTTTTTTCTTTTATGTCTATGACTTCTACCATCCTACTTAAGGAACCACTGCCTAATCTAAGGACATTACATTTTTTCATATATTTTGTCAAAATTTTTATTGTTTTAGCTCTTCCTCTCAGGAATGTCATCCATTGTGAAATCAGTGTAAAGGAAGGGTTGAAAACCATTTTTCTTTGCTGACTACATTGTTTTGCCAACTTTGGTTAAAATCTATTTACTTCATGTATGTGGGTCTATTTTTGGAATCTATATCTTGCTCCTCCTATCTATATGATCACCTGCTGGTCAGTAACTGGTCAGTGATCAGCCTTTTTGTTGCTATTCCATACTATTTAAATTTCCACAAATATCATAAAATCTGTCTATCAATTTCTATGAAAAAGCCTGCTGGGATTATGGCTGGTTTTAAGTCAATAGAATTGGGAACAATAGATGTGTTAAGAATATTTAATCTCCTGATTCATGAACACAATACATCTTTTTATTTTTTAATTTCTCTCAGCAGTATTTTGTAGCTTGCAAATGTTCAGGTCTTCCATATATATCTTCTGGCCAACTTCTCCCTATGTATTTCATATTTTGTGTGGTACTATATAAAAGTTATTTTTTAAATTTAAATTCCCAATTGTGTTGCTAGTATTTAGAAATACAAGTGATTTCTGTATGTTGACCCTGTATCCTTTAACTTTACACATCTCTTGGTTCTAACATTTGGTGGGGGGTGGGGGGGAAGTACTTAGAATTTCCTACACAGACAACTAAATCATATGAAAAGTTTTTATTTCTTCTTTTCCAATCTTTGTGCTTATTTCGTTTTCTCATGTTGACACTGGTTACAACACCAGTCTAAGCTGGATGTGGTGGTACATGCCTGTACTCCCAATGCTCTGAGATGCTAAGACAGGAGAATCAGAAGTTCAATCCTAGCCTGGGAACTCAGTAACTTAAGAAAATAAAAAATAAAAATAAATTAAGAAGTGCAAAGACACTAAGTTCAATCCCCAATACTGCACCAACAAACACATACACGCACACACAAAAAAAACAGTCTAATATTCAATAAAAGTGGCAAATACTGACATCTTGATTTTTCCTGACCTTTGGGAAAATGTACTCAGTTTTCATCATTAAGTTTCATATTGAAAATAGATATTTTTGTAAATAGGCTTTATGAAAATGAGAAAGTTCTTCTTGATATCATGTTTTTAGATTTTAGCATAAAAGTTTTGTCAAATCTTTTTTCTTCATCTATTGAGATATATACATATATAGTTTTTCTTTAGTTTTTTTTAATATAGTGAGTCAAACTGAGTTTTGAATGCTAAATCAATTTTGTATTCCTGTATAAACCATACTTCCTCATGAAGTACTATCATATATATATATATATATATCACAGGACTCAATCTTCCAAAATATTTACTATGATATATTGTTTACATATTCATGAGGACTATTTATCTGCAGTTTACTTTCTTAAAATATATTTTTCTACTTTTGGTTTCAGGGTAATGTTACCCTTATAGAATGAGATGGGAAACTACCTGTTTCTCAATTTTCTGTAAGAAATGTATAAAGAACTGGTATTACTCCTGTAAATGTTTAGTATAATTTATCAGTAAAATTTTTAGTTGTTGATTTCTCTAGTGGACATGTTCCAATTCATTTAATGATACAGCATTACCTCAAGTTAGCTATCTTTTCATTAGTAAACCTCCATTAGCTGGTAGCTTTCAAGATACTTGTCTTTTGTTTATAATATTCTATTTTTCTCTATAGAGACTATGCCATGACACTTCCCTATTTAGTTTCTTGTATATATAATTATGTATTCTCTCTTTCCTTGCTCAATCTACCTAGAAGTTCATCAGTTTTACCAATCTTCTCAAGAAGCAGCTTTTGGTGATTAATTTTTCTACTATTTTTATAATATCTAATAATATCTAATATCTAATAGTGATGTCTGCTTTTTCTTTATTGTACCCTTCCTTCTGCTTTGGAATTCATGTACTTGCTTTTTTCTTTTCTTTTTTTTGTAGTTTTTCATGTGCAAATTGTTGTCATTAATTTAAAACCATTCTTCTTTTTTTAATAAGGCACTATTAATGGTTTCACTAAGTGATTTTTCCAGTAATCACTCTTTAGCTGCATCTCTAATTCTGGTAGGTCATGTTATGCTTTTCATTCTGTTCAGAACATTCTGAAATTTCCTCTCTTATTTTTTTTCTTTGTCCCTTGGGATATTTAGAAATATATTATTTCGTTTTCAATTATGTTGGGATTTTCTAGATCTTTCTGTTGCTGACTTCTAACTTAATCCTGTTGTAGTCAGAAAAAACACTTTATATTCTCAAATCCTTTAAAATGTATTTAGACTTCTAAATCTGCTCCCTGTTATTTCATAGTGGTTAAAGGCAGAAATCAAAGACTGCCTCTTTTTGTTTTTGTAAAATTCAAATTTCCTTCAGGTCCAGGAATACAGTATAGTACTCAGCTATACACATTGTCTTCTCTTAACTATTCTCACTTCTACATAGTTAAAAGTGGGGAAAATATTCTGTATTACCAAAATATTTGCACTGAATCAAGACTTAACCTTATGATTAACAAGGCTTTAGCCATTTATAGGGTGATTTATACTAAATATTACAAGTTTATGTATGTTTGTTTTCTCAACATTTAATATGTTTTTACCATCAGTTTGTAACATTTTAAGCCAAAAGAGTATCTGGATGATTGTGTTGAGCATCTATCATTTTTCTAGTAATCTCACAATTCTAGAGACTAAATTTATAAACAGCACATATAAAAATTACCTTCAACTTCTAGAAGTAATACAGTTACCATATGTGTATCTAAAATATAAACTAATTTCAAAGACATTATCTTTACCATTCAATATATACGTAATATTTGTGGTAAGCTTCAATTACTACCAAAAGATACCTCCTTAATAGTACACGCAAATGACATCTCTATGATTTGATTAAACTGATCCCAAGTGCATTCTCTATTTTACCACATTAGTTTTCAAGCTCAATATGAGTAAACATTTCATGAATGGGACATAAATTCACTATGAAATAATAAATGAAGAACTGTGGATATTAACAGATTGTAATATAAGGAGACAATAGTCCAAAAAGTTCCATATCAAAATGTAACAACTAACAGGGTTCTGCTTAATTTCCCTTGCAGTTTCCTTGTGAAAATGAGCTATCAGCCTGACATTTTACAACTGGAGATTATAGCCTGCAAAGCTGATTGTAAATCAAATTATATTCCCCAGAGTGTGCATTATAAATATTTCATACATTTGCAGAAAAGGTAATTTTAAAAATTAAACACAAAAATGAAAATATAACTTAATAATTTATCACTACAACGACAGGTCACATGAAGGTCAGCACTTTACAGAAATCTAAAACTTTACTTTGTCTTTGCAACCAGCAAAATTTAGGGTTACTGGCTCTTTTACAGCAAGGTCATCTCAGTGGTCATTTTCTTTTCCTGTTAAGTATGAATGTGTACATGCAAATCAGTTCTATCTTTTAAAGTCATACTTTTTAAACTTTCATATGTAAAATTATAGCTGACAACAAATACTTTCTGTATATCAGTTACTTTCAACTCTTTGTATGTTTTACCTCACTTAATCCTCATAGAAATTCTGAAATAATTACTGTTGTATCTACACTTTACAGACAAGGAAAACTGCAAAGAAAGAAATTAAGTTACTTGCTCTGGGTCTACAACTAGCACCTCAGCAATGTGACCCTGCTGTCTGTGCCCTCCTACTTTACACTGGCTATCAAACAGTGTTAACTTTCAAAACAAAAGGTATGTACTTGCACTGCATAATATCAGCACAAAAAAAATTTTTCAAGAATTCCTCTGGACAATCAATTGAAAAGAAATTTTTATTTTCACATAATTTTTCGAAAGTCAATGGAGGAAAGACTGAAATATAAATTGTGGCCTATAAAAATTACTGAAACTTGACAATCCAAAAAAAAAATTACTAAACTAATATAAAAACTGGCATTCTACTGTAACACATGTCAAGAAAAAATTATATTTATAATATATTGACAAAGGACAAGAAATTAGTGCACTAGAGATAAATGAGTTGACATGAAAATTCTAACAGATTTAGATTAGGTGAAACAAATGACCCCAAAGCAATCGCAGAATGGAGACTATAAGTAGAGGTCCTCTGTTTAAAAGTCATTTATAATTTTTACCTTTTGGTTTCGAGGTAAGTCTTGAGCATTTGAAGGAGGTTTATAATTCAGAACTAATCTTCTAAATTCCAAAAGATTGAATAATGACTGAAAAAGAATAATTTAAGATACTTAAGGGAAAATTCTATAAACAGAATTGTGAAGATGGTTGGTCTCAGGCTTATTCTTGACAACTATGCTATTTATAGACAGAACTGTCAAAACCAGCACAAGAAAGCCTATTTTCTCCCTTTGAAAAACTCTATTTTCTTGTATTCTGACATACTATTCTTGACAATTAACAATATTTATTCTACTGCAAAACACAAAATAGGAAAACTTTTCTTTAAAAAAAACTATGTATTATTAAAAGCTATTCCTTTATATTAGTCTGTACTTAACATGCAGTTTCTAAAAATAAAAGGCACACAATGCAAAATAAAGAATTTTTAGATGTTTATTATGAATTATCTAGCAAGAGAGTACAAATAAATATATTCAATAGATGCTAAGTGACAGACACAAAGAAATTTCATACTATCTCTATGCCCCAACAACATAATGACCTAGAAAGGGGACAAATATATAACAATAGAAATATGACTTGACAGGACAGTAACACTGATTATGGGAGCATATAATGAGAACAGATGAAAGATGCTCTCAAAAAGACTTCCTAAAAGAATATTTTTAAAAGAGTAGTTTGCAAACCATTGCAGTCATAATAATAAACACTTTAAAATGAGATAAAATCAATAAAAATATCTGAATGTATCATACTCGGTAAATGCAAAGTATTTTGTAATGTTTTTATGTATGAATATTTGACATATACAATATGACGTATTAGTCAGCTTTCCAGTCCCTGAGACATAATACTCAACACTCAAAACTCAGAGGAGAAAAAATTTATTTGGCTCATAGTTCAAGGGATTTAGTCCCTGGTTGAAGTTCTAAGTCAAGAACTTCATGGTGAAACAAGGCTACTCAGTTCATGGCAGCCAGGAAGCAAAGCAGAACAGTGTCAGAGAAAAGGGGTGGTAGGGAGGATATAATATCCAAGGCCATGCCTCCTTGAGCCACTCAGACACACCAAGGAGATGCTCCACCAACTTGTTAGGTATGTCTTAATCCAATGAACTTGACATATCAGGATTAACAGTCACATATTTTACACATGAATAGGTGTAAAACATTTATAACAGGAAATGTATGTCTTGGTCACAGTTTATAAAGTTTAAAATTTGCTATACAGGAAGCAATAATGCATCACATGTAATATGTTTACTACGCATTATCTACCAAAAGAATACAAATAAATATATTCAATAAACGCTAGGTGACACACACAAAGAAATTTCATATTATCTCTATGCCCCAACAACATAATAAAAACCTAGAAAGGAGACAAATATATAACGAGAAATGTGACTATTTGATAGAATAGCCTATATTTGATAGACTAGAATAGCCTATTTGATAGAACATAAAGAGAGCACCACAAATCAATGGCAAAACAAAGTTTTTTTTATCAGTAGTTGGAGATTCAAAACTCTGGTTCACTACCTATAAAAAAATCAAATAGATTATAATTTAAATAAGAAAATTGAAATGAGTTTCTGATAGAAGAGACTATAGAAAAAGTTTTGATTATCTTGTGGTATGGTACGCTTTCCTAAGGAAACATATGAGTGCAGGAATTCACCTATTTATTCATTTCCTTTATTTCCTCTTTTCTTTGAGACAGGGCCTTGCTATGTTGCCTAAGCTAGTCTCAAATTCCTGGGCTCAAGTGATCCTCTTGCCTCATCCTCCCAAATAACTGGGCTATAGGCACACACCTGCATACCTGCTCATTTATTCATTCAATATACATACATACACATATATTATGATATGCTTTTGTGACAATTATTATCTTCAGATTTCAGATTAAAACAATGGCAGTATAGCCATTCTTTGGTATTCAAGTAAAATCTGGTACTCAATACATTTTTATGCAAAAAATATTTTCCTAATAATGTCCTTTGTTTGGTACTCTATACAAAAGCTCAAATTTGTTGGTGTCAACTGCCTCATGACTTGCTACTTTTTCTACCCAAAATAGTTTGTTTGGTGCAAGTCATTTTTTTTATGCATCATGCCTCTAAGAACTAACTGACAATGAGTATGCAGGTACCAATGTATATGCTATAAATTTGAAAGGATATGATACAGTTAACAGTAGACCAAGATCAGACCCTTTAGGGAAAAGGCAGAATTTTAAAGCCAGCAGGGGAAAAAGTTTTGAAAAAGATATGGTACAAATAATAAGGAAATCAGAAAAACAAAGGAATATAGAAAGCCAAGACTTTCAAACTAGACTGTGTATCACAGTAACTTGTAGAACTTTAAAAAATACTAATGTTAAGAGCCTCTCAATAAAGACTTAAGGTACCAAAGAAGATTTTGGTATGCATCAAAAATTCACTGGCACATTTTAAGATACTGCCACATTCCAAGAACAGGAAGACAACCTTTGGATATGTATGATGTTAAGGCTTATATCCAGATGTTCCCACAACACTTCATGCACTCATAGAGGGGTCTTTTTGGAGGTGGCTGGATCTAGGGTGTGTGATGCTGGGATTAAGAGTGTGTAATAGTGCTCTATTAAAATTACACACTTGAAGTAAAGAATGGAGAGGGGTAAAGGGAAACAGCCATCCCCAAACTAGTTTATACAACAAAAACATATGAAAAACTTGCTAACACATTTGTTTAAAGCACCCAATTTACAAACATAACCCATTTTCATTGCTATCATCCACCAAAGGACGAATAAAGATCCTTACCTGAATAACAGCACTAAACCAACAAGTATTGCCAACATTCTTTAGCCCAACAGGAGTTTTGTCCTGTCGTTTTCTATCATAAGGATTTCGAGAATCCCTCCAAACTTCTGTGGGTGTCCTCTTCAAACATGCTTTATTTTCTGCGATGCTGGCTTCAAGAACTCTTAAGCAACGAAGAGAAAATGGTGGTGGGGGGGTGTCATAAAATGCTGTACATCTAATCAACAGCAAATCATAAGTTTTCAACATTCTGGTTACTTAAAACTCTGGATAACATGTCTGGAGGAAGTAACATTTAACACTAACATATGTTAGTGTTAGTTAGAGGTTAGTTTTCTCTAAGAGCACAGAAGTGGCAACGCCAAAAGATAATACAGGAGCCTTTTTTCCCTAAGAAAAAGAAAATTTCAAACATAAAAAGATAATGTTATTCAGTTGAAAATAAATTCTTTCAATAAATTAGAGGTTTAGTACCAGGACCATAGCACCTAGATCAATTTTCTTAGAAATCACTGTAGCAAAACAGATATTTACAGTATCACATAAAGACAAATTTATAACAATTAATTTGAATCATCACAAAAACATTAAAAACCAAACAAACTGTGTTTTCACCTTCACTGACCATTACAGTAATTTCCTTTTATTAAAAAAGGTAAATTAAGCAAATTCTAAGGTTCCTTTTAATTCAAGGGAACTACAATGCTATAACAAATAAATAAAGGAAAAGAATGCTTATATGTTCACTTCATTATTCAAAAGTATACCTAGGGAAACAATCTAACAAAATACATTTCTGTGTATCAGAATAATAAACAATTATTAACTTTTGCAAAGTAATATCTTAACTAATATCTTAAATACAGTTAAATGAGGCAGCACAAGTAATGCTACTTTAATGATGTTTTTCTTGTTCTTAAGCCTAAAACAACATATCTACAAGAAACGCTCAAAAAAATGAATAATGGTAAATTTTTTTTAAAAATTATTACAGTAAAAGACATATGGCCATTAATCTTCCTTACAACACTTCCTCTTACTTCAATACACTATTCCCATTGTTCTTGCAATTTTTTGAAGTAGTTCTGGAAGTTTTTTTTCAAGATTGGTTTTAGTTGTACTGTCATAACTGACTCAATGTCCTGAATTGATTCAAAATGTTTACCTCTCATGGTCACTTTTGAATTTGAGGAAGAGGCAGAAGTCACATGGTGCCAGGTCTGGTGGTGAATAAGGTGGATGAGGATACACCATAATGTTTTTACAAGCCTGCATTTTCATTGGATGGCACTTGGCAACAGCATTCACTAATACAAAAGGCTTGAATATAGAAAGTATATTTAAGTTTTTTATTGACTTTTATAAGTGAGAGTATTTGCACTTGGAAAATTTGTTCATATAGTAAGTATTGGTAAAACATTCAAAAGTGGCAAAAATGATAGGATAAGTGCGTCTGACAAGCAAGGGAGAGTTATTTTGAGGGTGATTAATGGCAACGGGCCTTTCATTATAATAAAATTGATTTATTTAAATACACACCATATGTTTTGATTAGCTCTTGTATAATTGGTGGAAAGCCCTAATTCCTGCATATAAACTACTTCCCTACTCAAGAAATGTGTTAGTGCTCTAAATAAGCATAAACAGCCTTCAGATCTCTTAAGCCACTTTGTATTAATTATAAAAGCCTGAACAAGAGGGAGTTTTTTCAACTTTTTGGCTTCTCTAGATTTCACTCAGGCTAAATTATCTTTATCCTAAAGATTTTGCCCTATAATATTAATGTGAAAATAATATTCCCTTATCTGTTACAGCAGTATTATGACACTAGATATAATTTAATCAGAGTTCAAAGTTGTCATTACTTGAAATAAACTATGTAAACATGAGAAAGTGGGAATCCATAAAATAACATACTAAAAGAAGAACATGTTAAAATGCAAAGATCAAAGAAAAGGTTCACAGTTCTGTCACACTGAGGAATGCCCCAATAGTAGCAGTAGTACCACACACCCCAAAACCAGTTTTCATAGAAACCTCATATACAAGAACTCCTGAGAAGGTTTGTACTGTAGTTACATGAATCGTGGCACATCAAAATCAGGATATAGCTACAACACCTCCTTTACCAGAAAGCAGGTTTTTAAGAATATAAGAGAGATACAAAAAGTAAAAGAGCCAACTTGACTGCCAAGCTGTGGGCAAGTGCTACAGTTCAGCATTATATAATACAACAATCATTATAATCAGCCTAAACAAACTGTATACAAGTTAACTAGTTTATGCTCAAAAGTGAAAAGATAATGCACAGTATAAAAATAACTAAATACAAATGACTACTGTTTATGAACTTTTTTACTGACTTTTGTAAATGAAAGTGTTTCTATTTGGAATTACTGTTTCATGTATCTTGGTAATTAGAAGTGAATAAACAAAAACATGCAACTAGTACTAGGAATAGTAGGTCTAACACCATGAAGAGGAAAAAACACCAGTGATCAAACGTGAAATAGAATAGGTAACTGACTAGCTCTTGTGAACAGATACAATAACCTTATAAAAAGAGAATTTTAACTTACATTATAAAAGTATAAACAGGTCACAAGTCTAGGAAAATTATACTCAATCCTGAATCTCCTGGTAGATGAACCTCTGCCATCATACACTACTAATTATAGTAAAACATTTTTTAAAACAAGCCTTCTTAATGACCATAGACATATGGACAATGAGTCACATATGCATTAGTTACAGAAAAATTAAGAACATAATTTATGTGAAATACTTCTATCTATGAAACTTAACTCTACATATAAATCACAGGAAGTGATAACATGCAACTCAGCCTCAAGATGAGACTGAGCAGCACTAAGTCTCATGTTCCCAAGGGTCAACAAGACAACCAAAATCTACAAGCTAGACCACCTGCGAAGATAAGCTTTTTTTTCATTTTAAGATAGATTTTTAACTGCAGATCTAAGATTACTAATCCCCAAGAAATTTTTGTTAAATTTTTTAAATACAATCCATTCCTTCATGCCCCTTTTCCAACCCTCTGCCCACAAAAATATCCACATATTTCTGGATGTGTGTATTTATATACAAATAATATAATCATTACATTAATTCCCCAGCCTACTCTCCTCCACTTGACTTAGGACCATGTATGCCCTCAAATGTACTTTCTAGAACCAAGCAGTTGCCCAAACTGTTACACTGTACCACAAAGAAAATTGGAAGGGAAAGGAAGTTAGTGATGAAAGACACCATCTTCTCAGTATTCCTACATACCCTTCCTTACAGAAGTCAAAATTGGAAAACTATAATGTAATTGGTTATTGCTTCTCAAAGTCATGTAAGATTCAAAAATAAAATAAAATTCACATTTGTATTTAGTACATATATGTTAATATAGGTCAATTTCATCACGTAAAGTATCATTATTTACAACAAAAATATGGGTTTTAAAGAAATAGGTTTATTTCTCAACTACACCATATGGTAGAATTACAGAACTAGAAGTTAGTACACGAAAGAAGAATGCTATAATGTTGAGACTGCCTTAATTTAAAGTTTAAAATACTTTCACTTTTGTGACCTTACAACATACCTCAGGAGGTTTCCTCCTATCACCTCTTCTTGAACCCTAACGGACTTTATAAACACATTTATCATGTGCCAAAAATATTTATTAATCAACCAATGTTTCTCCTTTTTTTTTTTTTTTTTTTTTTTGGTGCCGGGGATCGAACTCGGGACCTTGTGCTTGGGAGGCAGGTGGCAGAATCACTGAGCTAAATCCCCGGCCCAACCAGGGTTTCTCTTCAAAATCTGGTGGGTAGAAATAAAGATTTATTTTGCCTCTACACATACATTGATAATGGAAGGAGCTAAACAAGTTTTTTAAGTAAATAAATAGAATATTAGATGCTGCATTTACTTTTTATAAAATTAAAAGCCAAATTTGTAACCCAAATAGCATTCTATTTCCAATCACCTTGTCCTTTTCTATATTCCAGCACTGGATGCATAAATACAAACTTTGCATGAAGCAAAGTCCTACATAAGGGTTTCTTCCCTTGCCTTATCAGGGATACTTCTCAGACTTTGAAGTATAATGTACACAATAACTATATTCCAGGTATTAAGACTGCCAACAAAAAGAGAAAAACAACACTATAAATCTCAAAAAACTCAGAAATAGTCTATAATAAAATGCAACATGCTAAAAGGCAATCTCAGAAACCACAAATCCAAATCTAGACCCCACCAAACGTCACAGGCTTTCTAATCTTCTCAACACTGATGATGACCTTGGCATTCAGTAATATAAGTACAGCAAAACACTATGCTGTCTCTCTTCCTACCACATACTAAACTAATGTTTAAAGCACTTATGGTAAATGTTCACTTTCCCATTAAAATTATAGTACACTGTTTTGGGAGATGGAGTTATTTTGTATTATTTAAATTGCATACAATAGTATTGTTGACAACATCCCATCTTCCCTCACCTAATTTCCTTTTAGAGAAGCAGTATATTCACTAAAATAACATACATAACACAAGTTGCATAGATCAATCAATAAAGAAAGAAATCATCTGTTGATCTCTAAATAAATAACAGCTAGTATTTTGACTGGTATCACACTAAACCTGTAAATCAATTCAAGGAGAAATTAGCTGTTTTATAATGTTCAGTGTTCCAACTAGTGAAATAGCATATATTTCAAAATACTTACATATATTCTTTAATATGTCTAAATGATATTTCTTCTCTTTTTTCCCCTGCAGTGCTAGAGATCCAACCTAGGACTTCACACACGCAAGACAAGAACTCTACCAGCGAACTACATCCCCAGCCCACTAATTTCCACTAAAACACCTGCACATTTTTTATTAGATTTCATTCCCAGTCCTTAATAATTTTATGAGTTACGAATAGTTTCTTTTTAAATTTTCACTTGCTCATTCTTTCTTATGTACAGAAATATGTTGTTTATATGTTATCAATTAACATAATTAAATGAATTCTTTTTGGTCAGTTCTTTATTGAGAAATTATTTATAGTAAGACACACAAATCTTAAATGCAGAGATCAGTGAAACTTTTTACAAATGTATATATCCATGTGACCATTGCTATCTGCCTTATCCCAGAAACACCTTCTACAAGATGTTCAAGGTCTCAATGCTGTCCTCTCCATCCCCTAGTTAATCACTACCCTGAGTTGTATCACCATACTCTTGACTGTCCTTACACATTGTGTGAATGAAATCATAGTCATTCCTTGGTGTCAGGTTTCTTTCTCAGCTGTTTCAAGGATTCCTTCACATTTTTCCAAATACCAGAAAAGTGTTTTCCACATATTGCTTATAATTTCATTATGTGAATATACCACCATTTTTTAACATTCTGCTCTTACTAGTATTTGGTTATTCGAGGTTTTGGTTTTTATCAACAAAGCCACTATTCACTTTTTTCACAGGTCTATACTTAAGAGTGGAAAGACAGTTTTAGCATAGGATATGTCTCAAGTCATTAAAACTCCCACTTTTCCAAAGTGGCTGCACCATTATACTCTCTTTTAAGCAGTGTATGAGGGTTCCAGTTGCTTTCAGGTACTCTAATACTTGGTATTGTCAGTATTTAAGTTTAGCCATTGGAGTACATACATAGTGGTTGGTGCCTGTTCTCCAATGAGAAGATTAGAAGCCTTGGACAGAATTTGCACCATGCAGATCACCCTTAGCCCTACAACCTACCACGGTACTGAACCAGAAACATTCTCCACGCATATGCTAACTACAAATTAAGGGCTTCTGCTTCAATCCATGTGGCTGTCACTCCATGTGGGACATGTGATTCTGGTAAAAAGTATACTCCTGTCTCTGGTGGTGAAGGAAGTCACAATGAATGAGGCATGGCTTCTACTTACTCCCAACAAATCGACTACTCTGGATCTTTCATCTTTGTAGAATTGTCAAAGGTGAATCACTGTTGTCACGCCAACCTGACAGTCAGCTTCAACCATGCTATGAACCTATTAACCATGTTATGAACATATTGTATTTTCAACACTGACAGACTAATTTGAGATGATGCACCTTTATCAAAAAGGCACTAAAGACCTGGAAGGAAGCTCCCCCACCTCCATCCCAAGCTCCTAGGGCAGAGAAGCTGAGCAGGTCCCAGCATGGGGAAGGGAGCTCCCCCGCCACCATCCCACGCTGCTAGGGCAGAAAAGGTGAGCCGGTCCCAGCACCCGGAAGGAAGCTCCCCTGCCTCCATCCCAAGCTCCTAGGGCAGAGAAGGTGAGCCACGTGGGTGCCAGAAGCACCCCTCCCACCCCGTGGAAATGAGAAGACATGTAAACAAGCCTCAAAAACAAGCCTCAAAAACGGACTTCCGGATCACCTACAGCAACCCCAAAGGGAAATGAGATGGAACAATCTGATACTCAACCACCTGGACTCTCTGAACTGG
>NW_004624745.1:4151656-4213167 GCF_000247695.1 Heterocephalus glaber | reverse complement strand
ATATAATTTTTATTCCTTTCCAGAACTCAGTAATATTCTTTTGCAATACAAAATGGACACATTTGGGACTGAATAGGAGGAAGTGCCAAAAGATCTGCAAATGAAAAAACTGAAAAGGGGAGAAATGTTAGCATATCAGAGAAGAAAATTCTGTGCTATGAAATGGAAAGACAAAAAAATGACATCTTATTGTCAACTACTCATAATACAGAAATGATAGAATTTGAAAGAAGAAATGAAACTAAAAAAATTCCAAGAGTGGTCAATGATTATAGTAATTCTATGGGTGATGTTGACAGAGTTGACCAACATTTAACAAGCTATCCTGTAATCAAAAAGCAAGGGAAAAAAACATTTATTATAAAATATTTATGCACCTTCTTGACTAAACAATATAGAACTCATTTGTTATTTATTCAAAACAAGGGGGTTCAAAGAGTATTTACAATTTAGATTAAGTCTAACAGACCAATAATTGAAAAATATGAGACAGTGAAACAACAAGGAGAGTCATCAAAAACATCATCACCATTCTGTTTAGTGGATAGACATTTTATTGAAATTACACCACCCACAGAAAAAAAGGAAAGGCCAACACAACAGTGCAAAGTGTGTTGTTCAAAGAAAGATGATAGTGGAAAAAGATCTGGAAAGAGATGAGATGCTACTGTCCAGACTGTAACATTGTGTTGTATAGTTAATGTTTTAAAATATAGCATACACAGGAAAATTATTGAATATATTTGATAAAACTGTCATTTTATATTTGTTATATTATCTTATAAAAATTAACAAAAATACAATTTTTGGTCATCCTGTATTTAAATAATTGGACTGGTAAGTGGTTAAAAAGACCTGCATTTTAAATTCAGAATTCTACCCTGATTATTCCTGGACATATTTCTTTCTTTTCCTAATGGTAGGTTGTCCTGGTTTGTAAGCCCTCCAAGGTAGCTTCCAGACAAACTTAATTCCATGTCATACATCTGAATTCCCTAGTTGGTCTGAATAATCTCAGAAGAAAAAATAATGCTCAATTGGTTGAGTACACAGTTTATTCAATTCCTCTACAGAGAACCATGTTGGTCAAAGTAGGAGGCACACTGATTCCTTCTAATTTTTTAAAATATGTCTTTGCTCCTCTTATACCTAACCCTTCTAGATAAAAGCTGGGGTATATATAGAGATGATTAAGAAAACTCCTTGAAAGGGACACAATGATTTCATTGCAGTGAAACATTTTCTTTCCACTCATTGAACATCATTTTATTACTCTCAACTGTCCACTGTTTTTTAAATTTTTGTCATTTGTCACTTTCACTGCCACTATTTTGAAGATAATTCCACCCTTTTTCTCTGAATATTTCTGAACTTTCTCAGCGGTAAGTATTCTGGAATACCAAATATAAATCTAGGTAAGAGCTTCTTTTCATTTTCCTGGTTGGAATTTGTTGTACTTTGTAAAAAAAAAAAAAAATTGTTAGCTTTTCATTTCTAAAAACATCCCAGTGATTATCTTTTTAAATTTTAACTCAGGCTCATTGTCTCCTTCTGAAATGAATTATAAATTAATACATGTTGGACTTACTCTATTTGATGGCTGCTTCGGTCTTTATTCATGTTTTATATTTTTTGAGATACATGTATTTCAGACTGGACAATTTTTTTTTAGTGTGTATTCCAGTTTCCTGATGTGCTCCTTAGCTGTTTCTAATCTGCTATTAAACCTATTTTGTTTTTACTTTAGTTTTTCTAATTTTCATTTCCAAAAGATACGTTCAGTTATTTTCCAAATGTAGTAGGTCATATTTTCACATTTTTTATTTCCTTTTTAAAGTTATAGTTATTTATATATCACAATATCTGAATTCATGGATACATTCATTTTTGCGGCTTGCTGTTATTGTTGATTCTCATGGTAACATTTTTCTACCTATGCTTGGTAATTTTGACTGGTGTGCCCTCAGAGCTTCAAATGTTACCCAAAGATATTTCTTTAAGGCATAGGATAAAGTCACCTTCCTAGAGATAATATATTTTTGATTCTGACAATATCTGGAGACAATACAAAACTAACAAAATTTAAAACTAAATTTCCAAGCTGAGACTGTACCACTAAAGTGCCACAAATTTCAACTGGAAAACCATGGTGCAAATTTTCAGGGGCAAATTCTACCACCACTAAGAGCACTTCTCAAGAGCCACTAAATTAGCTTTCTAATATTCTATGGGCTATTAAGGGAAAGGATGATTCTGACTTAACTTTATTGCGAATATGTCATCTTTTGGCATACAGTTTAACAAGGGAAAGGGTCACCTATGAAGGCTGCCCATCCTATACTCATAACGGCCCTAGTTTTCTTTCTCCCCATCTTCATCACTTTCTCATCACTGGGACACAAAACCTGACATCTAAAATTTAAAGGAGGCTTATCTTGGATAAACCTTGGATCATGTTTTCAGTCTATGATCTCCTAGGCTCCAAGGCAGACAAGGCATGGTGGAAGGGACAAGGCAGAGATAACTTCCTCATGCCATAGCATCCAGGAAGCAGTGAAGGGAAGAACCAAAGAGGGAGATATACCCTTCTAGTTCACACCCTCAGTGACCCACATCTAACCAGAGTCCACCTCCTACTAGCATATTCAACTGTGAGTTCTTCAGCAGATTTATCCACGGATAAGTATAATACCTCCATGATGGCAATCACCTTCCAAAAGCCCCACTTCTGAACATGTGAACTTTTTTGGAGGCATTCTAGATGTAAACCCTAATATTCCACTCTAGGGCCCCCAAAAGACTCATATCTATCTCATTATGTAAACTGCATTTAGTCCACCTCTAAGAGTCATCAACATGTTAACAGTTCCAGCACTGCTTAAAAGTTTAAGTCCAAAATCTCCTCTGAGATTTAAGACAAACTCTCAGAAAAGAAAGTTACATACTTCCAATTCACAATGGCACAGGATAAACATTCCCATCAGAAGGGACAGACAGAGGAATAGAAAGGAATGGGACTACAGCAAGACTGAAACTCAGTAGGGCAAATAGTAAAGACTATCCGTCTGTGCCCAGCACCCAGGGCAAGTTGTGAGCACCAAACAGCTTGAGCAGTCCTGCCCATATGGCATGAAGCCCTCATGGACTCTCTCTCAGTGTGAGTCCACTTATTGCAGGCTGCTTTCCTCAGCAAATGCCACACTCCTAACATCTATAACTTCCCAGGGTCTCCACTGCACCTTCAGCTTCACTGTACTCACTACTTTATACACACTGCCTGGCCTCCCCAGCCTTCCTCTGAAATCTAGGTGGAAGCCTTGCTGACCCCACAACTCTTACATTCCGCATACCCACAAACCAGCACCACATGGATGTTATCAAGGTCAGCCATCAGCTCAAGTAGTGCCAGGACCCCTTGGAACATGTCAGCTGAGGCCTCTGAGTGCCTGGATAATTGAGTGCAGTGAAACAAATACTGGGGAACCAATTCCTTAGGCATACCTTCACAAACAGGAGACTTAAGAGCTCTCTTCCCAAATAAAAATTTTTAATTTTGTACCTCTGAACCTGCAAAGGATGTACTGTTAATTCCTGAGATGCCATCTGTCCTATCATCCTGACACAAAGTACCTGGTTTCTTTTTAAAGCTGATCTTTTCAGCAACTATACACTCTTTGACCCAACTTTGTTGGCACTTTCTTTCTGAAGAAATTACAAACTTTTCAAATTATTTAGCTCTGTTGTTTGTTTCTGATATTCACTATAAATCGGGCTAACAACCTCTAGCAGTAGCCATGTCGCAGCCTAAACACTGGGCTGCCTTGAAATTTCCTCTACCAGATTAATCAGTCCACTGGCTTTAATCTTAGCTCTGGACATGGGTAAATCATATACAAATTTTCCACCACAGAATAACACACATGGCCTTGACTCCAACTGCTAAATGAGTCATCCTTCTCACCTGAAACCTCCTTACCCTGAACTTTATTGTCTATATTTTTATCATCAGTCCTGGTCTTCTGGGCTCTGACTAGAATTTCTCATCAAGCTCATCTTACAGCATCTGAGGGCCTCTCTAGCCAGTACCTCCAAACCTTTCCAAACTCCTCCCACAAACCAGTTCCAAAGGCTCCTAAACCTCATGGTCAGGTACAGACACAGCAATGACCCTATTTCTCTTCAAAATCTGTTTTAGTCATTTTCTCTTCACTGGGATACAAAGCCTAACATCTACAATCTAAAGGAAGAGAGATTTATTTTGGCTCTTGTTTGCTGTCCATGGTCTGTTAGGCTCCAAGACAGGCCACAGTGGAAGGGCCTAGGCAGAACACGGCTTCTCATCCCATGGCATCCATGAGATGGAGAGTGAAGAAAGGAAACAGGGAGGGAGATATACCCTTGCAGGTCACCCTCTCCCCTCTCCCCTCTCTCCTCTCTGACACATCTGGTGATCTCTTGCTCCTGTGCTCCCACACATGCTCCAGCCATGATGACATCTGTGATTAGGCCCTCACCAGGAGCCAAATCAATGGGGCTGCCTGATCTTAGATTTCTGGCCTTCAAAAAAATGAGCTCTTCTTATAAAGTTAGCCTATATACAGTATTTCATTATAGAAATGAAAAATGGACTAATAAACAATGATAACCAAAAGATAATTATAATAACATACCCTATTCTGACATTAAAGAATAATTACGTTAAGAAGTGTATGTACTTTTAAAATGCTCTATTTAAGATTTTCACCATGAAACTTGTATGTAAAAATAAAAAAGTGAAATGTAAAAAGATAGGCTTTATCTCATCCAATTATACATATTAATGTAGCATTCTAAGTATGTTCCTTCATATTAAAGTATGCCTACTGAAACATAATGATAGTCAAATCATTCTGAAACTGTCATTTGGCAACATTTTGTTATATGAACTTAGGTTACGAAGAAAAAGTTAAATACTTTTCAGCATGATCGATAAATTTCTTCCTTAAGTATGAATAATTTTCCCTTTAACATTTAGAGTGCCAAGCCTTAAATAAGACCTATAGAAACAAATACACCTCTGCCAGACATTCAACAAGAACTCTGATTCTCTTTTGTTGGTACAATATGATTTGCATAAATGGTTATTAACTATACATTTTGTGTTTAGCATTCTGTTAACTGCAAATTACGAAATCTAAACAAACCAAGAATAATCATGTTTTGCAACAACACAGCTCTTATTTCCAGAGAATATAATTTAACAGCATATTACACTGCACCAAATCTCTACAATGTTATCTACAATGAAGACATTTACTATTGTACAGTATTAAACTTTAAAAGGCTAAGAATGAAGAGCATTATCTTAAGTACTTTTACCAATTTGTCAGAATTTAGTATTCAAAATGATATACATCATATAAACTGATATGACTTAAACAGGTTAGGAAGAGTCTTAACCCTGACTTCTTTCTTTTATTACATATAAGCATATACCACATACCAATGCTTTTGTCAAGACAGACTATATATACACAACAGTGGTCCCATGAGATTATAATGGAGATGAAAAATTCATTCTGCCTAGTGACTTCTCACAACCACTGTAATGTGAAGATGCTCGTATAAACAACCTATTGTCCTGACAACACTATTAAACTACAGTACATACAATTATATATAATTATGTGTAGTATACCATATTTTGTATTAAATGACAATGATACTGGTATATATATTAAACGATACTTTTTATCATTAGAGTACTACTTGTACTTTAAAAATGTTTACTATAAAAACAATATATGCTATGTCAGTAACAGCCACATACTTTTTGTGTTTATGTGGTATCAAGAGGCCATGTCAACTGGCTGACACATACCATCTAGATTTGGGTAACTATATTCTATGATGCTCACAAAACAAAGAAATTGCTTAATGAAGCATTTGTCAGTATGTGACAATAAGCACATTACTTTAATGAGAAAACACATGACATAGAACTACTGATATTAATCTGGTACATATCTTCAAGACTTTTCCATATTCATATAAACAAAATATAAATTCATATGAACAAAAATACACATATACTTTTAAAAATAATGTTTGAATCAATTTTATAACCTCTTTTTATATGACAGATCATCTTAAAACATATCCTCCACAGATGGGGAAAACTACTGTATTCTTTATAACAAGTTAACTACTATCAAGTTTTAAAATTACTCAAAACATTTGTTCCGATCAATTTTTTTGGAAGTACTGGGACTAGAACCCAGAGTTTCATTCATGCTAGGCACTGCTCTATCACTGAATAGATACTCAATGTGTTGTTTTTAAATGTAATACCTAATTTTTTAAATATCTCAAATCCTTTAGGAAATAAGACAAATTAAAATGACCAAAGATAATTCATGGACTTTATGGTTTTCATTTAAAATTAATTCATTTAAATATTAGTTGCAACTAAAAAGGAAGACCATGAATTTTACTGTCTTTATACCTTAATATAATATCTTATACAAACTAACTTCCTAAGTAACATTTAAAGATATCAAACAAGTATCACTAAGAAAAGTACACTGTGTGCCTTTGATAAACACAGCATTTTCAAACATTTCATACCATACAAAAATCCTCGGAGTTATTTCCAAAGAAATGTATTATTGATACTTTGTCAAGGGAAATTATCTAAGAAAACTTGTACATTCTGGTATTAATAACTGCATTAGAGTAAAAAGAACAATGGACTTCCTAAGACCTATTCTATCCTAGCTATGTAGTTTTGGAATATTATTTCACTTTCTCAAAGCTGAAATGTCTTCTTTAGTAAGAAAGAACTATCACTGCCTTCAAATAATTGTTTAATTATAGTTAATTATAATTTAAAAGTGTTTTAAAAACAGTACTGCTTAAGGATAAAAACAAATTTATTTATTTCTTAGGAAGATCAAATTATTTCAAACTAAAAAGTTTGGGTTATTAAATTGAAAAAGTCATTCTGTCACAGATCTTAGAACCCTGACTATTTCTTTTATATGTGTATGTCTGTGTGTATTCGTGTGTGTGTGTTTGTATGTGTGTGTATAAATATACTATCATACTCTAGATCAGAGGTTAGCAGTCTACGGCCCATGGGATATATCCAGCTAGCTGTCTTGTTTTATAAACCAAGATTTACTGGAACACAGTCAAGCTCATTATATTATATGTTAGCTATGGCTGCTTTTGCACTTTAACATGCAAATAGAAAATATAATTACAGATACGGTCAAACACCAGAAACAAAAATATTTACTACTGAATCTTTATAGAAAAAGTCTGCTGACCCCTGCTATAAATCATTAAAGTTGAATAGGACAGTGTATTCAAAATGAATTAAGAAAATATTTAAAAATTAAATACACATCTAAATTTAATGCTTTATAATGTCATTTCAAATTCATAAAAATCTAAGTCTCAACAGCAAACAGAATTAAAATATGAAAAGTTTGGTTAGATAAAACAACACAGAACCATACTAATAGCTTATTTAGAATAAAGTATAACTTATTGCCTGTAAAATTAAAGCCAATTATTTCTGTTATAAATAGTATGTTTATCTGCTTTATTTAAATTATGTTTTTACCTGCTAATGGCTTGTTCCTCATCAGTTATTCCAGTCTCCCTGAATGCCCTGTTTGATTCCGCCAAACTCAAGGCAATTGCTCTCTGAAGATCATCTTTATCATCTCCAGTGAGATCAATCACACCTGAAAAGCAAAACTATCTTTCTCAAAATTAAAAGTTAAACAAAATAAAAAGTAATTTGTATCATGAAAATATTATACCCAGTATACCCTCTGAAAAGTCAGCACCAAGTAAAATCTTTCTCTTACAGAAAGAACCTATCTTAAAAGAATGAAAACACATTTTTAATCAATTATACTTGTTTAGTTTTCTTCCATGAACCTAAAGCAGTAAGAACAGAAATATTTCTAATTGCAAATGATTACCAGTATTTTTCTTATTAAAAATAAGCAGAGGGCTAGGGATTTAGCTCAGTGATTCTGCCAACTGCCTCGCAAGTGCAAGGTCCCAAGTTTGATCCCCGGTACCAAAAAAAAAAAATAAGCAGAAATACTGCTGAGAATAATTTCTTTATCAAGAAAAATTGAAATTACCAAAATCAAACATTTATATTTATGCTCTCTGAAGTTAACACAATTTTATATACATTACATCCTATTCATATTACCATTAGACACTATTTACTTATAGTTACAACTGAGTCTTCAAAATTTGTGCTTCAGAAATTGACTGGGTGTGTGTGTGTGTGTGTGTGTGTGTGTGTGTGTTAAAGTCTGGAAGAACACATCAAAATGTCAACAGTGGTTAACTCTGATGGAAGAGGTTATAGGAGAAAAAGGTATAAGGGGCTTTTACTTTCTATTTAAAACAATTCTGTACCATCCGATTTATTTATTAAATAGGCAATTCTTTTAATGTGTAATGAGATTCGCATTTCACTAAAACCAAGAAATATATACATGAATGTTAATCATTTCTCTGCTAGCAAAAGACAGCTATAATGCTATAATATTTTTTCCATAGAATAAAAGCTGTAATTATTACCACCTTCAGTAAACCCACCTTTAAATCCAATTTCCCAGGACATACTGGTCAACTTATTTAACAGAGACGATGCCAATGAAAAAATACTCTCATTATCATTTAAAAATGATAGCAATTGATAGGATAAGCAAAAGAATAAAGTATATTTGCTATTGTGTGGTTTTCTGTGGTTGGGATTGTTTCTGCTTTGGATGTGTTTTATATTCAATTTGCTTATTTATATTTTAAATGATTAAAATTTATTTGTCTTTGTAATCACAGAATTTTATGAGAGAAATAAAAGGGAAAAGGCTGGAGAGGATGCCTTCATTCTACCATTTGGCTATAAGAATATATACAAACATATACATATGTATATACATATACATACATACACACACACACACACACACACACACACACAGAGTGAATGTGGTGCTGAGAGCCATCCAAGGGAAAGGCAAGCTTGCAAAAAAGCATTACAGTGTGTCCTTATCTACCTTATTCAATGGATCTGGCACGGTGCAACTTCTGGCTCTTCCCCAATGTCAAAATGACCATGAAAGGCAAATGTTGTGAATATATTAATGACGTTCAGGCAACCACAACAGCACAACTAAAGAAATGAAGGAGAACTTCCAGAACTGTTTCAGAACACAGCAAGAACAAAAGAATAAGTATGTCAAAGCAAGGGGAAAATTTTGAAAGGGATTAATGGCAATGTATCTTTTACTGTAATTTTTGTTTTAATTTAAAGCATTTACCAGTTTTCAATCATACCTCATAAACACTAGAAAAAAAATATTCCACAAGAAAAAAATAATGTATGCTGATGGTTTCAAAAGTCTACTTCTGTTGCTAGCCACACTTTTTTGCCTCCAACCTTACAAGAATATTTAAAATATTAGAAATAACTGGCCACAGGCGATCCTTTTAAATCCTTAAAGAAATTTAGCAAAACGTTTTTTTTTTTTTGGTAAGCGGGGATCAAACTCAGGTCCTTGCACCTGCAAAGCAGACAGCAGAACCACAAAACTAAATCCCCGACCCGAGCAAAGCCTTATGAAAACCTACTAAGTAGGGCCTCCTATTTCAATCAAGTAAAATGTAGGCACAGATACATAACAAAACAATTGAAATGATGGAACACGGGGCCAGGATTTAGCTCAGTGGTTTCGCCACCTGCTGCACAAGCACAAGGACCCAAGTTCAATCCCCGGTACCAAAAAAAAAAAAAAAAAAGAAATGATGTAACACCTTAGATATGTTAGCAGGCCAAACATTTCATAAATCTAGCTAAGACCCACATCCACCCAGATATGAGCAAAGATGAGTGCTTAGGTTAAATACTGATGAAGAGACTAGACAGGTATGAAATGTATCATAAAAATGATAGCTATCGTCATTATTAAAGTGGCCAGAACTTGGGTACAGAGAGGATTATAAAGGCAGAGGAAATAAAGTTGAAAATCATAGAGAAGCAGAAAAAGAGGTTTTAGGCATATGATCAATTAGCCCATAGAAGTCATTCTCTCATCCTTATAGTATGCATTTTTTTAACTATACAAATTGGAAAAATTAAAAAAATAACTGTTTCTCCCTCCCCATTCATTTGCAGCTAAGGTTCTAGATAAAATTTAAGTTATATCAATTGGATGCACTAGCTTGAGATTTGGAAGGCAGAAGCAAATGGCTAGCCATTACAATTGTGCTTCTGACTGTTCCCCCTAGCATGATCAAACAGATATAGGGTGTTCCATAGTAACACTCCAGGATCCAGTTTCCGGCTCTGAGTACATCAAATTACAGTGACAACCAGACTCAGCAATCCAATGTCCAAGCAGAGCTCCATGGTAATTACCTAGCTTGCCGTTCCTACAGCTACAGATGTATGTTCCTGAGCAGAGTAGTCCTACAGGCTCCCTTTCCTGATTTCAACAGTGGTATAATCTCTTCCCAGGCTGGTCAGTCCTGAAATGAACTGCAGCTGATCTGCAGGAGTGTTTCCCCCTTGTCCTGTCAGTGATTTTTAAAAGAACCTAATCACGTGAATTAAATTCCTTTCTAGAAAATATCTAAAATGTTTAGCATTTCATGACTCACAAATAAACCAAGGGGGCTAGAGTAGAAATCATTTAGAAATAACAACAACCTATATCCATAGCTTTCTCTGATGTACCAATTGTAACTCAAGCAGCACAAAAACAAAAAACAAGAAGAGTTTTTCTAACATATTTCATAAATAATACAATTGAAATTCTGAGAAATGAAGCAAAACCACCTAAGAATAGAGAATGGTACACAGGCTTCGAGTTAAGTCTTTTAACTCTTAAATCCAGTGGTGTTTCTGCCTTACTAGAGTTCTCAAAGTGTAGTCTTACCAATGGGGGGGGGGGGCGTCCTCATGAAACTTTTGAGAAGGGATGGGGAGTTCCTTAGGTAAGAAACATAATTCTACTAAGATATCATTCATCCCTTTGCAGTTATATTTGTGCTGATGATGAAAAACAATAGTGGATAAAACTGCATCTTAGCATATTCAAGGAAACACCACCAATAATTCATCATATTACTACTCTGAAATAAGTCTCCCCCTTTTAAAAATCCTTTTTCTCTTAAGAACTATAAACCTAATGAAAAATAAAAAGTATTTTACTAAATTTCAAATCTTGATACACACACATGCATACACACACCTTATAAATTCTATGAAGACAAAAACTGCACAAAGTACTTCTCGCTTTATACATAAAGAATGCTGCTGCTACAGAAAAAAAAATCTAGTGCAATGTTTAAATTGCAAAGCTAAACTGTTTTGTATGGAATATTTTTAATTGAAAGAACAAATGACAAATTATAAACTAAGATTATTCAGATTTCAGTAAGCCTGTCACCTAAAGGAAAACAAATAAGAGCATTTGTTGACAATGATTAACAAAGAATTTTCAAGTTAATTCAGAATTTTAAAAAACTTCTTTCAACCACTATGAGCATGATATCTTCCTATTAAAGACTTTTCTGATGACATCAGTAACTATATTGACAGATTTGATTATTTTACATAGTAAACATTATTTTAACATACTGAAGCAAATTTTTTCCAAGTTACCAATGAACAGTATTACAAAATGATGCATGAGTATAAGATTCACTCAAGAAGCAAGACAAATAATGTAGTTTAATGTAACAGTATGAAAAGATCATTAACATCATTGTAGAATCATTGATGTGATGTTGGATTCACCATTGCAACTGCTCTTAAAGAAATTATAAGTCATCAAGTTTAGCTATAGTATTACAAAAAAAACCCCTTAACTGAATGGTTAGTTAAAATGCTCTTCCATTTTCTAACTTTATATCTGTATTAAGCCAGATTTTCTTCACATTCTTTAACCAAACAACTCATTGCAACAGAATGCAAATCTTCAGAAACAGATCCGAGACTTCTGCTCTAGTATGGCAGACATTAGAGATTTGTGAAAATGTAAAACATGTATTCTTTTTGCTAATTTATTTCAGAAACTATACTTTTCAAAAAAATACTATTTAAGCCAACATGTGACATTGATATTTTACATGAATATTCTGTGTTTTATAGTTTTAATTTCTAATACAATAAACATTTTATATAAACAAAAGCTATGAAGTCTTCAACAATTTTTATGAGTGTAAAGGGGTCCTGAGATCAAAAATAAAACAATCACTTTGCCATGTTCCTAAATACAATTGCTTTTAATAAAACAAATCATAACTGAAGATTCCGTTCTTTGGCTTTTACAATGTAACAAAAGTTTGAATTGGCAAAAGATAAAGATTGTATGTAAGCAAAATAGGTATCTCTTCCTTCTTTTTCTAGAGGGAAAAAAATCAGATCTATCCACATGATGCCTGCATGGCTTTAGTCACTGTGACAAAGTCAGAATGTGGCAGTAGTAATAGTAGCTCATTAACTAGAATATTCACTCTCCCTTCTGACCCACCCCCAACATTTTCTACTATCTTACACTTAGCCAGCAAAACACATTCATATTACCTACCTTGCTCTTTCATCATGGCAAACACACAAAATACTTGTACCCTATACCACTATTAAGGTATAAAGTTGCTTTGGCTAGAACGACCACTCTCAATGGCTCTGGGTACCTCAATCTACCTAGCATCTCCAATATTTGAAGGGTTAAACATATAGGTGCACCTACAACCCAGTTGGAAATTTGAGCCTGTAACCCCTGGTATAGATGAATAACATTATTAAATGCTAGAAAAGACTGGTTGGAATCACAGATTATAAGTCCCTAACTGAAAAGCTAGGATTTCTTTCTGTAAGCAATGGGGAAGGTTTGTTCATTATTTGCAATTTCACTGTAACTGCAATAATTTTCTCCATGATGTGCTCATTACTTCATAAGGCAGTTTCTTTCCACAGTATTTTAGAACAATATGGCAATCTTGAAAGATTATAACCTACTGACATATCAAATTCATACAATTTTAAACCAGGTATTAAGTAAAATGTTATTTTAATAGAATGGTTTCTCTTTTTTTTCTAGAATTAGTGGGGAAATGACTGCATAAAATATGTAATGAATTATCAACTTTGCAGTAAAAATTAGTATCTCAATTTCTTGGGGGGATAGAAATTGGGGATGAAACCCAGGGCTTTATACATGCTAAGCAATCTACCACTGTGCTACATCCCCAACCCTCAATTTTCTGTTCATATAAAAGGAACAAAGAATTGCTTGGCTTTAAACAACTTCTAATTGGTAAAAAGCCAATTATAAAAATTAAGACTTTGTAAAAATTGTCATCAATATGCCAGTGCATTATGAATATCCTTACTTTCAACCAAGGTAAGACTGGGTAAAACAGTGTTTTTACCAACCCTCCCTCTAGTATTACTGGGAGGATAATTTCGGTGGTATACATATGGAACTGTTAGTTGGACAAAAAAAATATATACTACAAAAGCTCATAAGTAGTAACGTACATTTTTAAGAATATCCAAATTAATCTTTTAAAACAGTTTTATTTCCTATAAAGTCAGGAATACCAGTACCAAAAAATGATGCTCATCCTAGTAACTGTCACTTTCCAAGGAATCACCATTTGAGTAAAAACATGTATCCCAACTACCAAACATTTTTCTGCTAACTCTAAAATATATGTTGTCATCAACCTATCAATAAATGGTAAACGCTGTTCATAACCCATAACTCAATTCACTTTCCCTTGAAAATACTATATAAATGATATAAAGTTTCCAAGTTAGTTCATAAATGCCTGTTCAGCCCATAATCTCATTGAACTACAATATAAAAAATTTGATTTTAAAAAGAAAAAAAAAAGCCTTCCACTGTTCTATACATGGAAATAAGCCAAGGGGAACTTTATTTTAACAGGACAAATTTATATTTACTACAAGCAATGATTTCTAGACAGGAGAGTGACATGAGCAGAAAGCACTTTGGAGAGTTAAAGAATGCTGAACTGCAAATTGAATGGCTGTTTTGGGAGATGAAAAATGAATAAGCAAACAAACAAACCTAAGCCACAAGAGGATGAGTATGTCCTTAAGAAAGGTACATATGAATAAAGGGATGTGCAATAGACTGAGAAGAACACTGCCATTCCTAACCTCACTCTCTCACCTTCAACCAGATTATGCCCTCACTATTCATCTTATGAGATCCTGTTTCAAAGCAAAAGGAAAAAAGATTAAGAAAGTTGTATGTTATTCTATATAGTTCACAACTAACAGAATGTACTTCATCAGTCTGACCCACCTAATTGCATCTAACATATCATAAGTAACATTAACATCAGTAGCATCTCATTTTTAAGCTTAGCCTTGACTGCTAGTGGATCATCAAAACAGTTTTAGGTATTAGAAATTTCTAAAGAAAGACATTTAACTTTTCCAGCTGAACTTACGTATTTAACAAAGTTCATGAATGGAAAAAATAGTGTTCAGTTAATAAAATCCTTAACTGTTTAATGTAAGTAATTTATCCTCAGTCAAGATGAGAACACTAGAATGAACTCTGTTTATCACCTACTGAATTAAATCAGTACTTGTTTGGCCAAGCAATATAATTATAACCAGAGTTCTAGAATAGAACCTAAGATTTTCTCACCTCAAATACAATCTTCCCAAATAATTCAAATTATTGGGGAAAAATACAACTTTAAATTTTTAAAGAGTCTACCACTTAACACTCAAATGTGTTATAACAACTCCTCTAAACATAAGTAAAAATGTGTCATTACTTTCTGTTTCAAAATTACCTACCCAAATCCCTCTTATATTTTGATCCGTACTTTGATTGCTCAATTGTAGCACATGTTGTTCTGGCGGGCATATACAGTTTTTTTCCTGTTTTAAAAAAGTTCAAAACAGTTTATAATGATTATGAAATAAAAGGTAATACTATTAGATTTCAAATTGGGCAAAAGCCTTGCACTGTCATGTCTATGACAGTTTGCCAAGGCACAAAAACTTCACAGAATTTTTCCTCTATTAAGTACATCTTAATAGAGTACTATTATTAAGTACTATATAAGTACTATTATTAAGTACTATAAATACTTTGTATTGTGACCTAACCCCAAAACTCCAACTCAATTTTTTTTTCCCAATATAAGCTGAGAGGAGAAGGCATTCAATGGACAATCTGAATTCTCTAATCTGAATTGGAGAGGCAAGCAATGAAAACAGTTGCCTAGAATTTTTGCTAACTTTATTACAAATCATTTGGACCTTTTCCCAAAATTCAACACAGTATTATAATATAGAATGTCATCAAAATAATGTAAAGACCCTAGATAGATTACTTCTATTACACAAAGTACAATTTTCCATTGAAAATTTTTTTCTCAAAAATGAAAGGTGACTAAACAGCCATGTGATTATTCTAGTTACTACTGAAAATGTAATTAAAATTAATTAAAAATGTTACTACTGAAAATGTAATTACTTCTTCAGTATTAAAAACATAAGTACTCTTCAAGTCAAGTGACATAATTTACAACTGCCTTTGATGTATCAGTATTGCAGATAGGTAAATTAATTAGATATCTTGTAGGCAGTTAGACAGGGCCCCCCTCAAAGCACCAGCCCTCAAGGAGCCAACACAGGGAGGAGGCAACATGAACAATTGAGGCTCATCTACCGGTTAGCATTATAAAAAAGAAAAGAGGTACTACTTCCCCCAGACACAGATAGCAGTGATTGATATTCTAAATGGGAAATTCCTTGTATGTGGCTTATTTTCCCATGTGATCCCCATTTAATCAATATTACCTGGGTGACTGTACTTGTAATCTTATTGGTTGGTCATGGGTTTGTCCCACCTGGTGCCCACCTTGTAATTTTTCATTGGGTCTTACAGTTTTGTTCCACTTTGTACCTGTCTCACCTCATGTCTTTGCCATATAAAACACCTTTGAAAAGCAATGGGTGGGCAACCCGTTTTCCCGTCCCCCTTCTCTCTCTTTTAGCTTTCTTTCTCTCAATTTTTTCCTACTCTTAACTTCTGTTGTTCCTAGAATTCATTCTTCAGTTTTAAAGAACACGAACTCACATTCTGGATATCTAGCAGATTTGGGAGTTACATTTATACCCCTCATATATCATCAGGATATGTACTAGTAAAAATTTCCCTGCAAGTACCAAATAGGACTACCAGGAAACATTATTTATTTCTTGTCACCAAAAAGAAACTTATTTTCCTTCCAAAAGAGACAGTCAATTGTTCATAGTTATGTTCCATGTTGTATCAACAAAGATCATGCTTCTGGAAGCTGCAGCAGGAGGACCTCAAGCCCAAAGCCAGCCTGGGCGAAGTAGTAACACCCTAACACCCTGCCTCAAATTTTAAAAATTTAAAGAGGGGGTGCAACTCAGTATGAGGGCCTAGGTTCAATCCCTAGAACTGCAAGAAGAAAACAAAAAACATTTTAAAAGTATATGTATTTAGTATTAAATAGATTTTTATTTAAAAATGTGGATGTTTCATCAGGACTCAACAGATGACGTGTAAAGTTACCATGACTGCATTTTTTAGCTTTAGTTGTAAGAGATTTAATACTTAGAAAACAAGAAAAAAAAATGGTCAAAAATAAAAGTATGTCATATTTGAAAGAATCAGGTTGAACTATCATAACTTAAAAATGACGATGCATTTCACATAACACTGAAAAAATGTGCAGAATGTTTTATTTTAAATCTGCAACAATCTCCTGAAAAGTTCCTCAGTGTGACCATTCCTTCTCCAGAGATTCATCCAGCACTTACAGAGGCCTGCATTTAAATATATATTCATTTGTAACTATTTTCTCTTTCCAAGGCACACATAAGTCTTAACCAGTTCTTCCAAGAGTTAAAAATGAAACTTCATTTCTTCTCTACGAGAAATACACTGTAATTTGGAGAATATTTTTAAAATATCGGCTGAATCCACGGCATCTCTTTATACTGTCAGTTTTAAACTATTCAACACAGTATTATATATCACTAAATTGAGTGAATCAAGACTAATTCATAAAGACAATCATACTTCTTAGAACTTTATAAAACATGGTACAAATGTGTAAAAGGAAAAATATTGTTACTCCATCAGCTATTTTTCTTCTGGTTTGATACTATCATTGTATAATCATCACATTAAATTGTTACTAGCTTGCTTCTCAGTAATCTGAAGTCAATTTTATGGACACTATGCTAATAAGTATCCTGGTTAGAAAAATAACATTTCATAGCTACAGAAACCACAACAGCAGGCAATTTACTCAATATGGCCATCAAGACAAAATCAGAAGCTTTGTTCCTCTACCTTTTATTTCAAGCAGAAAATAAATCAGTGAATATTTTTTCAAGAGATAAACAAGGAAAAATTTTTTAACTATGAGCAAATGAGACATATTTATTTTTTCCCTCCATAAATATTCACTATTCCTCAACAGAAGTCTGAATGGTCTTAACACTTAAGCAGGGGCCGGGGATTTAGCTCAATGGTTCCAGCGCCTGCCTTGCAAGCGCAAGGTCCCGAGTTCGATCCTTGGTACCAAAATAAATAAATTAATAAATAAAAATAAAAATAAGAGCCGGGAATTTAGCTCAGCGGTTCCGCCGCCTGCCTTGAAAGTGCAAGGACCCAAGTTCGATCCCCAGTACCAAAAAAAAAAAAAAAAAAAAAAAAAAAAAACCTTAAAAAAACACTTAAGCAGTATTTTATCTTTTGCACAGCAAAATATACCTTTTTTTCACTTATGACAGTCATAATTCTAATTTTTCCCTTTGTCACAGACTACACCATTTTCATGTCACAAAATATACTGTCAGAAAGTATAATGAATTCAAAACTACACTTAAAATCTTTTTATCTCAACTAGAACACAAAACTGTGCTAAATTGTGTTTGTTCACTTCAACCAGTCATCTTCAAATTATCCTTTTCTTCTTTTATTCTGTTTCTTTTCCCACCTCCAAGTCTCAGAGCCTTAAAGAAATGAGATATTATTCTTAAATACTAAATCCTCCACTTGCCTTTTTACTAACTTCTTCCAACAAACTTTTCAACCTCATTTCTTTCATTAGTCTTCAAAGTCTTCATTTTCAACACATATTACCAAAAATAATTCAACAAGTATTTTTTGAGCATCAATGATGTTCAAACAAATAACTTCAAAATAATAGTACTTGTTAGATACACACCTCTGGATGCTGGAAACACACTTGGTCCAACCTGGAGACCAGAGGAAAAAAGGAGGCAGATTCTGAACTAACTCTTCTACGACCAGAATAAGTTAGGCTAAGAAGAGAAAGGTTAGAAGGGATTCCTGAGAGACCAGCAAGTGTATGAGAACTTCAAATCATTCTATATTATTATTACAGTGCAAAATGGGAAGAGAAAACAGCAGAAAATGAGGCTGGAGACACAGATAGGGTCAAGTCATAGTTTCTCTTGAACTTGGACATAAGCAATGGAGTCTGTCTCATACATGTAAAATTTCTGTCACCTATTACCTGTGAGATATGTTCTCAACTGTGTGAGATAGTAGTGAATGGGCTTTTGGGGGTTGTTTCTCAATTCTGACCAGGTCTATAAACAAAATCAAAAATTCTCTTTGAATACATATCAGTAATCAAACTGCTCAAATCCATAATGCTTATACAGTATCTTATCTTGAGGGGCAGTACAGCATGAATCCAGGGCCCTGTGCCAGCAAAACATGCACTTTACCACTGAGCTACACCCTTGGCCCTATATTATAGTTTTTAAAAACCACAATGAGATATGAAGTTAACTGAATATACTATTAAAAATTCTGAGCTATATTAGGACAGCGTATTTACATCATGAACAAAAACTACAGTCCTATATATATTTCCATATATATTTATGTGTGTATCTGTATATGTCTCCAAAGTATCTTGCTTTTTTTTTTTGGTATGGGAATTGAACTCAGAGCCTTGTGCTTGCCAGGCAGGTGCGGCGCCACTGAACTACATCCCGGGCCCTCCCAAGCACTATTTTGTACTTTGTTTTTGGAGAAAAAGAGTTTGGCATATGGTAATAATCCTCTTGCCCAAAACTTTATTTGAAAGAGGGAGAAAAGGAAAAGAAAATTTCACTAAATGGTAAACTTATCAGTAACTAGGAACAGTATTTTATCTTAAAAAATGAGGCCTCCAGTAACACTAAGAAATCATAAAACAAATGACTATGCCCACTTAAAATTCTACTTTTATAAAAATACCTGTTATTCCATATTTCAAAGCCATGAATGCTGTATGAAATGCTCATCAAAGGATATATAACTTAAAAATCCTTTACCTAGAACTCTGAATTAAAATAATGTGGCTAGTAAAAATATATGCTGTTTTAACCACATTAAAAAGAATCAAAGCTAAATTTTATTTTCTTATTTTCCATCTCTGATTAAGCGAAGTTAATATATTATCAATAAAAATTTTCAGTACATGTCTATTAAAATATAAAGAAAGGAAAGAAAACTTACTTGTATCTGCTTGGCTTCCCACACTGATATATCTATCATTCCCAGGAAGTGCTGTTTGGTAGTAAGTTGTCTCCTCCTGTTGAGGGGTCTTGGCATTCTTTGCAGTAAGGAAAGCCACTGCTAATTCCAAGTTTCCATTACTATCCTTCAAATATCAAGACAGGAATATCCAATGTTTTGGAATAATTCTATACATTTTCACAAAATTTATACAATTTTCTTCATAATAACTAATACTTTATAGTAAAAAACACCTTGATTTGAAGTTATTCTATAGGTGACTAATTGGAGAATATAAATTTATCACATACAGGTATTCTATCTTAATAGTAACTCCTTTACTAATTGAAACTGCTAATATAAAATTCAATTCTCTAATTTCTTCATTTTCCATCCACTTAACATGACTCAATCACAAATGTACCTTTTAAAAAATGTATAAACCACAATTTTTTTTTTGGAGCTCAGCACAGTAAGAGTAAAATGAGTATTTAATATAGTACTTCTGCCAACAAGGATAATAAAAGTCTCTATATTCTGAATATTGAATGCATATCTGAGGGAAAATTAAGCAAAATGTCAAGGAATAGGAAGAAAACAGCAAAAGGTTTTGAAGTTTGTTGATAGTACAGACAGACACAGAGAACACCTAGACAGCAATACTGTACTGAATATTATAAAGATGAAACACTACTAAAATTTATACAAAACTTTTATTTAGTTCTCATCAAAAGCACAGCTGGGCAAAATATTATAATATTCATTAAGAACAAAATGATACTAAGGATTTTTAAAGCAAAGAAAAAAGTGACTTGTCCAGTTGTAAATTTACATTGTCTACATTATTAATGGTAAATAAAATACAATACTAGCTCTAAAACAACTAAATGAAACAACACAAGAAACCCAGACATTAATAATAATGTCCTCTATAATAAAAGGCCAGGATATGAAAGGCCCTAAGAAATTCAACATAGATGTGAGTGTGAAAGGAGGCCGGTGGAGGGTTTGGAATAGGAATCCCATGGTATGATTTATATATTTTAAAAGGATTATTTTGGCTGAATGTTAAGAATACACAACTAGAGAAAAAGAGAAGAAGAGAGAGTACATTATTGCACAACATTAAATGTAGAACCTAACAGGAGGATCTGGATGATTCTAAGATTTGAAGCCTAAATAACTAAAACAATGGAGTCCCCAAAACCCATCCTTACTCTAATTCTAGCAACGGTGAAAAAAAGGTAGTTAAAAGTACAGTTTGCAAAGCACCACTGCTTTAAAATGTCGCCTTCAAGGGCCAGGGTTTTAGCTCAGTGGTTCTGGCGCCTGCCTCCCAAGTGCAAGGTTCTGAGTTCGATCCCCTGTACCAAAAAAAAAATGTTGCCTTCATGACCATTATAAGATTCTTAAATGATGCACTCAAAACATGGATGTGTGGTTTGGATCTACCATGTTCCCCAAAGACCATGTGCTAAAAGCTTCACTGCCAGCCAATGAGTTTTTGGAAGGTGACTGGATCATCTGGGTTCTAACTTCACTGGTGCAATTAATCTAGTAACAAATTCATAATTTCATGTGATTATTGGTAAGTGATGGAAATTTAGGAGGTGGGGCCTAAGTAAAAAGAATAGCTCACGGGCACGTCCTCTGTCTGTCTGTTTCTCCTCCCTGCCATTCCTTACTAACTGCCATGAAGTGAGAAGCTTTCCTCCCCACTGCACTTCAGCAATGATGTTTCTACCTCTCCATAGGCCTAAAAGCAATGGAGCTGGTATACCATGGACTAAAATCTCTCAAACCACAAACCAAAATAAATTCAGCCAAGAATGGTGACACACAGAACTTTGGGAGGCTGAGGCAATAAAACAGCAATTTCAAGCACTGCCTGGGGAATTTAGTGACTTCATGAGGTCGTGTCTCAAAGTAAAAAATAAAGAAAAGTTTGGGGATGTATCTGGGTTCACTCCCTAACACCACAAATAAATAAATAAATAATTCCACCATTAAGTAATTTTTCTCAAGTACTTTATCCCAGCAAAGCTAACACAATGGGCATAATACATTTTTCAGTAAGTAAACTAATCAAACATAAATCACGATGAGGATGGATAATATTTGACAATTCACCATGTGCCAAGATATGTATGTGGTAAGTACTTTTATAACTATTTCATACAATAAAAAATAAATACAGCAAAAATTTCACAACCTGAAAGTCATTTACTTTGCTGGGCTAAAAACAAATTCCCAAATTGAAAGTGTTGAAATCAATCAGGGACATTGTGGTTCCCAAAAGTAAACTTCTTTTCTGTGTATTATTAAGATAATCAACTCACTATTATACAATACAAATTTATAATCAGCAACAATTAAGGTTTAATATACTGCTTTCCCCCAATCACTACAACTGAAACAGAAGTTTGGAAAAAACAAAAAGACCAATGTTCACACAAAATCAAAGGAAATGTGGACATCACTTAATTGGATCTATACTTCTGAAGTTTAAAGAAAAACAGTGACTTCTCCAAATTTACCCTGGCAAAGTGATGGGCTACAGCTCATACTTTGTGATATACTGGGAAAGGCACTTTCTGAAAATAGACACAGAATGATTTAGTCATGATGTTTATCAGAATCAAGGACTGACAATCACTAAAATGTCATCATTATAAAAGACTGAGGTGCAATACTTCTGTTTCCTCTCCAGTGGCTTTATAATTACTACAACAATGCCCTAGATAGCACCACTTCATCATCTTCCTTACGGGGAAGTAAGGTAAAACAAAACTTCTAGTAAAAGGAAGAGAAAGTCGGTGTAGCACCTGAGATCAGGCTGCTAAGGCTTCTATTCCAAGCTCCAATGCATACTGGCTGTGTGATCTTGGGAGAGTTAATCTAACCTCTGTTTCCCCATCTTTAAAAAGGGGATTAAAAATAATATTTATCTCACAGAGTCATTATGATGATGAGTTAGCCCCCATAAAGCACTTAAAATAGTCCCTAGTATTATTTAATAAATGCTAGATATTATCATTATGATTTTGATTATAGTTACCTAGAAGATAAATTACTTCTACAAAGAACTTTTGGTTCAGAATCAGGAATTACATAATTAACTTTGGCTCATAAATTAAACTGCAAAAGACTGAAGCTACATAAAAGACTATAATGACAAAAATGCTATAGTGCTTTTAGCTTTTAATAGCAATATACAAATAGATTTATAATATGGGTCTGTTGAACATCTTACATTCATTTGATCTTTCTCACTGTGAATTACTCATGTCATTTGACTCATCTTGGCATGTGTGTGGAAATGCAAGTATATCTAAGATAAAAGGAAAATGATGCACTTTATTTATTACACATACTACACTTAGGTTTGAAGAAGAACACTCTTAAAGTGTAATTAGTTGCATGGAAGAAACTTATATTTCTTCTTCTTGGAAGGAAAAAAATGTAAGTTTCTGACTCTGCACTAATTTTCTACATTTCCATCCACCACCACCTTCTCTAACCCACCTCACGTTTAACTTCATTTTAAAATCTAAAATCACAGCTTTTGAGTAAAATAATACATTACCATTAAGATTCATACTCCACCATTTTGCAAGAAAAGCTCATCATAAAGAATTAGGTGTTTTCCTAGGTATCATGGAACACTGCTCTGCTAAAAGATAACAGCTCCAAACTGTAGCACATTAAGGGAGGTTCTCACTTGACAGAAGTCCATTCAACTATCCCTACTACTACTACGTGATATACCTAAAAAACTCAACTTTCAACTACAGTACACACAAGTGTAAACCACAAACTCTATGTCATGAAACAAAGGGCATACCTTCAAGGCTTGCTGCAGTATCTGGGTATCATTAATCCCAGTAATTTCTCTCAGTTGATTCAAAAATGTCTGCTGGTGCTAGAGGAAAGAAAAAAACAAATCATTATACTATGAACTTTGAAAATATACAAGAAAAAATAAAATGTTTTATTTAAGTAAAAAGCAGAATGAGATATTGAACAAATTCATTCTTTAGAATAAATGAACCTTGAGATAGAAAGCCCTTACTCCATTCTCGTGCTTCTAAAGCTGAAATTCTACATCACTGCCCAAGAAGTCTCCCTGAATTAACAGTTTTAAACTGTTCTTCACCCTTTCTTTTATGCCTCCAAGATGAAAAGGAATAAACTACACGTTGGTTAAACCATAGGGGAACACCTGGGATGTTTGAAAAAGAGTGGTTTAACAGGCCATGCACTATGCAGGTAATTTTACATAAGCGCCCTAAAATAAATAAATAAATAAATAAATAAATAAATAAATAAATGTTTAAGGGTGGGGGAGGATCATTTCATGCTCCAATCTAACTTTCTTATTTCATGGTCTCCTCTTCCAACATCTTGTGCAAGTTCAAGGTAGGGTACAGGGAAGGGCAGAGGATAAACAATGTCTGCCTAATGAATGTTCCATCTGTACCAGGCCGCACCTAGAGACTTCTACTTTATGCCTCAATGAGCAGAGCCAAGTTGCATGGCACACTCAGCTGCAGGAGGTCAGAAGATAAATTTTCAGCTAGACAAAAAGTCGCCTTGAAAATGAAATCAAGGTTCTGCTAATTTAAAAAAAAAAAAAACCCTCAAGAACGTTGGTATTTACCAACACTGGTGGCATCTATGACACTGATTGTGTCTACCATGCCATCAAAGAACTTCATTTTCAAAAAAATCTTACTGAAGAGCTGAGATAGCCAAGATCATCCAATAATAATACATAATAAATACATAAACAGTCATATAAACTACCAGGATGTATCAAAACAATAGAATGAAAAAATGAAACTGTCAAATTTACAGAGCTGAAATAGGAAAAACAAAATTCTCTTTAAACTTACCAACTTTTCATCTTTCATTTTGAAAACTACCAAAAACTAACGACAGTATCATGGTTAGGTTAGGCAATATCCAAAATTATGAACTAAAGACATATAACTGCAGAAATTCTTTTGACCTAATTCAATATTTTCGTTTAACAAATACAACATACTTCAAAAACTTCACAAACCTATTTGCAATCTCACTGCTACCAGCAAACCAAACACCATTATTTACATGAAATATTTTTTTTTCAATTTCTAATTATTCAATCGTGGACCTGGGAGAAAACACAGCATATTCCCAGGAATGTAGTCATTTGTGCAGATTTTGCTGGCTAATATTTATAATGCTGAAAAAATGGAAATAATGCATGTGTTCTTCCAGTAAGGAAGGAGTTCTCAAACTAATGTGCATAAGATATAGATTCCGAAGTCTTACCTACAGAGATTGTGGCTCCAGGGGTAAGTACAGTATTTCAAACAATTTTGATAGATGGAACTAGAAACAGATTGAATTAAAGCAAACAGCTGTATTTTAAATGAATATACAATATTTATAGAATTTTACCTTTACAAAATCATATGATGCTAAAGTGGTAGAATATAAAATAATAAAGGAGTATATGAACACATTCATGACTACACGGTAAAATCCAGACATGGATGTAGAACCAGAGAAGACTGCACTGCATGTACTAGACTCCAAATTCTTCTCCTACTCCATCACCATTTCCACTGAAGACATGATACATTTCTTTTGGCATTGAAAATGGTCTTTGATCAATAGCATGTGAAAGGATAGCATGCAAGCAGACATGAAATGTACTTGCATGGTTAGGATTGCTCTTTTGAATTTCTGCACCATCTTTAATAAGATGACTTGCACAGCCCACTTACTCTAGAAGAATGTAGAACATGTGGAGTCAATTGTCCCACAAGAAATCTGAGCACCAAAATAGTATTTCAGTACTGTATAAAACTAAGTTTTGAGATGGCTTGTTATGTCAACAGTTGACTGATACAATAAGAATACTGAGAAGCAACATCTCTGAAATATTATAGTTGTGTAGCTTTTTATTTTTCATGATAAAGTTGGCCAGATAATTTAGGAAAAAAATCAGGTGTATATCTAGCATGCTTTATTTTCATAAATTTTTCCTGAAAATGAAATAGTGAAGAGAAAATGTTGGGGAAGAGAAAGAAATCTGGGTGGTTGAAAAGGTAGAAAGAATATGCTTAGCTAAAGTGGCAAGAAATGGTAGAAATCAAAAGGTGAGAAAAATCCTAATGTAAAGGATGGATGCCACCTCACTTGGAAAGTTTTCCCCTTTATTATTAGCCAGCTGTGCTTTTCTCATCACTGAAAACTTGTGTCTTCCTTCCCTGAAATTCATTTAGTTGTGGTGATGGTTGTTCTTGCTATTTCTGTTGTGATTAAGATTGTCTGCCTTTCAAGCTTCGTACCTTTCCATTTATCAAACGTCTGGTCTGCAATATACTACCCTGATCCTCAACATACTACATATGGCTCTATCCTCTTAACTAGCAATTTCAGATCTAAACTGAATACAATTCAATCTACTTCCATCAATCTCCAAGATCCTCCTACTATGGAATTTGTATTTATTAAGTAAAAGGAGGGTTGAACCTGTTTGTACTGCTCAACCAAGAAGGGTAAGACACAACGTCTAAAGATATTTGGTTGCTTGCAAGTACCACAAAAATCAATAAGTAAAAAAGTCAAGACTACATATAGGCCTTCAGATTCCTTCATGAATTTTTTTACTGCACAATGACATCCTTAACATCCTACTATGTGCAACATACAGTAATATGTACTTCAAGAATAACAAAGCATCCAGTAGCAATTTCAACATAAATTAACAATCAGTGGATTTCACCAAAATTCTTTCTCTCCCCAGTTGACCCGACCTAATGGTCTTTTAAAAATGTGTTCCAGTAAAAAAGACAACATATATTAACACCACTATAACTTTTTGAAGATGCAAAAAGGGGAATCATTGATTTAAGGAAAGATGATAAAGCATTTCTCATACCCTTATTTTACAAGACTGTTTGAAATGCTTCCAGTATATAATTTCACACAATACACACACACACACACACACACACACACACACACACACACTCTCTCTCAGAAGTTATTTTCATTTTATAGCTAACAGAGACATCAACCAAGAGATTAATATTAATAAATATGCAGAGGTAGGAATGACACTAGATCTTTCAAATTCTATAGTCCATATCCTTCATGCATTTTCTCAACTCCAATTAGTCAGTGAAAAATGAAAACCCTGTTATGTTAACATAAAATATTTAGGTAATGCTATGAGAAAACGAAATCATTACTGGCTACAAAGCAGAAAAAAATTTTGTGCTAACATCTGAGTGACTTAGGGTTAGGGTTAGGGTTAGAGTCAGGGCATAAATCAAAGTAAGTCACTGACTCCTTCAGGTCAATTTCCAAATATAAAGAAACATGGTTTTAGTACAAAGGAAGCCAAAGGTTTCCATCCTGGAGAAAAGTAAGAGCAATTCTTAGGAATGACTTCTAAAACAAAGCCTTCAAATTTTCCAAGAATACAAAAAAAAAAAAACTTGATACAAAATCCTGAAGTTCTTAAACTTCAGGATTATGTGTACTAAAGTGCTGACAAGCACTAACAGGCATTTCTAAGTTAACTATCCAAAAAAGAATACATTAATTCTGTCACCAGACAGGATCTTAGGAGGTCCCCCAAAAAGGAGATAGGGATTCTAACTCAGACCACCGTGTAGGCTCTTGACTCTCACATCAAAGAAAAAGAATTTCAGTATGTATCAGTGTGAGGAAGAGGCAGATTTATTTATTACATAGAACAGAAAGTAAGGGAGAATAGAAAAAGCACCCCGGCTTGAGTCACTGGAGTCAACGCTCTGGTGCAGGGGTTCAAACTGGCCTACTCACAAAAGAACAAAGCCAGTATTTACAGATTTTGGCAAGGTGGGCCAGGGTCCAGTCAATCATTATATCATTTCTGGTTTAATAGTTATGGAGGAATCCTTGCAACTTGGTGGGAAATTTGGTTCCCATAAGATCACTACTCTTGCATGGGTGGTTAAGGACAGCACCTACCTAGGTTTTCATCATAGAGCAATTGCTCCTGCTTGTGGGAAGGTGATCTCATCATGCAGTGGTCTGCAAGGCTTTGATTTTCATGGAGCCTCAGGAGATTGTAGGTTTGGAGACTTCTAGAGATCACTGGAGGTAAAGGGTACAGAACTGGACTTGTAAAAGCTGGCAGTTTGAGTGTCACTGAAAACCCCGAAAATCACTTCAGATACTCTTCATTTGGTGTCCTCACTGTTCAAAGAGGGTAAGCTAGACTAGGTAAACTTAGGGCCAATAAACCTTAAGTGATCATCATGCCTATGTGTAGAGTGAGAAGGGGCCTGACCAAAAGTTTTAAGGTAATAAAGGAAACAAAAAAAAAGAAAAGAACAGTTTTGTTGTCTCCTTTCTAACTTTATTTCCTTTATCCTACCTTAATTTTGCTTGCTGCCACAATGAGCAATCACACATACATTTATTTTTGCAAATACTTTGTGCACCTACTGAAAACTGTTCTACTTGTGTTATTTCACAACAAAAAATCCATAAAATTCAGAATTTCAAATACCCTATCCTTTGTAAGGGCAAAGGAAAGTTCCCTTCTTCCCTCTGAGGGTTAAATAGAATAAACTAAGTCAGGTAAAAGAGGAGAAAAGATATTCTAATTCATTAACTAGTAAAAGGAGGGGGGAAAAATCACAGCATGGGGAGAAGACACAGAAATGTGATCACCCACTAGCCCAACACAACTTAGAAACTTTTCTACACCTTTTTCTATAGAGGAAAGGGAGAACAGGGAATGTCAGGTGAGTAATAAATGATTTGTAGATCTCAATGGGCTCAAAGAACATATTATATCCTGGGACAAACTGGTCCCTAGAACAAATCATGATTTACAAATGGTTCTCTATGGGACTAAGATGCAAGACACTCATGTGTTAAGTCTGTCCAGGAGTGTCGATAAACATCAATCTGTTAATATGAATATAGAGTTTAGTCTTCTCTGGTTAATAAGACTTAGAGAAAATTGTCTTTAAAAAGACTCAAGAAAATTGTCCTCTTTTGATAGACTGAGTCAGGTAAATACAGGAACAATGCAGAATACCTCTAACTGTGTCAGGTGGAGGTGAAACAAGGGAAGGTCAGAGAGAGCTGGATTCTGAGGGAGGTAGGTTCCAAGGTGTCACAGCATATTAATCACCAGTGTTTGGAGTTTCATTTTCTCAGCCCCAACATCTTTAAGTGCACACCTGCATCTAAGCAGTTAGAATAAAGATGGTACAACTGGGGCTATGGAACCACTGCCCCACTGCTCACCAGAATCTGGGCAAAGGCCCAGGTCAACACCACCCCTACCCCTCAGCTGCAGTCAGTAGTGCCCTGAAAGGGCCAATGGGAGGCGCCTTAGGCCAGGATACATTTCAAATCCTCCAGCCCATTCCAAACCCAAATCATCTCTTCGTTTCTGCTCATGCCGTTCTCATTTTTGCCAGCATGTGCCCAGTTGCTCCAAGCGTCTCTTCCCCTTTAACGTCATTAAATTTAGCTGCTTTTTCCTTACCATCATGTATAACATGCAATTCTTTGTTCATGTCTAGGGAAAACCTGTCCCTAGACCCCATCACCCACTGTATCAATTATACAAACAAAAAAAGAAAACCTAATATCCTGAGGTTTTTGTATCTGTAATTTTAACCTTTTATTTTCCTTCAAATGTTAACATTCTATAATTTCTATGAGGAATTTCCCCAAAGTATAATCCTTAATCCTTTTCATAGTTTAAAGGACTCTAACTTTTAAAAGGCCCTCTGAGTCCCAGCATCTCTACCTTTATTTCTTGCGTTATTTTGTGTGTCTTTCTCCTTGATTTTGTTTTTGTTTTGCTTACCTTAGCTTAGCTTAGGTTTGGTTTGATTTGTTTTGTTCAGTGGTGGTACATGAAATTGAACCAAGAGCCTTTGCACTGAACTACATCACAGCCCTTTTTTATTTTTTTATTTTTTCTGAGACAGGGTCTTGCTGAAACACTAAGTTGCCAGCTGGACTTGAACTTGAAATTCTCCTGCCTCACCCTCTGAGAGTGTTAGTGTTACAAGCAGGTGGCATTATTCCTGGTTCCTCTTTCATTCAGGGGCTAAAGAATATCACTCTCTTTCCTGATACAAAGGTTACATACTCAGGTGCCCCATATATCTAACCTTTATAGGATGGAGGTTTTCTTGGGACTTTTCAACAATATTGCAATAATGTAACATAGTATGTGGTTAATCACCAGATAGTAAATCCAAAGAAGGCAAGGATTATATTCACTATTGTATTTGTATCACCTAGTACAGTGTCTGGCACAGAGTGAGTTCAGTCAATATTAACTGTAATAAGTGAATATAGTGGGTTTACAGAGAACTTGAGCAAGATCCATCACAGGGCTTTTTACAGGAAAAAGGCACTAACTAAATTTACTGCTCTTGAGAACAAGAAGTATACAGAAGTCAGGCCAACTAACTCATAATTTTCTAACTCTTCTAGATTCAGAAAGCACACAGATGAGGTATACTTACTGAGCATATTTTCTACACTTTCCTATAGTCTAGGTAGAATTCCATAGAAGGTCTCACTTTCTAATTCTGGCACTATCAATTTTACCTAAAGGAGAATGTATGATATAATGCTGTTGAAATTCCCTACTGCATATATTAAAAAAGCAAACTGAAACACAATGAAATTTTAAAGCATTTATTTGAAGAAACTACAATTCATGAATCAGAAAACTCCAAACCAGAAGTGATCCAGGAGCTTTATGCAAGAAACATAAGGGAGTGGTCTTTATAGGATGAACACAGAAGTAAAGCAAACAAAGTATTTTATTATGCAGTATACTTATTGCAGGTGTGGCGAACTTACGGCACATGTGCCTCAGCCGGCTGTTTATTATCACCAAAGCTCTAAAAGCTTCATCATCACTGCATCCTGTTGGAAAGTCCCTAGTTATATAAGCTTGCTAGTTGTTTGTGATTAATTGAATTTCATTCTGTTTTTAATACAGCCATTTGTAAGAAATAAATCAAGTTAAGTTTTACTTATATTTGTAAGTCAACCAAGGTTTAGGTGAAGCTATTGAGTTTTATCTGCTCAGGGATTCTTCAGGCCTGACCTCCATTTTTCATTTAATACCAAAATCCATATAGAAAAAGCATAAATAGTTCAAGGATGCTATATGAAGATTTTTCTCAATCTTGAAATAAATCAGTCATATACCTCTGGGGACATATAAATGTAAAGGCTTAGTAATCCCAGAAATTCTAAATTTAAGAAGTCTCAGGTCAGGGATTTATAGCTCAGTGGTTCCACCACCTGCCCTGCAAGCACAAGGACTGGAGTTTGATCCCCGGTACCAAAAAAAAAAGTCTCTCCCTATCTTTTTATTGAAGACTAGAGCTACAGCCAAGATTAAGCCTTTGTATAATCCAGAAAAGACACCTGAGAAAAAAATTAAACCCCCCAAAAATAAAAGATCCAATAAAAAAATGGGCAACTGAATAAATGTCTCTCAGAGGAAGAAGTATGGTCAATCAAAACATGAAAAAGTTCATCATCTGTGACCATTAGAGAAATGAAAAGTAAAACAACATTGAGATTCTTATTCCAGAAAGAATGGCTATCATAAAGAAATCAAATAACAACAAATGCTGCCAATACTGCTGGAGAAAAAGGAATCCATTTACAATGTTGGTGGGAATGTAAACTAGTATAGCCACCCTGGAAATCAGTATGGATTGGATATTCCTCAAAAAACTAAAACTAGAAATTCCATTTGACCTAGTTACTCCCCTTCCTGGTATCTTCTTGAAAGCGTTAAAGACATAATATTACAGTGATACATGCATACCCATGTTTGTAGCAGCACAATTCCTAGTAACTAAATCTTAGAAGTGGCCTATATGTCCATCAATAGATGAACGGACTTAAAACATGTGGTATTTATACACAATGGCCATAAAGAAGAATAAACTTGAGGCATTTGTAGGAAAACGAATATACTTGAGACCATGATGTTATCTGAAATACAAGTTTAAATATTCCATGCTTTTGCTAATATGAGAAACACAAAATATAAATAAAGAGCAAAGTTAAAGATGGATAATAAGAAATAGGGAGATACATCTTTTGCCAAAGGAGGGGACCAAAAGATAGAGGAAAGGAGAAAGGAGCAGAGGGGAAAGGGATGAAAAACAAGATGTGTTATGTACATTACCAACTCCACAGGAGGAATGCCATCATTACACACCACAAAAATGTACTAATAAAAAATAAAAATTGAAAAAGAAAAGAAAACTGAGATAATTTATATGAAGCTGATAGCAAAGAACAATGGATATATATAACTGATCCTAGGTAAGTGTTGGTTTCCATCCTTCCTCACCAGCATTCTTAGCCTGATCACCAAACCCTTCAACCATATCTGCACTGTATTGATGGCCCTCAATAAATTCCCCATCCTTTTTAGCTGCCAGATAAAAGAAATGAATCATAAGTAGAAACTCTAAATGTAATTCTCCCCCAAAACATTGTTTCACAGCACTATAACATAAATTCATACAGAATTAAATACATTTTGGGGCCAAATAAGAATCCTCATATAAGGAAACAATGTTTCTATGGAATATACATTTTCAGTTCCAAAAACTCAACTGGTAAATTCTTTTGGAACATGGTCTGTATTTAAATGAGAGTATGTTCACTCTGGAAAACATGCAGATGGTCAAATCTTTTGTTAATCAAATCATATCTTTGAATTACCAAATGTGCTATTTAAATAAACTGTATTTCACTTGTTCTTGATGTTAATAATCAAGATTCCTAACACAGCTCTCTCTTGTCCAATTAAATCTTTATGTATCTCTAGTTTGTACTGTACTTAAATTCTCATAATTAATTTGCAGGCCAAAAATAAGCTTTCTCATACTAATGAACAAAGAAATATGTTCAAAACACAACTCTCAAACTAAAATGCTGTAAAATTTTTAGCAGTTATATATGTCATGAACAATTCTTTGACACAGTTTGGGGGTCATATTTAATTACATACTTTAAGATACCTTACAGGCTATGAGAAACTCATCTATCATGCAAGGTGTAATAAAATGTTCTATACTCTCTTTCTCTCTCAAGCCCATAGAAGAGCTGTTGGCAGGAAAGTCCCCGCCTGTGACACCTTAGCAAACTATTCCTATCCAATGAGTCGTATCACAATTTCTCCAACAAGAATGAAATCAGAGACACTTTGGGCTCCTAGACATCCTTGACCAAGTTGGTTCCTTCCTTTAATCTTAGGATTTTTCTTTATCCTTTAGTAGCTAGTCATCTGCTATTAGTCAATATTTCTTTATATTAAGCCTTCTCTGTTCTGATTTTTATATTTTCTGTATCCTGATTGGACGTGATAAAATTTCCTCAAAAGCAATGTATGTGTTCTAACAATGTATTAATGATATAATTCTGTATCTTTTAAGAGACTAAATCTCAAAAACAACTAGGAAGGTAAATTTTAACCATGTATGCTCAGGTGTATACTACGATAGTATTTATTGAGCACTTGGAGCATATAAAGCACTATCAATTTCATTAAGAAATAACTGATTAAATCACTGGTGACTGAGCTCACTCTGCAGACCCTTCCCTTCCCTGGAGGTTGAGCTGGGGGGTGAAATTTCTAACTCTGAACACTGTGTTTAGTTTTTATGGTAAGCAGCCCCTATTCTGAAGCTACCTTACCTCTACTCCTCGCCCCCCCCACACACCTGTCATCTCATTAGCATATAAAACACATTAAATTCCCAGAGTTTTAGGGACTGAGCCAGAAGTGGGGGGAGGGACTCTACAGCTAGCCACATAAAGCCACTTGTAGTTAACAGAAGGCATTAAATCATGTTACACTTCTTTGTCCTTGCTCATAGACATCTTTTAACCTGAAAAAATACCTTCAGTCCACCTAAACATTTTCAAAAGTTTATTTCAATTATTACCTGCTCTTTGATACCTTGCCTACTCTTCCTAGATCCTTTCCTTAGCCTTTCCTGTATACACAGTATTTCACCTAACTTATAATATCATATGGGCTTTTCTGGCTCACACTACAACCAAACTACAAGCTTTTGTGTGTTATTATTTATTCCTCAATCTGTTTAAAACACACTAAATGAATAGATGGACAAGATACTGACTGCTAACTGGGTATTTAAACAGAAATGTACAAAGGCTTTTAAAAACCTTAGTCTAAAGTTATAGCAAAGATGTAACAAATTTATTTTGGATATACAAAGTTGGTACCAATGAACACACATGTCAGAAAGTAATCAAAGACAGAGCTTATGAAGTAGAAAATGGAAAATCAGATTATAAATCTTAGGAAAACTACCACACTTAAGAAGCAGACACACAGTGTGTTTTATTAGCAACTAAGTTATCTCATGCTTTATATCCCACAGGCAAATAGTTTAAATATATATATATTTTTTTGAGCTAACAAACTCCCAGATTTATTGGCAATAGTTAGGCCTCCTTACTGCTGTTTTTACTCAATAATTCTCACTTTCTTTGTGTTTGTAATAAGCTTTTAAAGATAGTACTTAAAATTTTGACAACATACCTGAAAAGGTTTAAAACAAAAAGTATTGAGACTGGGAGTTGGGAGGACGGATGGAAGAATGTTGAAGTACCAGCCTGAGAGAAAACAAGTAGGCAGCTACATCTTTGGGCAATAAGAGGAGGAAAGTAAGTCAAGGAAGCTGCTATAGTCCTTGAGATAAGAAGGTAGGATATGTAGGCAAACTAGGTACAACCAAAGACAGCAATGGATCTGAATAAAAACTGACCCTAAAATTCATTATACCTTCATTATAATGCAGTTCTCTAATAAAATCTCCTCCCAAAAGGGAACATAAAACATTTTTAACTACATGTTAGATCACGTGCAATCTCAGACACACGCCAAAACTAAACCCCAACCTATCTGGAGACCCCTGGCCCTTCTAGAAAAAATGAATAATTAATAATATTCCTTTGGGACCCCACAACAGTGGAATACATCCTTTGTTAAGTGCTTCTCTGTCTATGGAGAAGCGAGCTGTTTGGAGTAGCCAACTTTTCTGTCTCTTCCTGGGGCTGCCTATTGGATAGTCAACTTCGTTTCTTTTCTATAATAAATAAACTTTCCAATTTAAAGCTTCTGCCTATAAAGTCATGAAGTTGCTTCAGTTTTAATCTCCATTAACACTGAAGGAAGCACCTGTGCTAGCTAGTGACAGTATAACAATCTCACAGAAGGCAGAAATAATTACACAACAGTTATTACTCCAGTATAATGGGACTGTCTCTTGATGTCTGCAAAAGCAGTTAGCACACTCCACAGCTTATCTCACTCACTTCTGATTGCCCAGACATTCGATATGTTCACAAGGCAAAATACTCACAAATTCTCATAAATATTTATTTAGCACTAACATAAAGTAAGCTGTAACTGTTAACTCTCACAGCAAGTTTATTCCCCTCTACATGAAATCACACACTGTTTAGTACAAACCTCTGCTTGAGACACTGCAGGAACTACATTTACTGAGCTACAGAAAAAGAATAAAGTTCTAAACTATCATCAAAATTTGGGGCACATCTATGAAGATTTCAAAACAAAGGCCAAGAACACCACAATGATATGATGGTTAGCACTGAGGACGAGGCTCACTGATGTACTATGAAGACAACAGCCTCCCAAACATAAACATTAATAATATATTACAAGAATATCCTAAAATACATACATTAATTTCCTTAGCTGAAGTTATAAGTTCCAACTCAGCTTCATCTCTCAAAGTGCCAAGTTAGACCCTCTGTCAAATTCCGTTAATCCTGCTATTCTGAATTTTCCTAGTTTTGCAGCTTTGGTTGTATCTAAGTTATTAGCTGGTCTTTGACATTGGTGCATAAAACCTATACAACATAACATAATAAATGTATGCCTTCCTTATTTTTAAGCAAGAAACAGTAAAACTATAAATATACTTAAATTCACGAAAGAGAATCCCTTGAAACCTGTTCTCCTTCGGAACAATCCCAACTGAAGGATAAAAAATACTGTCTCAGATGGAGAATCAATACCAAGATGGGAGAACTGTTCAACAAAGATACTGGTGCTTAGGAGGAAGATGAGTTTCACATATTCAAATAATACACAAATCGAATCCAAGTAGATTGAGATTTAAATGCTGAAAGAAAAGCAAGAAAAATATTGAGGACATAAATGAGAACATATTTACGAAACAGGCACCTAAGTTCAAACAACAGAAAAGCTACGGGAAACTGTAGTCCCAGCTACCCTACCTGGGAGGCTCTAGCAGGACAATCACTTAAACCACAGAATTCAGGCCCATCCTGGAGAACAAAGGACATTATAAATTGAGTAAAAGGACAACCAACAATTTAAAAAATATTTTTTGCCAAATATATATGTGAAAACAAATGAAGTGCTATCTGTGTTCCCTCTAAGGCCCATATGTTAAAAGCTAGGTCCACAGCCCAAGATGCTACTAAGAAATGGAGAGCCTTTTAAAGGGTGGGACCTAGTGGAAGGAAGTTAGGTCACTAGGATCATGACCTGGAAGGGTATACTGGAATCCCAGTCCCTTCCCTTCCCCATGTATCTATTTATTGCTTCACAGCCACAATGAAATACACAATTTCCTCTGCCATGTGCTCCTACCATAATGTACTACTTTGCCACAGACACAAATGCAACAAAGCCAACTGACCATGAACTGAAACTTCTAAGACTATGAGTCTAAATAAACCTTTCATCTTTTTAGCTTTATTAGCTTAGATATTTTATTACAGTAATAGAAAACTGACTAACCCAAGTCCTATCTAAAGAAATTCTTCAAATCAGAAAGAAAAAAGTCAAATCCTCTACCTAAAAATGGTCAAAAGAAACAAATGTGAATTTCATAGAAGAGAAACACAACAGTCTATAAACATACAAAAAAGTCCTAATTCATTGGCAGTAGGATGGTTGTGATATATCCAAATGTATGAACGGACTACCACATAAAAATTATAAGAAAATATTAGCAATGTAAGAACAAAAGAAAACTTCAACTTGGTACAAGTCATCTTCAAAAGTAAATGCAGTTAAGATTATACTTAACAATGAAATATTTTCCACATAAAATCAGGAGCAAGGCAAAGATGTCTGTTATCTCCAATTCCACATTTTGCAAGAGGGAGACCGCAGTGAGTAATTAAACAAACCAAAATAAAAAGAAAAGAAAAGAAAAAAAAGAAAGGAGAAAATGCATAAAGATTATGAAATAACAAAACTACTGGAACTAATAAGGAAAATTTAACAAGGTCACAAGACAAAAACAACATACAAAATTAAACCATTATTCTATAAATCAGCAAAGAAAAATAGAATATAAAACTAAATTGAAAATACCATTTACAATAGTATCAAAAATCAACTCTCACAAAAGATATGCAAAGACTTATGAACTTTACTGTTAAGAAATTAAAGAAAGCCTGAATAAATGGAGACACATGGGATGTTCTTGGATGGAAATACTAAAATACTGTTAGGCTATTGATTCACTCAAAATTGGTCTATACATTAAACACAATTCCATTTAAAAATTCCAGCTGGCTCTTTATCGAACTGTACAAAGAATTTTAGAATTTTATATAGAAATCCAGAAAGAGAGCACGATTTAGCGCAGTGGCACTGCGCCTGCCTCACAAGCTCAAGGCCCTGAGTTTGATCCCCAGTACCGGGGGAAAAAAAGAAAAAGAAATGAAAAAAGAGTAAGAATAGCCAAAACCATTTATCAAAACAAAGTTAACTTCACATACTAATTTCAAGACACATTTCAAAGCCACAATAATCAAGACAATATGGTATAACATAAGGATAAAATAAAACAATAAATATGATTAATTAATTTTCTATAACTATATTAAGGTAATTCAATGAAGAAATGATTCTTTACAAAAGTACTGTAACAACTAGATAACCATATGATATAAATGAACCTTAATTTTTACACCTCAAAAAAAAAATGAATCCCAAATGGATTACAGGCATAAACATAAAAACTAAAATAAAAATACTAGAAGGAAATATAGGAAAAAATGTAAACTAACATTCAAAAAATTAGGTTAAAACACTAATCATAAAAGCAGCCAGCCATGGTGGTACATGCCTGTAATCCCAGCACTTGGGAGGCTGAGGCAGGAGGATATCTTGAGTTTGAGCTCAGCCTGGGATACAAAGTTGAGTTCAAGACCAGCCTGAACAACAAAGTAAGATTCTGTCTCAAAAAAACCAACCAACTGAATGAATGAATGAATGAATGAAAAAGCAAGGCAACTTGAACAGTACTTAAATATTTTTAATTCAAAGAAAATGGTAAGAAAAACATAAGCCACATACTGGAAGAAAATATTTGCAAATTACATGTATCTGATAAAAGACATTCAGAACATACAAACAATTCCTATAACTCAATAGCAAGAAGATAACCCAAATAAGAAACTGACAAAGTTGAACATGTTAAGCACTGGGTTCTCCATACTTCCCCTACTATACACTCAGCCTGCATTTCACCCCTCCTCCTTTTTTACCACCCCCCTCATAGCACTGAACCCTGACCTTTGGAGGCTGCTCTGATACTTATATCCCCACAGTCATGCATGGTAGTACATGCTTGTAGTCCTGTCTACTCAGGATGCTGAGGGCAGAAGATTTCAAGTTTGATGCCAGCCTGAGAAATTTAGCAAGACTCTGTCTCGCAATAAAATAAAAAAGGCTACGGATATAGCTGAGTGATAGCATATCTGCCTAACGTGTGAGGGCGTGGGTTGTTCTATCCCAAAGTGCCACAAAATTTAATTAATGAAACACTACAATTACATTTTATTTTGTGAAAATATCAGTACCTGGTTTTTACCTTTAGCAACATCTGTAACCATTTTTAGACTGTGAAGAATAATTAGCTGCTGTTACTGCTTATGTGCTGAGAATGTATAATTATATAACACATGAGTAGCAAAATCTTTTTTTTTTTTTTTTGGTACCAGGGATCGAATTCAGGTCCTTGCGCTTGCAAGGGGCAGTGGAACCACTGAGCTAAATCCCCAGGCCACGACCAGCAAAATCTTAAAAATCCTCTGAAAAACAGTCAACAGCCACAAGAAAGAATGTTCAAAACTGTTAGTCATTAGGAAGATACAAATGCATACCAAGAGTTATCCCTAGAATGGCTGAAACATTAAAAAGTTAACAAGAACAAGTGTTGAAAAAATGAAGACTAAGTGGAATTTCTCATCTTCTGCTAATGAGAATGTACAATACTACAATCCCTTTGGAAAACAATTTAGCAATATCCTGTAACAATTCTACTGTTATATATTTGCCCAAGAGAAATGTAAACATGTCTACCCAAAGACCTGCTTCCAAATGTACATGTAACATTACACATAACAGTGAAAAAATGCAAACAACCCAGAGGTCCATCAACAGGTACATGCATATACCCGGTGGAACTATTCATATAATATTACTTAGTAACAAAAGAAACAAATTACATGAAATAATATACAACCTACCCAACATCATAGCTTAGCCTACTATAAATGTGCTCAGAATATTTACAATGGCCTACAGTTGGGCAAAATCATGTAATATAAACAATGTAAAGTACTGAATACATGTATCCAAAAAACACTGGCAACATGGTACATTGTGAATTACTGGTCATTTACCCTTGAGTTACTGACTGGCATCTGTGGTTTACTGCTGCTGCTCAGCATCTCAAGAGAGTATCTACGGTATATCACTAGCGTGGGAAAAGATCAAACTTCAGAATTCAAAGTACAGTTTCTACTGAATGTGTATCATTTTCACACTGAAAATCTAAGACTATCTGTCTTGTGATAATTCAACCCCTAAAGAACCCATGCAATCAGTTTACATACGTGTTAAAGACACTTCATGTTTAAGAACTCTAAATTTCAAACAGTGATCCTCATACTTTAATGTAAAAGAATCATCTGATATTCTTAAAATGCAACAGTCTAGCTCTCAAAAGTTGTGAAATAACAGGTACCCGACAAAGCACAAACACAAAAAAACTGTGCGCTTTTGGCAAGCCTTATACCTAACAATAGTAAAAAAAAAAAAAACATCTTAATGAAATGTGAAGTGGTAGATAAAAATTTTCCCCTTTCCACATTTTATGGACTAGAGATGGAGTATAGAGATCGGAAGAGCGTCGTGTAGGGAAAGAGTGTAGATCTCGGTGGTCGCCAGATCATTAAAAAAATACACTACAAAAAATTCTCCTCAAAACCTACATTAATAGGACTAAAGAAACAAGAAAAACATTGCTAGATATTTAAAACATTAACAGCTCAAGGGATCAGACTAAAAATGAAGCAGTGTGTATTTCAAAAGTGGAGCTAATTAAGGTAAAAGGAGGAGAAAACCGAAAAATTAGTCATCACATACACGAAACAATATATCATGATGAAGAAATTATTATTAGGAATTAACACAAGTCTGCCAAAATAAATACAAATGCTTTTCCCTTTATAGATTCAACTTCTACAATAAATTCCACAATAAAAATCAACTTTCAAATGATCTTCCTGCCCACATTACATAGTAATATTCCTAAACTAGCTTTCTTCACAAGCCAAGAATCGTTCTTATACAATATAAACCAATAACTATAGGTAGGAAAAAAGCAAGTAAATGCTGAAGGAGAGCAATACCCTTTCTCCAAACACACAAGGACAAAAATTAAAGATTGTTTGAGGTCAGCCTGGGCTACCTAGCAAGTTCAAGGCCAGCCTGACCTACACCACTCTACAACAACAGAAAAAAATCTTGAAAATATCAGAAAACCCTTCCAATCACCACAATATTATAACTACTTAAAAATATATAACCAAACACAGACACACCACATTTTTTAAGAAGAGTGAAAAACCAGCTGAATTTTTGGCTCTACGGCATACACTAAGGCACCTCTCCTCTAACAGATAATCCTTACAGTTTCTAAGTGAAAGAGTTTTAATTTAGTTTCTTCTAAAGTGTAAAGTTCACTTCCTGGTTAGCAGCTGAAGTGTGCATCCTACTTCCTACTTGTTGGATTTAAATCTGTCAACTTAGCTGAGGTAGTTGGTTTCAAATATTTATAATCCTTTAAATATTAATAGTTCTGATATGGTTAACAAAATAATAGCGTAGTAACACATTTCAGCATTTCCTTCTTTAGAAAAAACGTTAAGAAAACTCATGATAGAAATATAAAAATAATTACATGCTCTAAAAATTTTCCCAATATCAATGAAAAGATCATACACATACTAAAATTAATACCATAATGGTCATATTTTGTATTTAAAACGCCCTTTGTATAAGAAGGCGGCTCATTAAACTAGCAAATTAGACTTGATGACCAAGATCAGTTTCAGTAATTTGATTCTTGACCCCACAATTTTTTGCATGCATCTCTGAACCATGCAAGAGTTAGTATTATTGGACTCTAATTTAAGGAAACAGGTGAGTCAAAATCAATCTTAAAAAAACTCACAAACTTCTTGCCATTTTTTAAGCTTAAGAGATGTAAAAAATGAACTATATCCCCCACTCTAAAACAGGTTTAACTATTCCAACAGAGAAGACAGTTACAAACAAAATGCTACCAAGTCTTTCAACTATTGCTTAATATTCATAAGACCACATAATACTTCGTTAAGTCTTAATTCTATACTGTACTCAATGTCAAACACTAAAGGGTAAAGTATTTAAACCCCAATACCTAGGATTAGGAAGTAAACTATTTCAAATCCCCGTTATTAAATCTTGAATTATTTCGCTGTAATAAATCGCAGTCTGCAAATAATCCTAATTTACCAGTAACATCAATGAACAAGAGTTTAAAAAAAAAAAAAACTTTCCCAAAGTACCTAAAATAATAATGCACTATCTCTGCTTTCCAAAACTCTTGAGCATTTTCAATTACCTCTAGTATCATAAAATTTTTTAAATGATCTCAAAGAAAAAATTAATCAGGTTGTTAGTATATAATCCATTTTGGTACACATGCTTTATTCTAAAGGCAAGCACAGGTACACTACAACAGTATGCCAAAACTACAACAGGGTGGGGCATTCATTACCCAGATGAACCAAGTATAAAACTGTAGTTTGACGGTTATTCACAAATCTAATTACCCCCCAAATTCCAGCACCACAAAGACAGTTCCTCTTTGCCCAAAATTATGTTCACACAAATTGGAAAATTTTTAAAAATTAAAAATCAAGTCATAGCCAACTACCCTTCAGAGTATTGTGCAAGCCATGATAGTGCACTTAAGATTCTGAAAGCAAAATCTAAAGTGGACAGGTGATATCTCAGTATTCACACCATTCACAAATATTTTTCCTTTACATTTTCGCCTGAAGTGAGTGACCATTTGAATGCAGGCCGGTGCGAGAGTAAAGGGTGAACGACAGAACAAGGTCAAACTTAGGGGACAAAAGATTCTTGGAATAACATAGCCAGAAAGGTTTTCAATCTTAAGGGTTTCTATACTCAGGGGAAAAAAAAAAAGGAAGAAAGAAAGCAAATCGTGTACGTGCACCTAGAAACTTCAACTGACCAATGCACCTGCCTGTAAAGGCAGGCAACTCAATTTTGGTGGAGATCTTTTCGCAGAATAGCAGGCCTGGAACATTACTCCCTTCGAAACCTAAACTGTGTTCAAAGGGATAACAACTGGTATTCTTTGCTTTAAAAAAGAAAAAAAAAAGCTGGAGAGTATAAAGTTTAATTAAGAATCCGTATAGAGGACTGGAGGAATGCGAGGGTCGCTCTCTTTACCTGGCACCATCTGTCACAAGAAAACAAACGGCAGGAGGAAGTGGACTGAAACCCGCAAACTGCACCCGGCTCGCACGCGCGGCAGCCAGCAGCGAGCCCCGAAGCCCGGCCGGGGCGGCGCGCGGCGGGAGCAAGCCCGGGCCCGGCCGGGAAGCGGCGGCCTCACCTTCTGCGCCGCGCTCTGCTGCAGCACATTCTGCTCCACGGTCATGGCCCCGCGGCGGCGGCGGCGGCGGCGGCGGCGCCCGGCTGCTCGGCTGCTCGCGCTCCGCCGAGCTCAGTCAGGGGCCGGTTGGCCGCGGAGGACAGCGACCCCGCCAGCAAGGAGCGAGAGCGGCGGCGGCGGCGGCGGCGGCGGCGGCAGCGGGCAGGCGGCGAGGGCCACGGCGGCCGCCCCCACACTCGGCGCGGCCACCCTCAGCGCGGCTCGCCGCCGCGGCCCAGGCCGGGAGCGGGCGGCAGACGGCGGGGCGCGGGAGGGCGAGAGTAAGCCGGGCGGCGTCACGAGTTTGCGCGCTCCCTCGCGGGCTGCTCGTGGGCCACTGCTGCTGGGAAGGGAGTGAGGGACGGAGGGTGCGGCCGACCGGAATGGCGCTGTCCTCCTCCCTCCGCGACTCCTCCTCCCCCCGCGACTCCTCCTCCCCTCCCCTCCCCCAACCGCCGTCACCGCCCCCGCCTGGCGGCTCCTCCCCCGCAGAGCCCCGCCCGCCGGCCGCCCTAACCCTACATTGTGACCCGAGGGGCGGTGGGGCGGTGGGGCGGGGCGGGGCAGGGCAGGAAGGGGAGGGGCTGCTCGAGCCCCGGCCCGCCCCTTCCCCGCCCCCCCGCGGGCCTGGCGCTCCCGGGAGGGGCTGGGGGCGGGGGCGGGGGCGGGGGCGCCCCGGCAGGCGGGGCTGGGGCCTCCCCTGCGGCAGGTTGCACAATGCTGGTTTTAGGCTCTGCTAAACTCCGGGCCAGGGTGGCTACTGCCTTCCTACCTACGCCCAAGATCGTGGGTTCGCCCTCTGGGCCAAGGCCTCCAAAACAAACATATCCCTCCCTACCTGTGAGGTTCCCAAGCCCTACAAGGTCCCAAACTCCTGCTTCTTTTTTGTCACCTGTCTCCTCCCCTGGCCTTTCTAGGAATTTCACTAGCAATGAACTTGCCCGAATACAAAAGTCAAATAAGCAAAGGACTTTCAGAAATCTTTAGGCTGGGATGTACTTTTCTTAGAACCTCTCATTCCAGACGTGAGTATTGACTTCTGGCGTCTACTTTCTGTATTGGAATGTGTTCCATTCGGTGGTAGGTGCTGGAGAAACGAGACTGCTTACCTAAGATTCAATATAAATGAACAGTCTATAAGGCAGACATTGCAAAGAATCACTGCCTAGTAGATAGAAAACTCTAACAGCTCACTTGCCAATTTAAGCAAACAGCTACCAAGCATGGAGTACTCTGCTAAATATGGCAAACTTAACAATGAGAAAGCAATCTGGAGTAGCAAAAATATCTTGAGTTGCACCAGCTAATCTAGAGACTGAGTGTGCAATGGTGGAAAAGAATAGTCGGGGTGTATTGTTACAAATACAATGTGCACGCGAATCCGTGGTAACAAGTAAGCAAGCCTGGTGAAGGATACTTGGAATATTATCTGTTATTATTCGATCATAGTAACTCATAAGGGCTTTGTCACAGTTCTTTCCAGTTTAAAACCATCTCTGGATGTCTTCAGCCATTTTTTGTGATCTTTCCCGTGAATTCTCCCACTGTATTTGTTTGCTCATTTGATTTAGAAAAGTTTATTTTATTGATGTCCTATATACTTGCCAAAAACCCTGAAAAGTTATGAAATGGTTAGAAACAAAGAATTGTAGGGATAATGCAACTGTTCTTATTCAAAACATCAAACTACGAGAACACTGAGACTCAAAGTCAAAAATGTATATTAGAGATCATTTTTCCTCATTTATAGACAAGTTTCTTCTCTTCCTCACTTATAGACTAACTTCATGTCTCTAAGATATTACAGGGTTATTTTTTAGAAAACCAGATCTACCAGATACAGAAGTTTACGTATTATATGGTTTCTCTAATGTGACGGACATACAGTATCAATAATTTAAAGAGCAAAATAAAACAGAAATGTTAGGAAACAGGGATGTAAACTGTGGAGATGGGAGGAGGCTCTGGGGAAGAAGAGAAAGGGGAGCTGGGAAAGAAGAGTAAAATGAACATGCAATTCCTGTGTACTATAAAAATGTAGTATTAATAAAAATTTTTAAAGAAAATCAGGTTTTTTATCTAGTACTTTGATTTTTTAAAAGATATTATCAGACACTACAGTTTAATTTCAAGAACTTGGCAATTACTCTAAGTTTTTTAGTTTTACAAAAAAAAAAATCTTGCTAGTGCTTTCTACATAATCAGACACACACTCAAAAAAACCTCTCTATAGAGCAAGAATATTTGCCAATTTAGATCATCCATTTCCTGTTTATATCTGATGGCTTCCTACTTACTTAACATTTTTAAAAAATAATAATTGTCATAGGTAGGATTTTGAGAGGAAATTTTCTGTTTTCCTTATCGGCCTTCCTTTTTAGAAAGCTTATAATTGGAATGAATAATTAGAGGGTGGAAATTAGAAATTGAGATAAATTGGCACATAGAACCCATTGCCAGGACTTAGTCATTTTCAAAATTTGCTACTGTGACAATTTTGATGCTCATGAATCAGCTTTAATATGCACAGTTGTTGAAGCTATATTTGCTTAGAATATCATTTTTATGACTCCTAAATTGTTACGTTATCATTGACTGTCAAGTAAAAACACAAAGTGATAGGATCCATATAAAATGAAACATTTGGCTTTTAACCTACTATGGTTTGAATGTGTCTTCCCCAAAGCACACAGATTTAACCTCCAATGCAGCAGTGTTGGGAGGTGGGACATAATGAGAGGTACTGTAAGCCAGGAGGATTCTGCTCTCATGAATTAATCCCATCACCACAAGAGTGCATTCATGATCCAAAACTGGTGGGTTCCTTATAAAAGAACAAGCAAGTTTGGCACCTCTCTCTCTCTCTCTTTCTCCCTCCCTCTCTCTCTCTGTCTCTTCTCTTCCTCCCTCTCTCCCTCAATCTTTCAGTCCCTCCTTCCCTCTTCTGCTCTTCTGAGCAGCAAGAAAGCCCTTATCAGATGATAGCCCTCCTGTTTTGAACTTTCCAGCCTCTAAGGCCATGAGGCAATAAATTTTGTTCAATATATAATTGCTCAGTCTTGGGTTGTCAATTAGAGCATCACAAAACAGACCAAAACAATCCCAAGTCTATTTTTCTAGTTTGAGCCAAACTGATATTTCTAACAATATTAAATATTTGGTATTTTTTTTATGTAAACCAATGAAACTGGTGTTTTGTGTGTTGACTATTAATTTTTCTTTGTTTAGAAAAGTTTCAAATAGCTGCACGTGCTGGTACATGCCTGTAATCCCAGCACTCAGAAGTCAGAAGGATTGCCATGAGTTTGAGGCCAGGCTAGACTACATAGTGAGTTCAAGACCAGCTTGGAATATGTAACAACACTTTGTCTCAAAAAAACAAAAACGAAAAAAAAGAGTTTGAAAATCTGTTTATGGACACTGAAAATCTGCTATGTTGCCAAAACGTATTTGAAAGATACTAATAAGAGAGAAAACTTCAATTCATATTGTAAACCTGGATAATTTTTATGATATAGTGTGGTCTTCAATCTACTTTAGTGAGGATTAGAATTATTTTCTTTTTTTTTTGTACTGGGGATCTAACTGAAGACCTTGTGCTTGCAAAGCAGGCTTACTGAGCTAAACGCCCAACCCCTATTTTCTTTCTTTACATGTATTGATATTCTGTAATAATTCTATTTCCAACAATAAGAAAACAATAAGCAAACATTCATAGACAAATTTTCTATGATGTAATAATAACACTATTTAGTCATAGGGTATTCATAGATTAGAACTTTGTGTTAGCTTTTTGTCATTGTGACAAGAATATCTGAGATAAACAACTAAAAGAAGGAGGGTGGGGGATTTAGCTCAGTGGTTCTGCCGCCCGCCTCGAAAGCGCAAGGACCCGAGTTTGATCCCTGCTGGCTAAAATAAAAAAAAAAAAAACAACTAAAAGAAGGAAAGATGTATTTTGGCTCATGGTTTCAAAGGGTTTAGCCATGATTGTTTGGCCTAGTTGCTTTAGCGCCTGAGGCAAGACAGTACATCATGGTGGAAGTGTTATGGAGGAAGAAAGCAGCTTACCTCATAGTGGACAGAAAACAAAGAGAGGAAAGAGCCAGAAAATATACCCTTCAAGGGGCATGCCCCCAACAACCTACTTTCTCCATCTAGGCCCAACGTCCTACAGTAGCCATCACTTTCCAATACCCCATTGTTATAAATCTGTAAGTAGATTCATCCACTGTTGAGATCGGAGCCCTAATGATCCAAGCATCTCCTGTGTTATCCCAGTGCTGCTGCACTGGGAATCAAGCCTTCAACACATGAGGATAATTCAGATCCAAACCATAACTAAGCCTGTAAGATTAGGATCTGTGTAAGACATGCATAATGAAATGCTTATTGAAGTGAATGGGGAGCTAATACATTTATTCATGCTTTTACAGTCCGTGTCCAACTCTAACCTCATTCCAAGTGGCTATGAGGTCTAACCCCAGCCCTATTACTCTGTTCCACTAAGCATAACATTATTAGTATATCTAGCTGTCAATAATGTCTCACACTTTGGGGGCCTCTGGATAGTACTTCTTTGGTATTGTACTAGTTTGGTTGAACTTCTATAATAAGTTACTGCAAACTGAGGGTCTTAACAGAAGTTTAGTTTTTCATGGTTGTGGAAATTGTAAGTCTAAGGTCAAAGTTCTGGCAGGGTCAGTTCCTCCTGCTGCCTCTCTCTTTGATTTCCAAGTGCCAACTTCTTGCTACCTATTCCTATCATTGTCACTCTGTGCATGTGTGCCCATCATGTCTCTTCCTCTTCTACTAAGGACACCAGTCATATTGCATTAAAGCCTTATCCGATAGCCTCATTTTAATTTAATCACCTCTTTAAAGATTTTAACTCAAACTGTGGTCATGCTGTGGATATGGTTATACATCTTTTAACTTGAGCATCTCTTTAAAGACTTTATTTCAAAAATATGATCAGGCCAGAGATTTAGTTCAGTGGTTCTGCCTCCTGCCTCGAAAGCACAAGGTCCCAAGTTCAATCCCTGGTACCAAAAAAAAAAAAAAAAAAAAATTACAAAAATATGGTAATATGCTGAGAAACTGGAGTTAGTACTCAACATATAAATTTAAGGAGGACATAATACAGCCCAGAATAGTGATAAATTCCCTCATTTCTACACTTCAAACCTTTTTTCTGCCCCACCCATAATCTCTTAAATTGACAAGAAATGCATTAACACATTAAAGGATAGTAATTTTACACATTTTTTTCAAATAATTGACATTTCAATTGGAATGTTTGGAGTGGGGGAAGGGCTTTTGTAAATTGAAGAGGAATGTAGTCCAATGTAAACTACTGCTTTGCAAGGTGTGCTGAGAAAGCAGTTTACCTGTAGAAAAGGCTACACTTTATCAATTGGGCACAAAAGTGGCTATTTCATCCCTGTATCACTTGCTTTCCCTTATTTTGAACAATCTCAGTTATTTTCTCAAATTGAAGAAGGCTTGGAGACCCTAGAACTTTTCTGTTTCTTCCATTCGAATCAAAAGGCAAAGTCTGACATCCCAGAGTGTCAGGCACGCATTTCCCTGAAATTATCTTATGATAAATATGAGCAGAGAAAACACACATATTAGAATATGTATTACCTTCCAAGACCTTTTTCTCCAAATTAAGAGTGTATGATCCCTACATATATACAAATCCTAACTATACAGGAACTGCTAGTTGTTTTCATTTTTTTTAATTTTGGGCAAGTTACTTAAGCCTTTTATATAGGCCGAGCTATTTGATATCAGTTGTATTTCTTGAATGTCTGTTACTCTGCTATAAATCATGGGAAGGACTATACCTGAATGCCCATTCTCTCAGCTCACCTTGCAATAGAAACTAATAGACTGCTTTTGCCAAAATGCACTAACTCCTTGGTTAGGCCTATAGATGTCTGATGGGTAACTGAAAGCAAGAAAAAAGCTTGGTGTCTCTGCCTCATTTTTCATCTGTTTCCTTCACTACCTTAGAATTTGGGCTAGTATACCGCTCATATTTATATGTAGTCATGTTATCATTTAAGGAACGTTCATCTAAAGCTGGTAATCAATCTTCCCCTTTCAAGGGTGAAGACACCACAGGTTAAATAAGGTACATTCAAGATTGTCCAAGACCCCACAATCAACAGATTGTCAACCGTCATGTTTTACAATGTCCTGTTCCAGAATCCCAAACAGTGCCTAGAAGTCTCTAGTCATTGCCCTAAACCTGAAGGAACTTAATCTCCTTTCTGAGTTGTTCTTTCTTTGAGTTATATTCTCCTGTAGTTACCTTAGATATCAGAAAAAAAACATATTTGATTGATAAATATTTTATGAGTCAAAATTACCCCCAACTCTCTCCCCAGTAGCAGCTACTTTCTTATAGTCACAGACAAAGATCTGGATGGCTGACCTTGAGACAATGGCTAAATAGAGGATAGTTTGACCAAGATGGCTTGACTGTACATACTTCTAGCCTCCCTTCCCTTGAAGATAGCTCAGAGAATGCTTGGAATCCTTTGTCTTCCCAGTATAGCTATAATGAATAAATTTCTTTGCTGGTTTTCACCATTAGTTTTTCCATTTAATTCCTGAGGTCATTGGCTGAATTTGGTCTGTTTGGACTTCTCAAGGTCAGGTCCCCTCTAACCTAGGACCCTGACAACAATGTGACCTCAGAATGGATTAGTCCAGTGAGAGGCACAGGAAAAGTATTAGAGAGTAGGAGAAAGAAAGTTAGATGTTTCTTTGTCTCCCATCTTCCCTAGGTGGTAGCTCACTTGAGCTATCTTTATTTGGTGGTTCCAGCTATAACCAAAGTGATCTTGTGTGGTTCCAGGCTTTGGAGATTTACAAACCTTTTCTCCATTCTTTAACCACTCACATTTAGAATGGAAATAACTTCTTGTTGTTGCTAAACACTAGTTTAACTCACTGTTACATAGTTTAGATCTTGAATGTCCCCCCAAAGATCCATGTCTTAAAGGCTTGGTCTCAGCCCAAGGTGCTATTAGGAGGTGGTAAAATGATTCTGAGGCTGAACCTATTTGAATGAAGTGAATCATTGCAAGTGTGCCCCTAAAGAGGATATTGGAACTCTGACACCTTTCTTTCTCTTTTCTTCCTGTCTGCCATGAGGTGAGTAGCTTCCTGAACTGTGCATCCCTACTATGATATTGTGTCTTGCCACAGGCCTGAAAACAGCAGGTCAGCTTACCATGTACTAAAACCTCTGAAATCAAGACTAAAAATAAACCTTTCTTAGTTATAACTTATTTATATCAGGTATTTTTTCACAGTCATGGAAAACATATTGTGAGTAATTAGGTTTTCAACTGTCTCATTACCTGAAAATCTAATTCTTTGTTTAAGCATCCTCTGTTTTTACACTTGGATAGTATTCCATTTTTCTGATACAACTTGTACTGACATACTTTCTCTGCATCATTCCCTTCATCTATAAAATGAAAATAATAATGGAGGCTTATTTTGATGACTAAATAACTTATTATATGTAAAATGGCTAGAAAACTATAGTTTGGATCCTGAAGGTTCCCAAATGGCCATATACTGAAGCCTCAGTTCCCTGCTTTGGGCACTATTGGAGGTGATAGAAATCTTTAACAGGTAAAGCCTTATAGGAGGTCTTAGATCATTAGAGGCATGCCCTTGAGAGAAGAGTAGGACTCCTTCCTTTCCCTTTTCTCTTCCTCTCTTTTTGCTTCCTGGCCTCCATAAGGGGAGCAATTTTCTGCAACATATGCTTGGACCACGATATGCTGCCTTGCCACACACTTAAATGCAACTGGGCCAAGCAACCATGGCCTGAAATCTCCAAAACTGTGAGCCAATATAAATATTTTTTTAAGTTGATTATCTCAGGTATTTTGTTACAGCAATTGAAAACTGACTAATACAGTGTTATGGCTTATGTCTAGATGTTCCCACCCCCAAAGTCACATGCCCTCATAGGTGGAGCTTTTGGGGGATGATTGAATTGTGGGCATGTGATATTGGATCATGGGTGTGTGATACTGGATTAGTCCACTGATAGCTTTCGCATAGTTCTGGATGGGAATGATGGACTTACTGAAGAGGGAAGACCCACCCTGGGCATAAGTGCTACTAACCAGTAAGCTTGTAGCCTGGATAGAATAAAAAGGGAAAGAAGAAGAAAGTCTCATTTCTTCCTATGTGCCATACCACAGACTGTTTCTTCTCTGCCATACCCAACTACCATGAAGCCCTGCCTTGGAGCCAGCTGACTATGGACTGAAACCTCTACAAACTGTGAGCTAAAATAAACCTTTCCTCTAACTCATGGGTCAGGTATTTTGTCCCACTAATGAGAAAGTAATTAAGACCATAGGCACAAAGTAAGTACATGACAAAAGTGGTGATCAATCCAAACCTGAAAACTCCAAAAGTAAAAGTGACTTTTTGGAGGTGTTAGGAATTGAAATGCAGAAAAAGCAGATTCAGATAAATTTAAGGCAGCTTTATGAAGAAGGCATGGAAAGCAGGAGATTATATAGAGTAGTATTGATTTATTATAAGGCAGTAAATTTCTTTTGTGAGAAAACTGCCGTTGAAGAGAACAGTTGCTTTGTGACAAGGGCTATGTGACCAATAGAAGACAGAGAAAAGTATGTGTGTACTAGACATGTCCATGATCAAGAGTCTAATAACCTGCTGGTGTGCATCCTGTTTCTGGGCACAATTCAATGATCTGTCCTAGATGCTTGCAGTAAGGCAAACTAACTTTTGAACCAAGGATCATGTTTCTGAGCAGCAGGTGGAATTGTAAGTAGGTCCTGCTTCCTAATACCCTCCAGACTCCATTTTGAAAAGCTCTTTCTATATCTTTTTCATCATGATTTTCTCCTTTTGTTTTTACAAAGATACGCAAGTTCTTGTTATTTAGCTAAATCCAAATTAGTTGAGTCTTATGCTTTGTAAGACTCTCATATGTACTAATCAAATATGGTTTTTCTCATTTTAATCTGTCTTTTGTCCATTTCGTCTGTATCTCAGCCAAAAAACCTAGAAGGGTCAAAGAAAGCCATATTTTGTTCCTCTACAGAAGTTAAAACCATTACACAAACACCAAGAAGAATTAGCCAGCAAGTATTGAATATTTCAATTATAGGAAAAAAAGACAGGAAGAAGGGTTAAGTGAGGTAAGTTCTAAAATCTGCCATCTAAGAAGGAAATTTTCTGAAGACATTTCTGTAATAGTTTAAGATATCAAATCACATAAAAAAGGTCTTATTTAGTAATCCCTAGACAGCTACTTTAGTTTCAAAAGCCTTAGTGATTTCTAGTACTACTTCTTGGGTAGTAGAAAAAATACAAAATTTGGGTACAATGTTTCAAATTTTTAAACACACTAGAGAGATGGAAATAAGAAATTTGAGGGGAAGAAATTATGCTATGAGCAAGTAGAAACAAAAAATCTTAAATATTATGAGAATTGTTATTCATTTTTGGACTTTCCACAATGACATTTACACTGTGCAGGTGCTCACCAAGTTAACCTAAAATTTATTTTAAAAATTAAACTGTTTTTCATAACAGAGGAATAGATAAGGAAAATGCGATGTTTATATACAAATGGAATACTATTCTGTCATAAAGAAAGATACACTTGAAGCGTGTGTAGGTAAATGGGGATGCAACTTGAGAACATAATGTTAACAGGCAAGATTAAATATCACATGGTTTCTCTTATCTGAGAAACTGAAAAATATATATATATATACATACAGATATACATACATATAGGTATACATATATTAGAGAAAGGAAAAAATAGAAGAGAGATAAATAAGAAGTAGAGAGAAGTTCAAATAATTTCCCGTATTACCTATGCCCTTGTTTCAAAAATATTTTAATATATACACTAATGTGTTTTATTTATACTAGTTTCTCTTAGTTCTGGTTTTTGAAAAGAAAAATTTTGTGCTATTATCTGTATCTTCTTTGTAAAAATCTTTTTGTCTATGTATTGTTCTCTGAGTAAATACTTTGAAGATAAGGATACACAGTGTATTAACTACTATTATCCTCTTATTATTTTATTATGAAATTTTTTATATTTTCATAAAAATTATTTTTAAAGACTCCTTTCCAACTTTCTAGGCTTTCAGGAAATGTTTATAGTGTGTTTAGTATACCTAATATCTATCATCTTATAAAATGAGAAATGAATACCATAATCTATTACTGCCTCAGCTTATTAGTTTGGTCTGTTTTTTCATCAAGAGTAACACAAGGACTTTTTGTATGTGTTGTTTTGAAAGTTCTATTCAGATCTACCATAGCTTTCAATTTATGCCATCATATTGTACTATTCCCCCACATACACAGTTCAAAACATCTAGTGGATGCATAAAACCTAAAATAGAACAAAGGTATATATATATATTATATATATATAATATATATATATACTCTCATATATATGAGAGATTTACAATAGTTAATAATGAGAAATTAGCAATAACTAATAATAACAAAATGGAATAATTATAACAATATACATAATAAAAGTTACATGAATGTGGTTTTTTTCAAAGTATCTTATTATAATTTTACCTTTTCTAAATTGCCACCATCATTACTCTTGCTTTTTGGGGCAATTATTAAGTAAAATTAGGGCTGCCTGAACACAAGCGCTGTGATACCAGGACAGTGGATTGTCATAACCAGAATAGTTGCTAAGTAACTCATAGGGTGGTATCATGGACACTCTGACAAAGAGATGATTCATGTCCTGGATTGGATGGAAAATGATGGCAAGAAATTACATCACACAAGCAGAATGGTACAAGATTAAAAATTACAAATTATTTATTTCTAGAATTTTTCATTTACTATTTTCTGATCACAGTTGACTGCACAGAACTGAAACCACAGAAAGTAAAACCACGGATAGGGAGCAATAATATAAACACCTATCATTGTATGGAAAAGAATACTGACTGAGAATAAATCTTTATAAATAAAAGAGAACAGCATTTAAAAAAATAAAATTCTATGAGTTTCAGTTTCAGAATCTTCTAAGATTGGCCTTGCTGCCAGGTGAGTTAGTCAACTATTCTAGGCCTTCTATTTTGAGAAGAATGTAAGAAACTGTCTGTGATACATTTAGAGGCAGCTACTATTTTTTTGTGCACTAACAAACCATATGCTAGGACCTGTGCTAAGCTCCCTACATATATTATTTAATATGACAATCCTATGAAGTTGGAATTATAATACTGTTTTTACAGAGGAATAAGCTGTGGTTCATAGCTTAAGTAAAACACCCAGAGACACACAGTTAGAACCTGCTAAGCCAGTTTGAACCCAGATAAAAGGCCTGTGTGGATTCAAAGCTTCTTCACTTAACATAGCTATTTTCAAAGTATGGTTGATGAATTATTGCAGTCTTCAAAACCTTCTCAAGGGATAGGTTAGGGACAATCTTTCCCAACTATATATTTGTGTGGTAGCAAATATTCTTCATCTATTTCAACCCAAACAATATATGGTAGCAAATTGAAAGCAGAGGCAGATTAGAGAATCTGATTGTTTTCTGTTAAGCTAGATATTAGAGATTTTCAAAAGCATAAAACAACATAATGTCCCCCTTTCCTGTTTTGGAAAATTTTTTCCATAAAATTTTTATTCGTATCAAATGTAATGAGTAGCTTGTTTTTAAAAATGAAATAATGAATAAATATTTGTAGAATATCTCAGATGAAATAATGGTGGCTATAACCTCCTGATCTCATAGGGCCCTCAATAATTTTTTAAAGTGTAAAGCAATCTTAAAACCAGTAAAATTGAGATCAACCAATAGAGATTACTGTAATAAGGTACTTTGTTTTTTGTATCTATAAGGTATCATGATTATGAAATTTCAAGAAATAGAAATAGAAATAACAAATCGAAATGTGTTCCTGTTCTTGCCAAAAGGCAGTTGTGCCCGGTCTGCATTTGGGAATGATTATGTAACTGTGTGGAGCTGAAGACATATGTGTATGGAAAAGTAAAGCAGAGAGTGTTGTTGCATTTTCTCTGTTGTTAAAAGGATAAAAAATGAATTACTTGAAACTAACCTGAAAATAAAAGACAACACAAATGTATGATATTATTATCCATTTTAATATTCTGGTAGGAGTTAAATTATGGAAGTAGGAATTAGTTCTCATAGATAACCATAGTGCTATTTAATAAATATAATTTCATTGTATTACTAATATAAATTAATATAACAGTTAATATAACAGTTCATATAACTATACTATATATTATACAATATAGCAACTAATGTAATGTGTACAATACCTTTATATTTATTTAAGTTGTTTACATGTACAAATCACTTGAAAATATAGTGTAACTCATTTGACTCTCACTAACCATACTATGAGAAAAGGCAGGGGATACTCTATCAACCTTCTACAAATGGGAAAACTTGGTATTAGAATAGTTGAGTGATTTGAGAACATTGCGCAGCAAGTATATAGCCATTTAAAAACTTGTACTTGAGCTGGGGATTTGGCTCAGTGGTGCCGCCGCCTGACCCGTAAGCACAAGCTCCTGAGTTTGATCCCCAGTACCAAAAAATAACAAAATAAAACATAAATAAAAACTTGTACCTATTGTAATCCTCAGCAAATACTTATTGAGTAAAAAATAAAGAATTCAGGTGCTTTACTCCTGTTCAGTGTCTCACCTCTGGTATATGCTAACATAGGAGTTAATGGATTTTGCAACAATATTTTATTTGCAATCATTATGAATTTTAAAAGGCATATTGTTACATGTATTTAGCACTAACTTATACAGATTTTTGTTAGGAAAGCAATACAGATGAAGGTGACGTGCATTTTTACATTAACAGTTTACTCAATCTTCAAATGTGTTATGCTTTCTCCATCTTCAGAGAATGAGTAATGTAATACTAACTCTTTTTCACATGATGTGTTAAGATTAACTTCCAAAAACAGAAAATCACATGAGCTTTATTAGCATTACAAAAGTGTAGTAACTTTTTTAAACAAATGGAAATTGTGTCTACATCTTGTATATTGCAAGTCTACTTAAGACAGAATAATGTTCCCTCCTAATTGGTACTTTCAAATTTAAGTACCATGGACAAAGACAAAACACTATTTCTATCCTCAAGGAGCCTACAACTGCCTGGGAAGATAGCTGCGAATCAATGTCATCATGTACAAGATGATAATAAGGAAACCAGGAATTAGGAATGCCTAACTCTGCTTGAATTATACAGTATTTGCTCTGAGACAGTTCACAATATGACAGAAACATACAGTAGATGACAGAATATAATATAAGACATTAGTAAGTTAATTTACTTACAAATTACTAGACTTTAGAAGAGAGGGAAATTCTGGGGGGGAAAAGCAAAGTTTCACAGAAAAAGTGCTATCTGATATAGGTGGTGGTAAAGGAAGAATGAAGCAAAAATAATTGATAATACGTGATAGTACAGACCTCAGGTGCCTGGACATTATGACATCAATTCTGTAGCTGTTTGCCCACCAGGCTGATGCTTCTCAGGAGTAGAAATAGGTTTTTTCTCTTTGTCCTTAGTATTAAAAAGTCATCACCTTTCCTTTACCCATGATTCACAGAAACTTGGAGTTAATGATCATGTATGATTTGTAGTGTTACTTTAAAGGAATTATATGGATGTGATGAGCAGGAAGTCCTTAGTCTTTACAATAGACTAGTAGAAAATAGATTTTCTTTTTCCTCCTCCTCCTCTTCTTCCTCCTCCTCCTCCTCCTCCTCCTCCTCCTCCTCCTCCTCTTTCTCCTATTTCTAAATGATGCTGACACTGAAATGGATATATCAAGGAAGTTTTTTGCTTGGGTAAGTGCCCATTATCTAACTCGTGGTAAGAGATAGTGCTCCACTTAAGGCCACAGAAGCCAAAAATACTAGATCCTTGCTCGCTCAGATCCCTACAATGAACCCTGCCAATCAGGTGCTCCTTCATAATCACTGAATATTTAGCTTGGAGGACAAAGAAACAGACCTCATTTGGAATTCCTCCAGGGGTGGGGCTGGTGGGGAGCAGAAGGATGGTGGTAATGAAGGTTTTGTGAACTGTGTCCAGGGTCCAGCCAAGGATGTAGTACCGTACTGCACTGGCTGCCAACAGTTACTCATTTTACAACCCAGGGTTTCCATCTTTCCATTTCCCCTGCCAGCTGCCAAGTAGGTTTCTAACACACTTCTTTCATAAAAACAGAATTGATTTCTGTCATTTATAACTACAAAGCCTGACTGGCCTATTTTTTCCTCAGTATCAGAATGTATAAAGCAATTATACCTTGTAGTACTGCTAATTGGACAATTTCTAGGGAAAATGCATTTTAAGAATGTCTTAACAATTGCCAAGTGACAGGTGATAAGACTTCAAAAGAATATCATTATGAATGTCTTAACGATTGCCAAATGACAGGTGATAGCACTCTAAAAGAATATCATTATTATTGAACAGGAAGGAAGTTACATTCATTTGAGTAGCTCATATGATCCCTCAAACTCAAGAAGATACACTTTCATTAGACCATGCAATGCTAAAACTTGCTAATTATAACCAAAACATGTCTGGTTAATTGATGTAACTTGTGCTCCAGCTGGGATCAGTTAGGAGAAGGAATAATATTAATAAGTAGGAAGAGTAGTTTGTAAGCAGAAGGATTGAATAATTTTTTAAAAACCAGGGCAGTATAAAAAGGACTTCATTCATTAGTGTATTCATTTAAAGAACATGTGAAAAATATTTATGTACTAAATGAAGGAGACACAAACAGAACCAAAGGCACTCAGCCTTCAAGCCATGAACTGTGATTGGAATTTGTGGTGAAAGTTTAAATTTAAATAATTTATTATTACAATTAAGGAAAACTTCCTTTAAAAATTCCCCCTTCCTTTGAACACACTCACTTATTCCATTATTCTTGGCACTTTCTAAATCAGTTCTGGAAGTCCTCTTTAGTGAGTGTCCTTAGCTGTACTGTCAAGACTACATTGATGTTCTAAACTGATTCAAAATAGCTATCTTTTAGGGTAATTCTGACTTTGGAGAAAGCCAGTAGTTGCATGGTATCAGTTCCAGTGAATAAGATGAATAAGGACACACAGTAATGTTTTACAATGCTTCCTTTCCATTGGATGGCACTTGGCAACACCATTCACTATATTTTTGATCACACCTTATAAAGACCCTCACGAAAGAAGACTTCCAGAACTGCTTCAGAAAGTGGCAGGGATGATGGGATAAGTGGCAAGGGAAATATTCTGAGGAGAATTAATGGCAATTAGTCTTTTATTGTAATAAAATTTTAAAATTTGAACATTCACTGTATGCTTTGATCAGTCCTTGTATGTACAACATAAGTTGACCTTCAGGCTACAAGGGATCTGCATTGCAGCACTGTGATAGCTAGAAACCAGATCTTCTTGGATTCTTTGCACACTCAGAACAAGTGCATCCTGCTAAGGACGCACTGATGAAAGAGAAGGTGGAGAACCATGGGACTGCCCCACATCTATCACCTTAGGAAGAGAGAAGCTGTCTATAACATAATGTGATTCCTGTGCCTGTAAAACACACATAGCAAGTCCTGAACTCTTAGCTTTAGATTTAACCATTTTCCCTTACAGGCGTCTAGAGTTCAAGTAATGTATTCTTTTGGTTTTCAAAAAACAAAAGTTGATGAGAGTATCACCTTGTGGGCCTGATATTTGGCCTGACAAAATTGAAAGTGAAAAATGTGAATGATCTGATAATCTTGTTATATTGGATGTTACTTCCAAAAACTTGACTCACCCTAATGTAGCTAACAGGAGACAGGCAGTTGTAATTCTGTACTTCTCAGCCAACAAGAGGCATGAGCTCTGCTCACTTTGTGCTTTTCTAGTTGATAAGATAAAAGTTATATTCTCATCTTTCAGAGAAGGCCCTAAGTGCCAAATGTAATTTACAGCTTATATAAATTCCAAGTGCTTCAGACAAATTCCAGAGATTCTGATTCAGTAGGGGTAGGCTCTGGGCATCTGTATAAAATCTAATTTTTTAATAAATCATGTATGCACAAGGAAACAATTTATGAAATTTCAAAAAGGTATACAGACAAAAATATTTTTTCAAGTAATCTCCTTGTTTTCCTCCCAAGGAACAATTATTCCTACAAATTTCTTTACCTTGGTTTTTAATTTGATAGTACAGTTTGTAGATAATTTCTTGCCCTCAAAAAAATTCTCAAAACATTTCAACAGTTAAAGACATTGATAAAAATTTTTACATGTCTTAGGCTCTTTCAATATTTTATAAGAGCAATTGTGTTAGACATAGAATGCTTTTAGAAGATCCCATGTAATCCACATATTCTTTGTTCTTACTTGCCAACCCAATTTATCTATCAATCTAAATTAACAATTTGTTGTAGTTCTTTAAAATACAAAGTTTTTACAGGACCACTTAGTATATGGGGAACTTTTATCCTAATCAACTAAATCTAGGTATTTAGGAAATAGTTGTCCTTCATAAAGCTTTAGCCTTCATATTACGTTCACTTTTGATATTTGTCATGCATATACTAATAGAATTTCAAAGGGTTTCATTTGCAACTATTTGTACTCTGAACACTCTATATGCTTTTAATCTCATGTTATTAATATTCTATGCAAGATAAGCAAAAGGAAAAAGTGAGCACATACCCATAATTAAGAATTTGAATTTGAAAAGGATATTTCTTTACTCTTGAAAATTTAATTTTTTTCAAGAGCATAGATCTGAGAAAATGTTTAAAGATCATTTTAATATGCTTACTTTTATCACCTGTTTAACTTGGATGGAAATTAACCTGAAACTACTTCGCAGTGGACAGACTGAAAGCAATGATCAACCACACACACGCGCACACACACACACACACACACACACACACACACAGACACACATATCAAAAGCTTCATATCAGAAAATCTCCAACTTTTGCTTACAAATGTAGGTACAGTAAACTAGTTTCCATTTAACTGTAGTTAGAATTTACCCAGCACAAGTACTCTGCTGTTTAAATATTAACTAATGTGTTTAAATATTAAACAGAAAATCTCTCCGATACTAGATATGCACTAAAACAAATTGGAATTGGTTTCTGAGTATCAATACTCAATTCTTATTGGATACAACTGAGAAAAAGAAAGCTAAATGATTAGAAAATAAATTTAGGGATAATCTCAAAACCAGAAATTAGGTAATAGATGATAGATAGATAGATAGATAGATAGATAGATAGATAGATAGATAGATAGAAAAAAGTCTTGGGAATTTTGCTTTTTCTTCATGAACTCAACCATATAAAAGTTTAATAGTGTAACTCCTCATTTTCGGGCTAAGAGGCTATAAATTGCAAGTAAAATGTACATGGATGGGAAATACTATCTTTTGCTGAAAATGAAAATATTTTTCAGACTATTTTGTTTTTGGTGTTTTGTCTTTCTTGACATAAAGTGTGCTTTTAAAAAAAGTATAGTCATTGGCTTTTCAAAGTTAAGTAGTTGCCTTTTATATATTGGATAAAATATATACTAATAGTTGCTCATTTTTCTACATTTTAAATTTTTACCAATTCTTTCTTATGGTTATAAACATATTTCTCTTTTTTCTATATAAAATGTATATCCAGCAAGCTACTTAAATTTAATCATAATGTGAGTCATGGGGTGAATATGAATAAATCACAAGGATTGAAATAGAATTTTACTTTTTCAATACAATTCAAAAAAGAATTTTAGTAATCTCAAAGTTTAATTCAAGTCTATGCTAATTCTAGAGTGTAAATGATCTGGCCTGCATCTGTTTATCGCTCTAACACTTAGACTGTTCTCATTTTTAAAAGATAGTAATAATTGTTTACAATATTCTCTATACTTTGAGGCATTACATTTTATTCATATATATTCAAATATAAATTTATGTCATACTTTAGCATGGGAACTAATTTATAAATCATTACTATTTATCACATTTTAAGGCATGTTAGTCATATTTTTAAGTTTAAATTGATTTTTATAATGGAGAAAATATTGTTCTTCTGTTTGGTACTGTATTAGTAAATGATTAATGATACTTTTTAGAACAGCTAAGAATCATTTGTTACTTATACACCAACATTATAAACAATCTTTTTAAAAAATTTTATTTTATTGATACATTTTAGGTATACAATATAATGACATTCATCACTGGAAATTTGCACCTTTACATACTTTCTCTTGGTTCTGATTTTTTCCCTCTTCCCCTGCCCTCCCTTCAACCCCTCCATCCCTCCATATTTGCAAAGACTTTATTTCCATTTTTTCATTTTCTCATATTAATTCTATTTCCTTCTTTAATTTCCCCTACCCCTCCCATTTCCCCTTCCGCTTTGGCCCTCTTCTTCCTATTTCACATTATCTATTATACCTTTTAGTCCCTATTTACACTTTCAGTTTCTCACACTAGAGAGACTATTCCGTATTTACATGTGTGTCCTGTTTATTTCACTTAAGAGTATCACCTCAGTGTGCATCCATTTAGCTATAAATGTATCTAATTTCTCATTTTTGATGGCTGAGTAGTACTCCATTTTATTAAAAAAGCCACATTTTCTTTATCCAGTCTCCAGTTGATGGGCATTTGGACTGCTTCCAAGTTTTAGCTATTACAAATCATGCTGCTATG